>BGZK01000097.1:600000-776090 GCA_005406025.1 Eumeta japonica
GAAAATGGGCGTGAATTTATCTTATTATATTATTGTGCTAAGACTGAGTGAGCTGTCTGTCAAATACTGTCAAATACACGGACAACCAAGTAACTTATGCTTCGTCGGTGTGCGAGTTGCAGTAGATGGACATCAAAATTAACAATTTTGTTAAGAAAATACCTATGAAGGTAAATGTCATTTAGATTAAGGTGATGATATTTGAAAGAATCGAAAACATAAACAAATGCGATACATTTGTAAAAGACACAAAGGGTATTGTGTATTTAGGTGGTTTATTAACAAATGACAGAAAAAGTAATAGAGGTATTAAACAAAAAAGAGAGTAAATGAAGGAAATAAGATGAATGGAGTTTTGCTAGCTGTTACGCATCACCAAAATGTCGCACCAAAAGCGCGTTTGGTTATCCACAGTAAAGTTCTGGTCTCTAGCTTATGTATGGTAAGGAATGTTGGGTGTGGCAGAAGAAACAAGAAAGTACGCAATAATGAAATCGTATATAATATAGTGGATAGGAGGCGTCCGGCAGGTGTCCGGCCTCCGTGCTGAGTCGCGCGAATTGGAAGAATTTAAAATAATAAAATGTTATTTTTAATTCGTGAAAGAAATTTAGGGAGATAGTCGAGGTGCGTCTAAAAAAAGCCATGGAATTGCATAGTTATAGAAACGATAGGAAGCGGGTTTAATTAACATAGCAGTGAACTCATACGGGTATCGGTTGAATATATCTGAGGAGGAAACGAATAAAAATAGTTCATATCGCTACCCGCCGTTCCACTGAAGATCCCCGAGTACCTGAAACGTGCAACCACTACAGTTACAGATGTTATACTTATGGTTACCTTATATAGACACACATGATGCGTTGCTGCGGTTTGGTTGACAAAAGAAATCTAAATAACGAGTGTACTTGATGGCAGGGTCGGCAAGGGGCTACCCTAGAAGTCGTGTTCACATCAAATTGATAGCACATTAAGAATGACTGAAATTTGTTAATCCGAAACCTACGAGTTTACATGAAATGATTAATTAAAGAAAGAAAGATATGCAAAGATTGTACCGTGTGGTGGTCTGTGGTCTCTGTCTACCTTTGTGGGCGACGGGGGTGAGTACGTATATAAATAAATCCAAATGATTTTGTTTCACTTTTTTGAAAATGCGAATGATATTTGTCATGTGACGTATGAGTTTAATTCGATTTGAATACCACACCTAGCTGAAGTTCATACAGTGTCGATATGATATTACCTGGTTTGATGAGACCGAAATAACAATATTAAGCGATGTGGAAACTAATTAACATTGCATTATATTTCTCATATACAGAAGCGAAATTACATCACAGTCCAAATACAATCATTGCTCTTATGAATGCCGTTTGTATCGTGCGAATATCAGCTTTCTCGTTTCAGAAGAACTTTTGCCTTTAAGTAGATGTAGTAATGGGATATTGGGCAAAAACTCTGCAAGGGAAACAGAAATCAGTTTATGTATAATGATATTCACGATATATTATTTTACCAAAAACAAACTATTTTCATAACAAAAATCGCTCTTGTCAGAGAGAATATTAAGCTCTTAAAATTATAAAGAATTCTAAAAAATCTAAATGTTAAAAAGTAAGGAAATTAAAATGTGTTTCGATTAATGTAAATAACAGCAAATGACTTACTGTAAAAGATATTAAAACGTATAAGGATTTATTAATGAACCAAGCATTTGTTGGGTGGTGCTGGCTGAGTGATTAACATCCCAGCCCTATGGTAGTAGGGCACTGGTCCTATGACCAGGAAGTACTACAGCTTCCATACTGAGCACTAGCGAAACTAAACTAGCTTAAACCAAATTAAATCATTCGCTCTATGCCTTGGAGATAAATCTAAGCCGACGGTCCGGAACAAAGAAATTCCCCCAATAAAATTAAATTACTAACAACTAATTATCACTTATCCATGCTAGTCATATTTTGATATTATATGTTGGGATTTGTCAATATATTTAATATTATTTAATATACAAAATATTAAAATATGGTGATTCTAATGAATATATTAAAAGGCGACTTGATACTTATACAGTGTAATATATACTGAAACATGTTTTCAATAATGACTATATTTTTTCAGCTATGTAAGTGGATTTAAGAACTCTTAACAAGTTTTAAGTATAAAACGAGCATGTCATTCTTCTTAGAGACACGCACATGCGCTGTGTTGTACGTTTTCAACTAAGTACATCAATCATACGATTGATGGACGTTTATGAACTTTCAATAAGCAAATATTTAAGTAAAACAACAGTATATTAGGCGAACTATATGAGTCAAAATATACCCGTATGTATGCCCTTTCATTTAGATCTTTCTCTATCTGGCGTGTAAGCAAATTCTTGTATTAATGTAATTTGAATTATGCCTTATAATGTTAATACCGATTTTCATTTGCAAGTTAAGTAATATAAACATCATTTTGTACTTCAAACAATAAGTTAATTTCAGAAATACATATATATTTAACTATTATCTATAATGAAAATTATACGCCTAAATAAAACTTTCGTCTATAAATAAACGTGTTTTGAGTCGTTTTTAATATGAAGTTTAATTTATGTAAGTTAAATCTAATTATATTTGTAAATCCAATTAAGCTCGTCATTCATTGGAATTGCTAAATTAAATAACATGATTATCAATTGTTTGTTTTTCAAGATTATACAATACGAAAAGACAATATTAAATTATTTTAAAACTTATAAAAACCTCTTATTTTGGTAAAACAAAAATAGCTTAAGCCCAATCTTAAATTTCATTTGTTCCAACGTCTCAAATAGGGCCAGCAATTATTTTTTCGCTTCTAAACTTGATTTGGAATCTCGGCAAAGCTTCGTGTACAATGAAGAATTTCATCTGCCATTGTTTTCAGGCTTCGAAGAAAACCGGCAGTGTAAACAAAATAATATTGAACCGTTTGCGACTCCATTTTTGAATGTGTAATAGTACGGAGCCTTGTTTGAAACTTGTGCTCTTCAGTCGCGTTTCAGCTTTCATGCTGAACGGTCCCTTTTAAGAGGATCTATGACAATTTTATTTGCAAAGTTTACTCGTGTGCTAATTACGTGATAACACAATTATATATTTAAAAAAATATTATTAGTAAAATTTACTTTAAAATATATCGGCCAAAATCTATTCAGTGAATGTGGATTTTTTAATTTAATTTAATATAATTGTGCAAATTTATATAAAAATAAGTGAACATAGTTAATACCAGTTCGTTTAACATCTGTTCCCGAATGAGTCTACATGATTTAGGTAAATGAATTTGATTGCATAAATTTGTTTCTTATAGTATTAGTTAATGAATTAATGTGATAAACACAATTTTTTTATTCGAATTCAAGTTTAATTTCAGTGGAAAATGTGACAAACCTATAACCATTTTAATAGTTTTGAATTAAGATCAAAACATTTTTTTGTATTTGTCATGTTATCTATTCATATTTTTCATAAATGAAGTTTGGGAAACACCATATATATATATTTATGCCGTATTATAATTTATTACTCAAGTAGGCGGGCAATAGCTTAATTTAGATAAATTTGTGGAGTTTTTAAAATCAAATAATTTCGTAACAATTTCAAAAACGTGTTCAAACCCTAGTAGGATAAAATATTTATTAAATAAAATGATAGTTTTTAGAGCTGGTTCTAAATTAGCACTGACAAATACACTGTTCTGAACAGACTTTATCAGACAACATTGTTTATTATACATACGCATTATCAATACGCATGTACTGTTTGTCGAGTACATTTTCCAGGTCGTAACTGCGTGTGGATGGGCGGCGCCCTACACTACGCATTACGTAAATTATACCTGTTTTTTTTTATAGCATAGTCAAGGAGCAAGCGAGCGATCAAACAGTCAGACAGATAGGGCGTTGCCGGCCTCTAGGAAGGGAATAGGATATTTGATGGTGCGGGTTTGAGTTTATGGAAACGGGAGAGGGGTGAGTGTACCATCGGAACTTTCACTCACTGGACGAAATGCAACAGCAGAAGCTGATACTTCACGTCCTTATTACACGAAAGTGTTGTGTTTCACCGGTCAAGCTGGTCTGTTTTTGTGATCCAGCTAAGTGAATCGAAAAATTGATATTTTTTTAAAGCTGCTTATAATTACGATTTGTTCTAAATGAATAAATCGTAATTGTAATGTCACGATTTTCACCCATATAAGAATTATCATTATTATCGACATATATCACGGCTATATGTATACACAGAATAAAATATATCTAACCAAGTTCGAGTTTGGCTTAGTTAAATGAATTTTGTTGCAATAACTGAGTAATTCGTGTTAATAAATGATGTGTATAATTTAACCAATCGAATCAATCGGATAATACAGGTTGGTCAAGATAACCAAAATGTTGATTCGCTCAAAACCAACAATGCAAATTCATTACGTTAATCAAACTTATGATTGGAATGACCAATTTCTTTTCTCAATGTAACATGTGTAGCTTTGTTACGCTTGTGGCACATTTATTTAAACACACCCAACCTTCTGTTATTGATCAGTAGGTATATTGCGTAATATGTTTCAACGAAAATGAAACAACAAAATGACTGCATTGATTTATTGAGACACAAAAAAAAAGTCACAACTGAAACGATTTGACCAAAATTTCATTTGAAATTTACAAACGTTTTTATTAATATTACTAAAATTCTTATATAAACGGTGTACGTGGATAAAAGATGTATGGATTATAGAACATAAAATGCATAGAAAGTGTATTAGAACAATGAATTTATATATAATTTAATTGTATATAAATAACGATTATTTCATGTCCGGACGTCGGTTACAAACTATTGAACGTGTCCATATGAAACCTTTCGGTCATTCAAAGTGGAATCGTTTGTAGACGGTTTCAGAATATGTAATTTTTGAATTCCTTACGCCTTTTGCTACCGCTTGTACTTTAATAAAAAAAAAAAAATAATCTGTTTATCTAAGAATCTAAAACACCTTCGATAGCTAGAACCATGAGTGGGATGATTCTAAAAAATTATTGTCATTAGCAAAAACCTTTAGTCGCAAGCATTTTGTATTAAGCTGTTTATGGTTGTCGTACAATAGTGGATGGATTAGGTTCTATAAAATTTTTAATAAATGTTGTATAGCTGCAATGTAGCCGCAAAGAAAAAACTCAAATTTCTCGAAACTGCATTTTAATTTTTTTAACAACAAATTATTGATCGATTATGCATTTTAAAGATGTAATATGAACTATTTCGCAAAAATAATGTGATACAAATTATTGTAGCATACTTCACGAATACAAAATACCTATTCGATAAAACGAATGATATTTTCATTTTTATCATATTAGACAAGTTGATACAATGATGAAGTGATGTGAGTGGATATAGTAATGAAATCGTGCCTACAGTCATGCGCTGGGGCCAGTTCACTGTATATACATGCTTCCTTAGGATCCAAGTCATGAACCGCCCCTGAGTTGGGTTTCAATTGAAAAGCGATCAATAATAATTCCCTCATTAATTTTGTTAGAGCAGGATATTAAAAGATGGCCGATTTTACTGTACCGATGGTTAAGCAATGCCATATAAATGAAATAATAACACAATTTTAAATAATAATTAAAATCAAGACGAAATAGATAAAAGAGTTTGTTTACTCCCCTTATAGCGCATTCTTCGATGGTTTAAAATGACTTTGGTAAATAAATACTGCTGAGTTCGTAGATAATCCTGTAAATACAAATGAAAAGTCGAATTAAAAAACAAAAATAAACCCGTATCAGATTCTAACAATTTCTTGTCTTCAGAAAGTTTTAATTTAGTTTCACTACTATTGATGCACATATTTTTTTACAATAGGGAGGTAATAAGAAATAAATACAATTAAAATAATATTAATTATTTAAATTATTCTTAATATGAAACAGGTGCCAAAAAAAAAAGAGCGTCTAACTTACATTATATACTGGGCCTCGTGACAATATACCGCAGGCGTTTTTTTTTTTATTTTTATCTAATTTCTTAGATGTCACTCAAATCTAGATTTCAGGGCTGCCAGGCACTAATGCTTAATCTGTTTCAGAGAACCTAGAACGCCTCACTGAAAGTACACTCGTACGAAAGTAATTGCCAGTAAATATCATTATTTATTGTGCCAAATTCAAAGGCTGAAGTGTATACCTTCCACGATCTTTACATTTCTTATTCGCGAGCTTCGACCTTAAGCCGCCCACGCCGGCCCGGCAAGGCTCGGGGGTTGCTGACGACCGTCGTCACTAACACAACGACAACTTTCGAGATCAACGCCTCATCGTGCCCTCCGAGGTACGGGGCGCAAGGGTCAACTTATTTATCCATCGTATCTTTCGCGGTCAGAGTCAAACTCGTCACTTTCTGATTCTCTGTACGTCTGCACCTGCATCGCTCTTGTATTTCGTACGCCGACAAAATCGCTTAGCAAGTTTAGAACGCCGTATTTACATCAATCAATAATCACAATCCGTAACATAATATCAATAGGACATTGTAGCAATTTTATTAAAGTGTTACATACAATAAGCGAAGTAATTGTTCTAAAATTAGTGGTGTCCCTCAGAATGCTATCGATCGACAACTTTTCCTTTCGCTTTTCGAGCGACATTTAACTTATGCAGGTTACGTTTTTAGTTGTTTATTATTATCATTATTAAAATATGACAAAGATTGAAGTTGTTACAACGAAACCGTAATTGTAAATGCACAATAATTCCTCCCGATTGTGATAAAAGAATTTACAAGATTGATTAGAGTGATTTTGGGAATGCAATGAGGAACAACAAGACTATATATAAACTCTTTGTGTGTCTGTCTGTTTATTTGCACAAACTAATCTCCAAACTATCACAAGAATTCTCATGGGACTTTCAGGGGTAACTTTACCGTAGCTTTTGGCAATATATAGGTTTTATCAAAATCGGCTTACGAATAATAAATTCCCGGTACAGTTAGTATTGTTGTAAGATTACGAACAGGGTATGGTTAAATACATCATTCACCACAACTTCGTGTAACTACATATGATTGCATAATTTGGAATATTCTAGATTTAATTAATTTCACACATTAAAACAGTTTCAATTTGCGTACTGCTAAAATGCGTACAGGCTTTTTCATAAATTAATCATTTGTCGCAATAATGTAAACACCATCATATTATACGGGCATACACACTATCTCGCTCTACCTACAATGAGGAAGATATGGTGGTAGCGAGATACAATGTGAGCGATCAATGTAATTAAAATCTACTTTTTCTTGGCGTTGTTCACGCCGTTAGAAAGAAGGTTGCCTCGGGAAGGTTGAGATGCCTCATATATCACGGGTTGACGCAATTCAAACAATAGGATATTTCAATTACCCATTCATAACTTTTTGTAAGAAGTCTTTGTGAAAATCGTGTCCATTGACCATTAAGAATTTTCTATGTTTTGTAAATACAACGTAACTTTGGAGCTTTGCTTCTCCACCAAACGTGTTGTGGTCGGATGATACTCATTTGAAAAGGTACAAAAAACAAGATTTCAAATCATCCTCAAATCCACTGAACATCAAGAATATTTAAAACATGCTTCTTATTTAGTCCCACGGCATATGTAATTATAAGCATTTTTTTTTCAATTTTTTGATGCTATCTCAATAGCATAGCATCATAAATCGTTTGCTTTTAACTTTTATTTACTATAGCATTAACGTTGACACAAAGAGGTGGGGACGCAATAGTCTTAACTCTACTAACACTATGCACGATTGTTTAAAAAAGTTAAATGTATCATATCGACATTTAATGGGTGATCGTGAGCAAAATTTAAACATTTTTATATTTTTGGGTAAATTTTCGTAATTTATTAATTATTTGAATATGTCCGCCTACAGTGATTTATTTTATAGAAATTTTACTCCTTTTAGTAAAACCGTTTTATTGAATTCAAATATTTTCTGTGTATAGAAAGACAAATAACTATGAATATTTGAAGAAAAATGAATATAATATGTAATAATATAATATAATATGATATAATATCTTTGGACACAGATACATCGCTATCTGATCCCAAATTAAGAAACGAGACTTGTATTATTAGTACCAGATAGTTAATATGATACATTTTTTGTAAATATATACATATAATACAGAGAAACATTCAAACTCAAGATTAATATTATTTTTCAATCAAATAAATAATTGTTTATCTTGTGCGGGAATCCAACCCATGCTCCTAGCGCAGCGAGTAGGATCACTAACAACTGCGCCAATCTGGCAGCAAATGAAGCTTAAACATTCTTCTCGAATAAACAGAGTAAATGAAAATATATCTATCGCATCATAAATAAAACAGAATCGACCACTAACTTTTTCCAATTTAATTCGAATTAACCCACTCGCTTCGTGCCTCGGAAATACTTAAAGTCCTAGGTTGTGGATATTTTTGGGGCATCAGCGACAATGGTCGTGAAATAAAAGAAGACAATGTGCCTCAGCCGTGGAGTGAGGAAAGCCAGACTCGATGAAAACAATAAAAAACAACTGAAAACGTAAGCCATCAAAGATATTTTCCAATATATGTATATATTTTTAATGTATTTTTACTGAACGGCTCTAGTGGTTTGGAAGTTAATTTAAACTTCATAATGGAAAGAAACGACATAAAAATCTTAACATTGCCTTGTTTAGCGTCATGCTTAGAAATTTTGTAGTAACTAAATTGTGACAGTGAAATTGGTTCTCGATAACAAGTAAAACTAAATAAAATATATGTTTATGAAAATTTTTGTTACTATGTAATGTTATATGTTCAAAGATTTATCGTTGGAAATTAACGTAAGCAAGTTTTCCCTGGGAAGTTGTCATATTCACAAGAACTGGCCAAACGAGTTTAGCTCGGTTGGCCAGATATATGACACGTTGTTTAATGCACTTCTGATGTCAATGTGCAAAGACACAATTTTAAAATAAATAGACGAAGGTTAATTTTCAAGTTAGACATTGAAATTAGAAGAATTTTAACGGACCTAATTCATAACAAGGTGATAGGATAATATGAAGTTGTGAATAAGAATGCAAAGGAAATTTTGATAATCCATAAATATTTACTAACGTAATGTGTAAAGTGAAAAAATGCGAGTCAATATTCGTTTGAAAATAGAATATATTTTAAAGAAAAAACTAAAAACACTCTTTAATGATAATTCGAATTAAAAAGTGAATAATAATTCTTAATATAGGAATAAAATAATGAACGAAATATATTAGCATTATTGTGGAAAAAGCGTGGGGCGCTTTGTGCCATATCTCTCGTACCATTTTTGGACTAATCGCACCGATCGAATATTTTTGAGAACTGATTTATCGAGCACCCCACGCTTTCTTTACTTATAGTACCTACTAATATTTTTTGTTCATTATTTTATTCCTACATTGAGAATTATTTTTCACATTTTAGTTCAATTTATCATTAAAACGTGTTTTTAGTTTTTTTTTAAACTATATATTCTTTTTAATTTTTAGTCTTAAAACCATATCAATAGTATTTATAACCAAGAGCCTTGATTTTAGAACATCTTACTTGTGGCAATGAATTTAAATTTATATCATTCACGTCTAAATAACCTTTCCATTTGATCTAACGCATCACTATTGCAGTACAACGCATGAAACTTTGCCGCTGTGAAGTTCGTCATGAAAGCGTCGCAATGGTGTAAAATGGGAATGTGGCGGAAAAAAAGGAAGGATCGGGAGGCTTAATACTTGCGTATTGTATTATTCGTATTTTTAAGTAATTTTAAAAATTTCGATTTTTTTTTTCAAATTCATTTTTTCACTTGTATTCAAAAAAAATTTCACAATTGATAAACTTAGTAATATGTTTTTGTTAACATATAAGAGAAGGCATATCGACAGTCAACAAAATATGCAGTTCTCAAAACAGACAAACTTTGGAACGCAGCAGAACCTTCTTTCTTTTCCGTCTTGACGTATCAGGTCTTTAATTCTACTGCCAAGACATAAGCTACCTACAATCTTTATATTTTAGATAGAAGGGCTTACACCTCGAGTCTTCCATTTCACCTTAGTTTGAGCTAATCCTCCGAGGCACCGATCGCATGGTGTAATTAGATTTAAGTTAAAAACGCGTAGGTCTGTTCCTCCGAGGTCAATCAATCAATCAAGTCAATCAATCGAGAGAGTCAATCGGTTTAGAGGCGACACACTTAACCGCTGAGCCATGCACCCGCCCTCTCCTGACCGTTTATCCGTCAACGTTAAAACGAACTTTGTACGTCCAACGCGAATAGTTGCCCGCGCATATATTAGAGGCATCTAAAAGCCACTTAAAGGCGGTAGAGGGCGCCCCGTCGACCTTTCCGTTACGGGATCAGTCGGCTGCTTTTGATTTGGAAACGCACAAACACGTAACAAAAATATTTCCTTTGCCTTCGCGGCGCTCGTGAGCACGGGTAGATAAGTATGTAGGAAAGAAAAAAAAATGCTGCCGGTGTTACGAATTTGTGTCACGTTACGCGCGGAGGGGGGAGAAAAAGGTAAGAAAAGGGAGAGGAGAAAAAAGCTGGAAATATCCCGAGAAAGCTCTCAGATATCGAACGAACCCTTTGAACTTAATTTAGTGGGGAAATCGCTCCGGCAAAGGGACAGTTTGTTTAGTTCGGCGCGCGCTCAGCGCGGGACCCGGACTCGGAGCGCGTTAGTACGATGATCACGACTTCGAGTCGAGTTTTATGAGAAATCGTAACGGTATTTATGTTTCACCTCACCTAGTACGTAAGGTAAGACAACTTACTTACGTTGAAAATTCGAAGTGTTTCGCGTTTTCATATAGCGTTTTAATGTCGTATGACAATTCCGGTCAAGCGTGTGACCGATTTGTGCGCTAAAGCTCCGTACGTAATACAGTTTCTTTTGGACTGCTTTCTTCCCCTCTGTCGCTTCCAATAGAAAACAAACCAACTCATCCCGATTCCGGTCACAATTTTTATTCTAATTTTAGTTCTACGCTAGATTTTCACTTTGGTTCCGTTCTCGATTTCGATCCCTCCCGGTCTCGACTCTCGATTCTGTACCCCGTCCTACTTGTGATTGCAATCGCAATAGCTACCGACCAAGATCCAAAATTGAATAAATCCTGGGTAAATGCTAATATCAGTATAAAATTTTGACTATTCTACCAGAGAATAGCGAAGCTTTTAGGAGTGAAAGAACTTTTATAATCTGTAATGGCATAAATATGCTGATACTGCCAATAATAAAAATAATGCTGATGAAGTCAATGAGAAATGTTAACTGTCTATTATACTCATTCTATTATACTCACTTATTAGTAAAGGTTATTTTAGAATCGGTTCAGTAGTGCGGTCCAATAGTATTATCAGGAAGATAAAGTTGGGTAAGAAATCTAGGTTTTCTTCATGCTTACAACTTGCAAGCAATAAGTTGGATAAAGTTTTATCTCAACAGTATAAAATACGAACTAAATTACAAATATTGATTTTTATATATTAAATTGCTATGTGTATGAAACACCTTAGCCACTACATGCAAAGGTACCTGTCAAAGCAGCAATTTTTGTCGACTTCTATGACGAAATCAGGATAGCTTGACAAGAGTCAATCAAGAGATTGTCGCAGCGAAATAATAAATCATGCTTATAAGTTATCTGAATTAATCACAGAAGATTATAAGACATCTAAATAACTTATGGCCTTCTTCAATTTGACTTTCAGTTCCAAAAATTAGCATATTCAAATAAACACAAAAAAGGTAGCTTAGAATTTTCCTCAAAACTAGGGTTGTCAAATAAAAATAATATTCTTTCAAATCCGACTAGTAGTTCCAGAGAATAGCGCATTACAACAAACAAACAAATTTTTCAACTTCCTATATTGGTATAGATTACGGAAAATTATAAGTTATTGAAATAACTTATAATATTCCTCAAGTATTGAGATATCAAATGCAAAAAAAATTTTTTAATAAGCCTGTCAGATTTAGAAATTAGCACGTTCAGAAAAACATAAAAAACTATACAGATAGCTTAAAGCTTTCCTCAAGAGTTGAACTATCAAATACAAAAAAAAATGTCGAGTTGGATTGGTAGTTCCAAAGATTAGTGCGTTCAAACAAACTCTTAAGTAACACTTAAGTTTGTTTGAACGCGCTAATATGTAACACATATTAGTACAGATTATACAAACAAAAAAAAACTTTAAAACTAAATTTTCCTTTATTGTCTACTATTGCGTTTGACAGCAAGTTCAAAGTATGTTAAATATTTTTTTTTCCTGAACTACATACTTAACACAAATACTTTCATTAGCACTCAAAATATTCCACTTGACTTATTTACAACTGCTACGTTTAGATCATACTTTGAAGGTTCGCTAACGCCGTTCTGGTATTTTATGGAACTACAATTTAATGCTTTCGTATGGACAACTCTGTCTGATGCTGAACGCGCATAGGAGATAGTCCTCTCCACCTCTACTCTCCATATTGTAATCTCAAGAATTGAACACCGTCTATACACAAGATTTCTTTTCCGCTCAGTTTTTAGGGTTCCGTACGTATAAAGAAAAAAGGAACTCTTACGTGATCACTTAGTTTTCCGTCTGTCTGTCAAGACCAGTTTTGTTAGGAACGCATTAAGGTATCAAGTTGAAATTACAACCAAATACTTAGGCTTGCGGTACCTTGAAGCTGTAAAAAAATCAAGCTTCTAAGACAACGTAATAAAAAAATACAGCTAAAATACAGCCATTTATGCCTTATATTTTGAAACTCACATGTAAATCAAAATATTAAATGTACCTCTAATAGAACTATTAGAGGTACACTTAAATTTGGCAAGAAAACAGATCTCGTAGTACAAGAAAAGGGAAAAATCTGGAAATCGTTAATCTGAGGTTCTATCATATAAAAAAATATTTTTAAAATGCACGTATGTTAAAAAGTTTAAATATTTTTCAAAAGAAAAGCAAAAGCAAAGACAGAAATCTCGCCAGAATCGGTATCGAAAACAATCAAAACTCATCTGGACTCATAATGGAGAAAATGCCTGCATACGTAATTAAGCAAAGCTTTAGAGAACCCTCGGTGTGCTAGTCCCACTCGCGCTTGTTCGGTTTCGTGCCATATCGTACACAACGAAGAATCAGTCAGTACATCGGATGAAAGCGGATAAATTGCTCGGTCTCCTCGAAAGGGAACGTTGTGATTTTTTTCCCTTCGCCCTTCATCCTCCTCGCCAGAAGTGAAAATTCAATTTACGCTCAAACCGTCGCTCGTTGGCTATCCAATTAACGAACCCGACCGCGGCGAGTAATAGATGTTCATTGTTAATCCGTTCAGTGATTTTTTTTTCGGAACTCCGATTTGTACCTAATTCTCTTGAAAGCGGGAAGAACACGGAGAAAATATTTAGATCACTGTTTGTGTGTGTGTGTGTGTGTGTTAGTTTCTTTTTCTTGAAATATACTGTCTGGTATTTTTTATGTAATTTATTACTAACTTTTTTATATCTAGTTTTTGATAAATTAATATTTTTCCTAAAATATTAAATGGAACTTCGATTTTATTCCTCACTTCGCATGACAAAAAATTTTATTTGTTCCTGAAAGGGATTCCGAAAATTTAGGTTTTTTTTTTAGGATTCGATAAAAATGAAGCTCTCTTAGCATCACGCTCATACAAATCTGTCTGCCTTTCTATCACAACCTGTTTCCTTCGAATCTACTTAACGACATTTGTTGAAAGGTACATACATATAGTGAACTGATTCACTTCGCGCCATACGTAAGTAAATAATATTTATTACTTAAAATTTGGATGTGATTAGACACCTTTAAGTATAAAGTCACTTAACATATAAAATGCATATTATAAAAGACATTTAAGAAAATATGAAAAAATTAAGCATTCTTCACCAATCCCGAAATTTTTCAGCCTAAAATATGGAAAACGATACTGAAAAAACAGCCTCATTTATAGTTTCCGGTAAATCTAGACGTAATTTAGAAGTCTTCAAATTTCAATTAGAAATGAAAAACGTATGTTTAAAAAGTATGTTTGAAATATTTAATTGATATTAACTCAAGACTGTTTTTTTATGGGTGCAGTGGATAATATGTAGACTACTTAAGCAAATATGTCTGGTTTAAATTCTGGCATAAAAAAACATTGTATTTTTTTTAGTTATCACAAATCTGGGATATTAAATAATATTAAACATAATGTGATGGTTTATAATAAGGAACCTTCTTCAAAAGAGTCCAACACGCATTTTACCGGAAATTTTATATATCTAATGAATTTAAGTCGGGCATAATGAAAAAGAAGAAAAAATCTTTCCTTTTAACCTTAATCGTAATTCATGAGGGTGAAGAATTTTTTAAATTTTCCATTTCATTCATACACAACAGTATGCATGAGGAAATCGAAATATGCAAATCTAAGAACTTAATTGGCAAAGTTCACAAAAAGTTGTTCATATTCAGACACATATCATAGGTACTAACAACAATTTCCTCAGAAGTCCCCGTCGCTTCGAAACTCCTCTGTCGTACACAAATACTTAAGTATTTAAGTAACAACGTACTCATTCCACGGGTACAGAGTAACGGCTATTTACTTAGTCAAGCTAATCTTACAAAGACGGGAAAATCAGCTTTGTTCCTATTCACTTTGGCCAAAACATGCATGTTTCTTAGTGCTGGCTATTTAAAATGATTCTGGTAATTAATGATAATTAGAAATTTTTGATTGGCATAAAAAGACTGCTTGCTTTTCTTCTAATTCGCCAAGTGAACTGCAATTTTAAAAGGTATATACTTTTTAAGACAGATCGAGGTTCAAGTTCTAATCATATTAAAGTTCATCAACAAAATGAACTTGGCTATCAAATGTATACCGAGTATCAGGCTGGCTTTTGTTTTGTGCATATTTGTTGTTTTTTTTTTATTATCCAATCAATTTCATGTCAGGAATTTTTAACGAAATTCAAATTGTAGTCAATAACCGACTGACATTTGACCAAATACAAGGACAGCATACAACGTATGAATAATATATTACTCTCGGTACATCAATCCGAATAAGCGCAACTTCTAATTTGTTTGCATAAGTATATATTTTTTTTATGTCTCAATTGATTGTTCTTTCTGAGATAAATATGTAAGTTTCGATTTACCAATTTGTCGATTCTTTACTACTACCTGTATTTACCGATAATTTTATTTGACAAACTACGCTTATTCTTACATTTACACTAATTCCAAACTTTGGAACATACTTATGCCATTGGCCCCGGTCATTATAATCGCATTATTGGCGATGTTAGCTTTAGTGTCATTGGAGCTAGAAAACCCAAATGAGCTGAATTACTAAAACTCTAGCTCAAAATTTCGTGCTGATTTATGACAAAATGAAAATTAGTTGCTCAAAAAGATAAGCGAAAATTGGTAAAAACTGTTAAAATTGCATTAAGCTAACAGTGTACTATCTCAAGCTCCACGATGGGCAGTTTAAGTACGATAGTACGAAGTATTAATAATTTTCTGCTCAATTAGCGCTGGGCTAAAAAAAAATAATCTTAAACTTTTTCCGTACCAAACACTGCTACTCAAATTACTAGTTTTAGTAGCAGTGTTTGGTATTCGATTACCTAAGGAGACGACTAATTTTACAATTCATAACTTGCTATGGATGTTATTATAGCAGTGTTTGGATTGAAAAAAATATACATAAAAAATTTTTCCGTTTAATTTTGATATGAAACAAAAAGGTTCGTTCGTAAAGCATTTTAGACAAATGCTTCGAATTACGCGTCGTGCGTAAAATTTGAACAGTGTGATTTTGAATTTGTTATTGCAACTCTTACAACCCAATCACTTTGAAGTAGGTAGTAATAAGGAGATATATTTATTTACTTCTAGAGGTCGTTACAATTTCAGAGAGTCCTTTTATTCAACAAATATTCTATTTTTATGAATTATAATTTAACAACGCCGAATTACAGCCAGTCATTTTCAATAGGAAACTACTGTAAATACAAAGCTAAATAAAAAAACTAAGCAATGGATTTTTCACAAGTAATCGTGTTTTTTAAGTTTAGCAGAGTTGATTAACGGGAATATTTTTTTAAATAATTTTGATGTTTTTTTTTTTGTTTTTATTACATTAAATCATTTTTTGAAGCAAACAAAACTAATTTTCGTGAAATTATCGAATGATAAGTAAATTTTCCCATATTTGTGTACTAACGAGAGTACAGCCATAGACATAGTTACTGACAAGAGGGAAAAAATATTTTTCGACCTTAATGTACTCTCAAATGCACCACATTATAAAACATGCCTAAATTTGATAATATTTATCTCATAATTTAGTACTACGTGCACTAAATCATTAGTGCACTAAATTACTGTACCCATCATGGAGTTTGAGTTAGTATACTCCCTGCTAGCTCAGTTCAAAGTTAACAGAGTTTCAATTTTTCGGTTATCTTTTATAGAACAAAATTTATTTATTGGCAATAAATTATCACTGAGTTCTAAACTTTAAAGAAGAGTTGTAATGATTCTGCTAATTTGACCTTTCTCGCTTTATAGACGTTTAGCTTTGCTAGTTTTATACTAAATTGCAAAGTATTTAACTGTCGTAGAGGACCGACAACCCAAGAGCTGGACAGCTATATTAGAAAGGTATAAGCTAAAATTAAGACGTAAACTAATTGACAAATGAAATACTTACAAATATACTATAAAGAATTCAAGAAATATGTATAGAGGAATATAAATCAAAAACTCGGCATAGGCCGAAGACAGTCGATTTTAATAATTCAGTTATTGTTGGTCTTAGTCAGGTGGTAGTTTGTACAATAGAGGGTCTCTCTATTGTCCAAACTATCACCTGACTTTCATTTGATAGGGCTTATAGTGTTGAGATCTAGCGCTTATAGCTCAATAATAATGTAGCTTTCTATTAATTACAGAATTTTTGGAACTGAATCACTAGTTCCAGAGAAACACCGCAGCTGCTGTATTTTTATACATCATTTTAAATAATTGACAAATATAAAAAGCGATAATTATAATTACAAAGTACTCTTAAATTATTTCTAGTTAAAAAAAATGTAAAGGTAACTAACAGACCAAGCGTAATGCTGCTCGTTGACCATGCCCTTATTTTCTTCTAATCAGAAAGTCTGATTTAAATAATTCAAAAAGAAATTCACGTGTACATAACTGACCTTGATAATGAACCTTTTTATTTAGATAAAGATTATGACATTAATCCTTATTTGAGAATCGAAAGATCATGACATTCATAGCATGTCATTGTGATAAATAAAGCGTCACTATAGTAGCTAGACATTAAGTTATAGTTAATTATACCTTTTAAATGGTAAATACGAGTACTATAAAGATTCAGTTCTCTATTTTATATGTTATCAATAGTTTTCGAAGCGCATGCTATATAATTACTTTTATAGACAAATTTGTATTATATATGTATTAATAGTATTACTTATTATATAATTACATAATAAAATTATATATATATATATATATATTAATTTTATTATTATGTAATTATATATATATATTAATTTTATTATTATGTAATTATATATTATAAGTTGGGTTAAAATATTGCCATTTTCGTTGAGATTTTTCTATTTTTTTTTTAAATTTTAATAGATGCTAGAATTTTTATAATTGGTTTAGTAATTTTTCAATTTATTCGTTACAAACCAACAATGAAATCATTTTTCTTTGTGACATTAGTTTAGATAGAATACACAAACTTTATGGATTGTTTAAATTCTTTTTCTTATTTTAATAAACGACGTTATGGTTCATTCAAGTCAAAGTCATTATAAATTTACAATACTAAATCGACTACAAGACATATACATTTAAATAGCACTTACTTTAGACGAAGTATCGATGACAATTTCACAAAAGGTGTCAGTACGTGATCTAATCTTATTTATTTTTTTTCTCTATTATTATAGAAATGCTTTATGATCGTATCAGAACGACGTGCTATTCGCTAACATTACACGTCAATCATAGACTTTTAAAGTGTCAAAAGCCACTGTTAGACATGTAGGTGTCAAATTCGTCGGGACGTGAGTTACAAAAATTCTTTTCTCCTTAATTGGGTGCCTTTTAAAGGGAAACGGCGCCTGAAAATTTGTTCCCACACAGCGTGGACAATAAACCAGCGTACTGGTTTCGATGATCGGATTACTTTGAATATTCTATGATTGAGGTTTCTTAAGGAATCACAAAGAAAAACTGATGAAACCTTCAGCGTTGTGTGTTGTCTATATGTGGTCTCTAGCTACGACATTATTTCGTTTGAAAGTGCAATGATTTATTTTACATAACATATAAGCCTCATTAACAAATTAATCAACAGTTATGTTTATTCAATTTGTGCAACCTTTTCTATCTAGCTAAATAATTTACGAGAAACTATTACATTTCGCCGAGTTAATTGTTAGTATTTTAGCACTTTATAAATCGTATAATTTGTGAAGCTCGAATTCGGTCAACAAGTAAAATAATTATCAAATTCAATTCCAGAAGTCGCTTTCAGGCGTGCGGTTCAAAGACAACAGCTCTCCAGTTGGGGTAACAAATTTGACAAGTGCTCGTGAACGCTACCATTGCTCAGAAATAACTTTGCAACTATCAAATTTGATCAGTTCCTCGGCTCGTATCTAAATACTTACATTGACTCGACAACGAAATACACAAAAGGATGACAGTTTAGTGGTTAGACCCTTCTGCGTCTATCGTTAGCTTTACTTGCAGCAGCCAAAGACCCCAATATGACAGAAAATTCAGCAAAATCTTGAAATGCATACAGTTTTTGAGACAGTCTCATGCTTTGTTAGTGGCTTGTGCAAGTCTAGGACCACAGAGTAGATAAAGAATACCTGGGACTAGTATGCTTTATCTGATCTAACTATGAATATAGTTTTGTGTATTTATGTTATTATAACTGAAATATGCTGTTTTGATAGAAAACTTCTTAACACAGATATCTGTAAGAAATGTTTACTATGTAACAAAAACTTTTTTTGAATTTTTTACATATCGAAATTAATTATCCCTACAAAAGTTACATTGAATTCAATCGCTAATAGATTGTATAATATTACTGTGACAGTGGCATTTGACGTTAAAAAGGTCACACGACATTCGCTTACGAGAGCCGATTACGAACGAAAAATCCGACAAGTCCTACGACGGCACGGGCGAAGTCGCGGCTAACCTAACAGAAAAAGTACAATAAGAACCGCCGACGAAAACTGAATCATAACAATAAATACATTAGCATCTATTAGATTTATAAAGGTTGTATACTAAATAATTAAATTAAGAATTAATCAAATACAAAATAATTATAAGATTATACAGATTTATTATTTAAATACTTTCAGTAATTAGTTTTTTGCAGTGGAGTCGCTCCGGCTAAAGATATGCCAGACGCAGTCGTATCTCGGCTTTCACCAGTTTTAGGCATCAATTATTTTGTAAGATTAATTACTTAATATTCCGCAAGCCCGCTGTTAAATCATAAGTTTTGTTAAATGTAAATGTGCTAACTAGTTAATAACTACTTTTGATAAATTTTGTCTTAAACATTTATGATTCCAGTAATGAAGCTTCGGTCTTTCCAAAATTGTGTTTTAGTTTTTTCCACGAAGCAATAGCTTGACATTAAAATAATTTTATTATGAGAATTTTCTTTAAAAAAAAAATTCCTTTTTCGAAAATCGAGCATAGTTTGTTTATGTGATAGAATTTTTATCTGCTCTTGAGAATTCGCCCTAAATTACATTCCGACTAAATGATATAAAATATTAATAAGTGTATAAGTAGTTACAGTAACTTCCTTTAAACTAATATAGTTGAATTCATACAAATAATAAAACTAGAATCTTCGCGTCTAAGTATTAACAATATTTGCTTAAGACTAATCAGTGATGTATGGAGTGTAACAGAATAAAATAAGGCTTTTCTGCTGAAATTTTCCAATCTATTTGTTTTCTTGAACGCACTAATTTCATAAACTAATAGACCAATTCTCATGGGGCTTTTATAGATAACTAAAAGCGTAGCCATAGCCAACAGATGAGAGGTTTGTTCTCTATAAAATGGGTTCATAGACAATCATTCATTTTTTTTCTCAAAACAGTAATTTTAGTATTTAGTCCAACCGTCTGCATGTGTGTTTGTTTGTTCGCATGTAGCATAAAACTACTTTATGGAATTGAATACGGTTTTTAAATGCGTATTGCTGGAAAGTTTGACTTATCTAATTAGCATTTCTAATCTTGATACACCGCCTAGAAAGCGAGTTACAAGTAAAACTCTTTTAAAATCAAAACTGTATCTAATTTGGATCTGCGTGTGTTCAAATTATGTCATACTCTTTCATTATTACTCTCTTACAAAATGAGACGACAGCAAAAGCGGTATCGGGATCACGAAGTTGGAGTCGGAGTCGTCAGTCGACATAAAAGATGTTACAAATTCATTGTACGTGCACGCAAGCGGATCCGTGAGCGATAGCTAGTGAATAATAAATCTGGTGTTTAATCATTAATTGAAAACTCTCATATGTAAATAAACGAATTTTCAATTTGTAAATATATAAAAAAAAACTAGCCTTTAATTTTATTATCTTACTTGAATCTCACGCAAAAAATCTAAAATTAAGTAATTATTCTGGCAGGCCTTTTTTACGATAAGCGATCCAATTACAACTACGCCGTAAAATATCAAACTAAGTGGATTAAATTTTAATCTTCTAACATCGAAATAGTACTTAGAGGGGCAGACAGAAATAAGCCCTACAGAGACCCACAATACAAACGATAGCTGTCAGAAAAGATTCCCTTTAAGGTCTGTCTCCGGAGAATTAACACCGAATAATCAATTAGTATGAACGAATTAAGTTTTCGATGCGGACGATCGCCAACTGCCAAAGCTCTGATAAGGGTGAACTCGCTCTGCGAATTTGAGGATACCCGACCAGATTTGGGGCCTTTTAACGGATATATACTGTCTTATAAAGTTGTTAGCGGAACTAAATTGAATAACTTATCATTTCTCGCTTGCACGGTACAATACATATCTCTCTTTGCTATTAGTAAAAGGAACGTTAGGCTTCATAGGTTATTAGTAGACTTAAAAAAAATACTCTATTCAACGCGTTTACGTGTTGTATACAGAATTTTTTGAACAGTTTGTTATTTTATGTATGTTGACCGGTATATATATATTTCGATTGAACTAGAAGTCGACAATAAAAAGTTTCTTTCAATGAATCTTGATTCTGTGAATTAAAATTGCGATTCTTTACAAAATCCATATGAGTTCACTGAATCAAGTTCCATATCGCAAAGAAAATCCTTTTATCGACTTCTAGTCAAATTAAATTAATCTCAAAATTCTAAATTGTTAACACACACTATTAAAATGATAACAAAATATGAGTAATCATTCTATGTGTTTATGATAATATAGACTACATATACAGGTTATAGATTAGAAATTAGTTAAATATACCTACTAGGTGTTTGAAAAATAAAAAACCATACCTTGTTTATGTATATATAAGGTATATATGTGTGTATGTATAAGGTAGGGAAAAAGTTTTTTCGTATTTTACATACAGATTCGTTGTGTAACTTAGACCATGATCTTTTTTACACGATCTTATCATAGGGAATCTATTTTTCATCACCAGTGATCAATATTTCCAAAAACGGTTCGATTTTATTACCTTTCAATAGAAAATCGCAAAAGACTAAACGATTCATTAGACGTCTTTCAGTGAGTTCGTGTGGGAACCAAGTATCGAACTTTTTTGTAGATCCAGCTTTTTTTCAAATGGGTCACAACTGTTTTGTGGTTAATCCTCAGCTATTCAGCTATGTCTTGAGAATTAATATTCCGATTTTGCTCACTTTTTCCAAAACGGCATCGACTTTATCCGTAACAGGTCGATAAGAGCGAGGTTTATCTCTGACATCAAAATTACAAAGTTTGAACCGGTTTCGTGTTGCACTTACCGACACTGCATTAGGTCCATAAACGTCACAAATTTTTTTCACAGCTTGTGTTGCATTTTTTCGTTTTTTGTAATAAAACTTCAAAATGTAACGAATTTCTATATTATATTAGATTCATTCATTTTGATGAACAGGAAACAATACAAAAATGGCGGGGCACTGTTTTTACTTTTAATCTCATATATTTAACGATATCAAAACTAGCCAGAAACAAACAGCAGAACCGAATAGGTTTTACTGCAACTTTATATATATATATAGTGCGTTAAATGGGGGAAGGGAGTGACAGTCATCTAGACTTTGAATATGTATCTGTAATAAATTTGACATCTATGGTATGTGTTGTTTTTGTACAAAAGTTTTAGAAAAACTGGAAGCAATATCTACCTGGACTCGCTTGATTCATCCTAATGATTTGTTAGACCAAATAAATACGACTAGATTAGCGATAATGACTGAGTATTGCTAATATTTTTTTATGTTGGAACCAGAACTTACAGAATATAACAAAACCTTTTGTAAATAAATCCTGACCACGTATGAATTAGTCAGTCTTAAACATGAGTCACATTGCTGTAATTACTGCCAGCCTTGACGACATCGGTCATAATTAACATTACCACATTATTATTAATATTACGACGGTATTGATCACAAACTTCCGGTAGCAGCTCCTCCGATATGCACTGAGAAACAGTGAAAGGGACAAAGTCCAACTTCTCGAATCAAAAACAAAAAGATTGTGGAAGCGGTGAGGCGATAAAAACTAACACAACTCCTCCAAACGAACAACATACATTTTTTTTCAAAGCACACATGAGACATTTACACGCAAAATATATAATTAAAAAAAAAAATTAATCTATGATTTCAATATGTATTTTAATAAAAAAAATACTTAAAAGCATGGGAACACAATAGCTCTACTTTGAAAAAAAAACATCGCACCCTACCTATAGTGCCGCAGTTGTACAGTTTGTATTGAAAATTATCCACTATTATAGCTCGAAAACTGAACGAATGTTGTGAAGTTCATAAATCATAGTCGGAGTTAAATCGAAAACATATTTCACTTAGAATTATCCAATTTGTAGAGTGAAAAGGCGGCATTTTGGAGGTTCATTAAATTGCTAGCGATCAATTCGCTGTCAGCTCCCTCTCTACTTCCCGTAATACTAACTTGGGGCGGTTAAAATATATTAAGGTATCGTTTGGCTGTTAAGAGGGAGGTGATAAATTGGCGACTAATGTCTGAATACTCCTGCGGATCCTGAGAACTTCTCAAAAGAACAGTTAAGATGATGAGGCTAGTTTACACCTTGGAAATGTGGAATATCGACGATTCTGCCAATTGAATTATGAACGAGAGTTCATTCGATTTGGAATATCCTTTAGAAAAAATTGTATTAAAAAATTATATATAAATAAAACAATTGCAAAAGTTTATAAACAAATAAAACTATTTTTTTTAATAAATCAGAAGCCAATTAATACTCGAGAAAAGTTCATATAAAACATTTCTAAAGAGGCAAAAGTTTACAATAATCAAATCGCGAATGTATGTAAATATTGGAAACGTACTGTTAAAAAAAAACTCGCTAAAAGGAAAGAGAATAAATTTTTTATTTTTTATTACTGAAATTTTTTTCGTTCATCTGTAGACGGTATAACTTCTTCGTATATTAATTTTCAAATATCAATTAAAATTCTCAATATGATTGTTGATAATTTAAATTATCTATCTTAATAAATATAGTATAATAGATACTTTAGTATTGAAACTCTTTTTTAAGAATATTATATATATATATATATATATATATATATATATATATATATATTTTATTAATTTCTATTTATCTCCAAAAAACAAACTCTTTAAAAAAACCTCGATATGTTTGTAACTTTTGCAGTTGTACGATATATGTACGAATATAATTAGTTCGCACAATTTTCTAGAAATCATTCCAAATCAAATGAGCATTATAAGCATAATAATAACCATGCTCAAATTTTGAATAGAAAAATCACTTATATTCCATTTTTACTGTACATGGATTATTCAATATTTTTTTAACAATAATAATTACTATTTATTTTGTGCCTGAAATAGGCATCAGTACCTGTGTTACAGGTCACCAGGCTCTCCAACGCGATTTAAAAAGTGTGCGTGTATAAGTGCGGTGTGTGGGCGCGTGCGTCCATACGCACGCACAAAAAATTTACAAAAATTGTATTTTTAGGTTCTGTGCATTTTAAAAACAAATCACATGCATTTTTACACTATTATGAGCTACCTAAACTATTTTCGCAATGAAGTCATTTCAGTGACAATGAATGAATGAATGTAGTAATTAACACTGTAAGTTCATAAATAAACTGCGACCAAACTTTTAACGTAAAGTATGGAAGCTTGTAGGTGTTCGTTACTGAAGGATGACGGAATAAATGAATGAGTCATATTATTTAACATTATATACGACCTAATTGATGTATCTATAGTTGTGACATCTTTAATATCCTTCTATTTTAATTTAAAGCTTAGATTACTGAATAAGTAAATAAAGGATATACAGTGAACTATTTTTTGGCATCGAATTCGAACTGCACATTGAATAAGAAATGCCATAATCGCTGGTCAATTGTGGACTTTCATCCATCTAATGTATTGTTACGATACAATTTAGTACAGATGAAATTAACCGTTGGATTTATTATTTTCAAACATAAACTATGACTTTATGAATCATATGAGCATATTTTAAAATATTTTGTAAGTAATGCCTAATGCTTACAATAGAATGTGGCCAAACGCGACAATAATGTTGCGCTCGGTGTAACTTTGTTAAAGTTACCGCCTACAGCTGGTCAAGCTGAGGTTTGATTGACAGTTTGGATGGGCTTGATTTTTGTTGTCATCAACCATTTTAAAATATTATCATTTTGTATAAGTAATACAAAATATTTAACACTAGTAACGATTACATATTGGATCGTTTCATGTACGTCAGACAAAAGTCTTTTATTAAGCTAGTCGGTCTGTTGGAAGATACCACTATATTGTATGAATTTGTATGTCACAATATCGATTGTAATAACGATAAGAAACCTGAAAGTTTGGTGATCGTTAAGGAATGCAGTATTTTTGTGCGTCACATAAAAGTGTTACGTCACACTTTGTCTGATGTGATATCGCTGTAGATGATCAAACTAGGCATCCATCATGGATTTTAAATAAATATTCAAAATCCATGATTAGAAATGAATCCTTATTTCTTTCCCAAAGATAAATAATCATAAAAAGTCATATAAAAATCAAGTCGACATAAAAAATCATAGAAAATATTAAAATTTACTTAATTAGTTATTCAATATTTCCTACTATAAATACAAACTTTTTTTATTTTAAAAAATACATCTTACAATTAACTAATCCCTGAGGACGTTTCCTGGACCGTAAAACATAAGGATTCTACACGCGTCTGTCTTTATCCGTTGTCTCCTAATGGATGTCAACTTTGTTGCGCGAACGCGCACCTCCTACATATTTTAGTATACGTAGGTCGCACTGAAAATTTCTGGAATGAAAGAGAAGAAGTTACTACGAACGCTAAAAAATGAATTAACTGTCTTTCAACATATTAACAATTAGCATAAATGCACTTTCTCATACTAATAAACCAATTTTGAAAATATTTATGCCACTCCTTTCTGGTGACCTCCAAAACATGTTTTTCATACTCTTCCACAGCTCCTTCTGGTGATGAAATTCGTTGGCCGCGTAAATGGTTCATAATTTTTACGAACAAGAAAAAGGTTCTATATTTTTCTCCTTCAAAAAATGATTTATCTGTCTGTTCATGTGTGAACTGGCATTGTCGTGATGCAAGACGATGCAACGTTTATTGCTATTTTAGGTAGTTCGTCAATAACTTCCGACAAACAAACGGTCGAGTTTTTAAAATCAATACGGCCTTTTTAGGGTTTTTGTGATTTTTTTTTAAGCTACGTCCGGTACTAACAGCTAATATCAAAGAATAGAGATTTATTTATGTTCGACGATACAACTAAATATATCGAACAAATTATGAAGGTGGTTTGATCGTTCATTTAATTACTTGCTTCATGTAGATTACTTTATCAGTGAATGTTAAAACCGCATATTTTAATAGAATTTTTATTTTCAAAAGAGATTTATTAGACTGTCACATTGGATTTTGTTATAGATATTACAAAGAGAATGCAATAGGACACTAAATGCAACTGTTAAGTTCTAGATATACCTACTTAGATAGGATGCCTAACTCTTTTATTCACAGTCATAAATGGTTGTATCGATTAACCTACCCTTCTCGAAATAGAAAATTATAAAGGTTCTCGTTTTTCCTTTTCATGTTATAAGGAAGTTTTTCATGTTACATTTTTTTCGCACCAATTATGTGAAAGATACTTTTATAGGCGTTTTTGCACTTTTGTGCCAAATTCCTCGCATATATAGATATTTTTTTCTCGCACTGAATGATGATGAATACCTAGTTCGTGAAATATTGTTTAAATCGAAAAGTCTCCTGACGTTTTTATTTTTCTTTGTTTTGATTCCTGTGTGATTAGAATGTGTGGCGATTACAATAATTTATTTTGTTTAAGTTATTATATTGTTAATATATGGTATTTTAGGTCTATTTTAATTTCAGGGTAAAGAATGTAAGTAACTCTTAGTTACCTGTATAAATGAAAAAAAAATAAGAAACCACTATTTTGGAATAATTATAATGGATCTAAAATATATACTACTCGATTGGTCAATATCTACACAACACCACACTCTCACAGGAAACAGACGTGAAGTAACAGTTCTCGCTGTTGGTTTTCGTTCAGTGAGTGGGAATTCCGATGGCCCGCTTCCCTCCATTAAACCACAAGCTCCCTACATCAGGCCCCTTCCCGCCCCATGCGACCACTTTTTTCCCATAGATATTGTATTCCTACCCAAGGGGTCGGCAACGCACTGGTGACTGTTTCGGAGTTGCAAGTGTCCATGGGCGGCAATGACCACCTATACTATGGTGCTTCGCATAAACTTCGATAACGCCATAAAAATTAAATATGAATTTCTTTACCATGACGAGATAGAGAGGTTTATAATAAATAGAGAAAAAAGAAATAAATCAATTAGTGTCTATATTGTTCATGAGGGAATATAAAAAAGCGCGAACAAACTCATAGTTTTTGCAAATACTGCTTTTAAAATGAGCTAAGACTTATGGAATAATGTTAATTAAATAACTTTATGATGTAAATAGAATTTTAATTAAAATGACCAGGTATGGAAAACCTGGACGAGGCCAGGTTATTTTTATTCCATTCAATTTTCATTTTCATTTATCTTGACAGGTTGGCATCTCATTAATTATAAGATGAAATGATATCAAAATATCTATTCCTTAATTGAATATGGAATTACAATTATACGGTTAGCAAAAAGGAAACAAAGTTTAAAATGACTGTAAAAGAATGATATCGAGAGAAAATCATCTGAAATTCTTTTATTTTACACTAAATTTATTTCATTTTACTTTTTATCAAATGTACAAAACATACTTTTTAGTTTTCCTTCTTAAAACTACGCTGGAGGTAAATACTTGTGTTTTGTGATGCTATTCGGTCCATAGGTCAATACATAAGTCCTATAAAACGGCAGTGGTGGCGCGGTGGTCAAAAGCTTTGCTTTCGAAACGTAAAGTACCAGATTCAAATCCTGACCACGGTGGCTTGATAAATGTTTTATTATTATTATAGGTCAAATTAAAACACTCGTTCCGTGCTTCATAGAGAAAGTTAAGCCGTTGGTCCCGCATTTTGTCACCGAATTGGTGACAACGACTGTTAGCAGGCCTCGACTTCGTTGCGCCAGCGTTTACGCAAGGCTTACGGCATAAGCCGCAAAACCCGAAAAGAAGATTGTTGGAAAATACGCTCTTACAAAGAAACTTGATTTTAACAGTGAAAGAGCTTTTATCGAATAATTTACATGACGATTTTCAAATAAAAATTTTGCGAATCTTAAAATAGAGTTGATTTTAAAGTTATAGAAAATTATTTATCACTACGGTCACTTCTATCGGTCTTGTGCTAATTACTGATTAACCGCTTCTGCCGAACACCGATAGCAATATAAAATATGAATCTACTTTTTCATTTAAAAAATAAATTGATCAAACAGGTCTTTCTAGCCACGAAAACTTGTCTAGCCCTTCACACTTTTCTCTCGCCCCGACCTCCCGCCGCCGCCCGCCCTCGGCCAAGGTCCATCGGTGTTCCCGTTGCCCAACACGCTCGCCGCGGCCCTAGCCTATAAAAATTCAGAGACGATCTTATCTTTAGAAATATTCATGACAATTGCCCAGCGCACGGCGCCGCGCTCGACCAGCGGAATACGATTTTTCTCCACTGAAGGGAAAGTCGTTCGTAAAAGTCTTCGTTAGAACGATGGAAGTTTCTGCATCCATTAGCATTAATTTGGAGCTTTTAGGTACAACGTAGATATGACATATATGTACCTATTTATTTATTTTCTCAAGATCAACAGGCCTTGTATTACTGATTCGTAAAGACATCATAAAATTTGAGAAAATGATGAATAGTTTTTTGAACATCTCTCGTTATGATGGACAATTACCCGTATGCATATGAGGAAAAAAAATGTGTTCAAATTAATAATTTTTAATGATCGATTGAAGTTCAGTGTTTAAAGCCCTCGAAAATTTTATGCAAACGGAATTGGTGGCATATCAGCAAAGACTTATAAATGGTGGTAAGGCAAAAAAAAATGTAGCTAAAGGAGTTATTCAATCGGTTCGAACATATATGGATATTGAGATTAGACGAAGGTATCGTCGAAAATATTTTTTTTTATATTGGACAACATCTTAGAAGACGATACCTTTTAAGATTTCAGAAGATTAGTCAGTGTAATGGAATTCTAGACGATGCTAAAACTGACGTGCACATGTGAGGTGTATCATATCTAACGAAAGATTGTTCGTTCGAATTTTCAGAGCAAGTTAGTGTAATTTTAATGAAATAGTGTTAAAATGGGTACTTTTACTGTTTCGAGAGAGACAGGCGTTTTAAGGGTTCCGAGCGGAAATGAAAAAAAACGGAACCCTTACAGTTTCATCAAGCCCGTTCGTCCGTTCATCCGTCCGTAAGTCACAGGCATTTTATTCAAAAACTGCAAGACATATATTGATTAAATTTATAGTGCAGTTGTCTTGTATGAGCCACTACTTACATTAATCGTTTAATAACAAAAATAAATATTTCAAAGCGGCACACCATACGTGTAACAGAAGTTGAAAAAAAATTTTTCAAGCAAAAATCAATTTGTCGCACATATTTTGCAAGTTTTTTTTAAGAACACTTCAAAGTATTTAAGTAATTTTACTGATTACATGAATAATTTCGGAAATAATCGCTCCGAAAGTAGCAGAAATTTGTTCTACTTCCCTATATTTTCTAAACCATATGTCCAAAATACATGGAAAAAAGATAACGCTTATAAATAATTTCAACAAAAAATAATTTGAACAAGGTTGAATATACTGTTTTTGAGTTATTCCTGAAATACTGCAATTCCCAACAAAAAGACGTAAATGTCATGAAGATATGTTCTTTTCCTGATGCATTTTAGTTTACACCAGTTTAATAGTAATAGTTGACATGCCTATTTGTTTTTCTGGTTATAGGCGACTGAAGTGTATATAACTATTCTGTGCGGGAAACATGGAAAAAGTGTAACAACGTAATTTTTTTATCTGTAGTGCATTTACTTGTAATGATGATTTCGGAACCCTATAATGAGCATGGTTCGACATGCTCTTGGCCAGTTTTTTTAATGTGATATGTGGTAGACGCATATTGTGGTCAACTTGGCCGCAGCACGAAAATGAACTGACTAGACCGGTGAAATACCACGTTCTCATAGAATACATACTATCTCATATAGTAGCTTCAGCTGTCGCCTTTCGTTCAGTCAGTGAAAATTCCAGTGGCCTGTTCGCCTTTCAGCAGATATACTACTTCTTCCTAAAAGGGTGGCAACGTATTAGTGACTTAGAAAAGTCACTAATACATTGACATTGACGTTGACAAGTGTCCATGGGTGGCGATGATCGCCTGTTCTCTGGTGGATCGTATGCTCGTCTGTCCCTTAAAATGCTACAAAAAGGCGTCATTTGGAACGGTTTCATTTTTTTAAGTAAACGAAATAATTATACGAAATCCTCGAGTAATTCTGTCGAAATAAAAGATCCGCTTACAGAGCGATGTCGCGTCGTGTCGAAAAAAAATTAATGATTTTCCTTTGTCATTTCCCGTATAAATCTCCATTGAAAGTTCATTTTTCAAAGTAAATCGTAACCGGTTCGACGGTTATACAACTTAATGTCATTATAATACATTTGTAAAAAGCTCTACGCAGCGCCACCGTAGAAAATGTGTGGCATATTTCGGAGTAACGAACGAAAGCCGGTGAGCCAAAGTGTAGATTATCCTCTTCATTTCGTAAGATGGTTTCGAACGTAAACTTGGCACAAACGTCGATTTCCAGGCAGCGGAAAATGTCTCAATATTTTACTTACATATTTTCTGTATGCGAGCGTCAAAGCCAGTCGTGAGCCCGGTGTGTGGTTGTGAATATCCTGCGAACGGTGTTTAGAATCGCATAGACCGACGTAATATGTGCATCTTAATTTATTATTCTAGTTACTTGCCGTGGTAGTTCCAATATTCGTTAGCTCAAATTTATTTTTTTATGTGAAACTTCTTTAGACGCGACTTGAGAGTAAATCAAATCTTTTTTTTTAGGGTAACGTTCAGTAAGATCTATAATAGATAGTCCGTTTACGCAACTTCCGACCTATAATTTAAATTTCTCACTCGTTGCCAAACCAGAAATATTCAAATTAGAAGTGGCTAGTACTCTAAAATTACGACTTTATGTGTTAACACATAGTACTTTTAATAATTATTGTTTTAATAATAACTAGGTGGGTTTACACTCGGATGGGCATACAATGATTACCTCCATTTTTTTATATAGTGGGATCTCTCCTCATAATTAATAACGATCCTCAGTTTAGTAGTAATAATTGACACAAAGCTAAAAAAAATATTTACTTCAACCATGCATAAAGGTTACACACACAAGTATTTTTTTTTAATTTCCGTAATAAAACACCTAGCATGTGAGAATAGAACTTTCAACCTAAGGGTTCGATATAAACTTAATTTAGTTGTTATGTAGATTTTTCAACTATGAAAAGTCTCAACGACTGTTTTCGATAACAATATAGGCGAAGCGTTGGTGAGGGAGTTGCAAAACTACCGTTTATCTTTTTTCTAAAAGTTCTTTGAAAGCTTTTTCGATAAGAAAAACCAACAGTTACACAAATTGCAGTAATTTTAAAAGTTCATAACCAGAAATTAAGTACATCGGTCTATATCAAGATCTTAATCTCAAAAGAAACATAAATAACGATTACAAATTAACGATCTTCATATTTCTTCCTTTACTTGTGCCGTACGGCCTTGCTTCTTATCCAATTTTATGAATCTAGGTCAACGAAAAATATGTACCTTATAGGTTTTGGCTATTTGCGAGTTTCAAAATATACCACAAAAACTACTACATATTTTGTTCGTGTTGCTGTTAAATCTTTTTTTTACAGTTTGAAGAAATCGTAGACTAAAGTATTGGATTTTAATTCGAACTTGATACCGTATTCTCGAGAAAAAAGATGTCGACACATGAACAGATAACGAAGCGATCCTTTTGAGATACGGAACCTCAAAAAAATCAGGTCATCGCTTGCTATGTTGCTTGTATGCTTATCATTTTTAAAGTTCCCTATCCAGTGGTAACGATAGTGTTGAAAACGACAGAGAACTATCACAACTATGATGCTTACACACCTTTACTTAAGCACGTGTGTTTCTCCCGCGAATTACGCGATACAATATATATACCTGTCGTTAACGCCTTCGCGCGCCTTAGGAGTTAACGGGAAATTCGTGGAAATCTCCCGGCTGTAACGTTGAACGTCTGCTCATTTTCAAAGTGAACGCTTGTGTAGTTGCATTGATTCAATCGGACAGTTAACTGAGGAATTACTTCGGACTCGTGTGGTGAGGGTTCCGCAATTTGAACCATCGCAATGTTTTAGTATTTAAAATACTTTGAAAATCCGACTCGAAGTTACTATCAGTCATTAAAATGCATTAAGCACTGTCATTATTTTTTACTATTATTTTGTCTGTAGTCCATAATATACAACAACATTATAACGTAGTGTATTTATCATCATGCTCTACTGTATTGTGTGAGGTGTTAATTCGCAGAAATCCATAGTAGACGCTTGCCTGCAACATGCATTAACATGCAGCGTGCAACCCACCGCTGACCCTCGAATCTGCCTCTCCACTACGAATCTCTATCCAAATGATTGAATATGTATTTCAGAGGATTTACAGATATCGAACACCTAAGCAAGTGTTATTTATTTTTATAATTATCTTATTCCGCGTACTGTTAAATTGTTAATTCTATTAATATTAGATAATATTAATAGAATTGGATAGATTAATATAAATTAAATAGATTAGATAATAATACACAGAAATTGTTAATTCTATTAACAATTTAACAGTACCGTACATCACCGTGCCTTATTGTATTCAGCGTATTGCAGGATCAGAATCGGAATCTACTTAGATCAAGACTGGATTTAGAATCAAAAGTGGAACCATAATCGAAAATGGAAAGTGAAAAGAAAGATCGAAAATAATGGCATCGAGAGCAGGAGTGGAATCAAAATCGAGCATGAGATATGGGAGCGATCATAGTGTAAACGAGCACAACGTAACATAATGAGTAAAGGAAGATCTGTCCATCTCTAATCTATTTATATGAGACCGTTTCGATGAACTCATACACAATACTTCTGCTGTAAGTTGGTGGGGAAGTTGGAAATTCTGACTAAATCGGTCCTGTAGAAAATGCTTACATCTAGCTAACATTCATTAGCTAGAAAAGGACTTATAATGTTAAAATAGCTCAACAGTTTTTTTTAAACACTCCCGATAAAATCATCTTTCAAACAAGAAATACTAAATTAAATACTAAATCGGATTTGGCTTAGCCGTTTGGGAACTACGATGCCACAGACAGACATACAGATAAGTACGTAGATACATAGAAACACTGACCAAACTTAGTACCTCTCCATTTCTTACAGGAGTTAATAATAGGCTGTGGCAGTTAAAATATCCCATAAGGGAGGATACACATCTTCAATGAATGCATGAAAACCAAAACTAAAAAGCTAAATTATTTACATAATTTTTAAATTACAGGGCTAGTATAAAAAAGTGTGTGTGTATTAGTGTACAAACGTAAGAAGTGAAACTTCTTTATGACATCATTTTTCGAAAGATGATTTACTATTTACAACTTCACAGAAATTGGTTGAATAAAGCTAAATTAGATAAAGTTTATGCAAAAGGCTTTTATTATCATAGACATGGATACAAATAACTTTATAAAATTTTTTTCGCTAATCACTTAATTGAAATATTATTTTTCACGTCACTACTGAGTTTCAGAAATAGAAATGTTCAGAGTTTCATGTAGGAGACTTGGTAATGGTATATGTACCTAGAAAGGTGATAGGTAAAACTTTTCAATTAATGCGATGTTATAAAGGGCCATATAGAATTGTAGGAAAATTATCGAACGCTACATATAAAATCGAGTCACTCAATGAAAGAATGTGAGATATAGTTCTTGTATGTCGGTTGAAAAGGTTTCAACTTAGGTAATAGGAAAATGTTATATATACAAACTGTAAATAGATCTAGGGTGTTGACAGAAAGTATATGTGACAGGTGGCCTTAGTAACAATTATGTTTATGCCACGATGACATTAATAACATTGAATAAATATGGCGCGTAACGGAAAAATGTTACCCAGAAATAAAGATGGCGCGTAACAGATAAAGATGGCGCGTGACTGAAAAACGTTACATTGCTATAAAATTTCTCCCAAACGCCGATAAAGAAGTTTCACTTCAAAAATACAACAATAATGTACGACTATGTGTTGATATAATTTTATAATGAAAATAAATCGACTTTGAGGTAATACTCATTACACGTGTTCATTATTCTATTTACACCAGCTCGTTCGCCCGCGTACTTTATGGCGCCGAGGTTAAAAAAGGTAGTGAGCGCGCTTGGCACTAATATGAGCGAGGCTACATAAAACATGGTATTTCATTGTTTGACGTAGCTGAATATAGCCAAATTTGTTGCGGAAAATATTAAACAAAAATATTATATCGTGCATCATACGTCTAACTCGTGTACCCAGAGAGAATCCATTTAATAGCGATGTCCAAAAATCTTGTGATTTACAATATTTATAATTAACTGTACATAAGAATTTACATTGAACTGACTTAATTTGATCATTAAATTTCACATAGTACGGATTCCATATCGAGCTGGTATATTCCAGTTGTAGTTTTATCAGTAATTTGAAAAGGTGCAACTAGTAAAACTTTACTTTTGAAATTCATGTTACTCTTCGCGATAAAATCGAAAAGTTAATAAGCTTTATTTGTTATAAAATCTACATTATCATTCAGATGTAGTTTGGGGTTTGGGAATATTCAAATAAAATATTCTTTTAACAATAAGTGAATTGTATGTTATTGATTTTTTTTACTAAAAGTAATGAGTTTACACTTGTCAAAATTTAACTGAAGTTTTATTAAAAACATAGTAATCGAATCAGCGATTTAGGTTTTTACGAAACTATATGCATTAAATAAAATTAGAGATGCTAATATAGAGTTTAAGATCATCCGTATAAAATAAGGAATGGCAGTTTTTAAAGCATTGGTCGATGTCACTCATAAATAATAATGGTCCCAATATAGAACTTTGGGACACACCTGATATAACAATATATATTGGATGAAATCGCAAATATAACTACTGTTTGTCTTATTTGTAACAGAATTAGAACCTCCGTAAGACATTGTTATTCATCCCATTAAATGCAATTTTCCCCAGTATGTTTTATGATCCACTTTGTCAAAGGGTTTGTGCATATCCTTAAGTATAGTATATATTTTTATACGGTCATCCATACTTTTAATGAAGTAGTTTGTTAATATTTGTAAACTGATAACTGTGGATTATTGTTTTACAAACCCATGTTGTTGTAGTATAATCTGGTTCTGGTATTGAGTAAAATTAGGTAAATGGTATTGTATACCAGTCGTTCCAAAAACCTTTTACGAAGTGGGCAGCAGTGTTATCGGCAACAAATTTTTGACTTCTTTCTTATTTTCATTTTTATAAATTAGTGTAACATTAGCGTCTTCTATATTTGAAATACAACGTCTCGATTAAAATGTTTGTTACAAAGTATCGTCAATGTCTCAGTACTTTGGCGGTGTGTTTTATGAAAAAAGGGAGAAGTTCCATCAGGACCCGATTGTTTTCTAATGTCAAGTGTGTTTAGCGTTATAACAATAACATGTTGTAATAAGCGAATATGTGATAATATGATTTATAATAACAACAAAACATTTACTGATTCATGACCACAGAATAAGTGCGTTCATATTGGTCTAAATTTTTTCTTCTACCGTTTTAATTGTTTAATATAACCTTTTATCAATAAACTCTGCTCACTTGTTTAGTTAGGTAGGAATAATTCTCACTTGAAAAATTTGAGTTTTTACTGTCGCACTTTGAAAATATTAGTAGCTCAAATTTTTCATGAATGACACATTTAACAAAATTGGAATTTTAGCAAATAATTAACAACAAAACACCTATAAAATTCTACCTTTATTTTGGAAATAAAGAATATTTTGGAATTTTGCAAAATAATGGATTTTGCTTACTTTTCGATTCTAGGTTTATGAAGTTTATTATTCAGATATTCAGATTATTACAGTTCGAGATTTCGTAAACCAAGCTAAAAAAACTAGAATATAAAGTTACAGGTCTATCAGGTTAGCAAGGCAAAATCAGCAGAATTGAAAAAAAAATTCGCCATTTTGTAGCTAATTTGTTGCTAATTAGTTGCCAATATGACGATTTTTTTGCTCGAGCCCATTCCGGAAAATCGCATATACTGCTCCCTTGATATCAAGGTAGCAGCGTAACTCATCAAATTGCATGCTTCACCGTTAACCATCACAGTATATTTTGTTTCTAATTTGTTGCTGTAAATATAAAGAACGAAAAAAAAAAAAATTTTTTTTTTTCCACTTCTTATAATGCTATCTTGAAACCGATTTTTGTCCCAATCACAAGGACGCTGAATTTGTTGCTGACTGGCAGAGTACTCAGGCATGCCTGAATAACCAGCAACAAAATAATCGGTAGTCATTGGCGAATAATTTTAATTTTTTTATAAATTATTGCTCCATGCTATCTTGAAACCGATTTTTGTCCCAATCACAAGGACGCTGAATTTGTTACTGACTGGCAGAGTACTCAGGCATGCCTAAATAACCAGCAACAAAATAATCGGTAGTCATTGGCCGATAATTTTAATTTTTTATAAATTATTGCTCCATGCTATCTTGAAACCGATTTTGTCCCAATCACAAGGACGTTGAATTTGTTGCTGACTGGCAGAGTACTCAGGCATGCCTAAATAACCAGCAACAAAATAATCGGTAGTGATTGGCCGATAATTTTATAAAAAATAATTTATAAAAAAATTAAAATTATCGACCAATGACTACCGATTATTTTGTTGCTGGTTATTCAGGCATGCCTGAGTACTCTGCCGATCGGCAACAAATTTAGCATCGTCATGATTATGTTAGAAACTGCTTTCAAGATAGCATGGAGCAATAATTTATAAAAAAATTAAAATTATCGGCCAATGACTACCGATTATTTTGTTGCTGGTTATTCAGGCATGCCTGAGTACCCTGCCGGCAACAAATTTAGCATCTTCATGATTAGGTTAGAATCCGGTTTCAAGATAGCATGGAGCAATAATTTATAAAAAAATTAAAATTATCGGCCAATGACTACCGATTATTTTGTTGCTGGTTATTCAGGCATGCCTGAGTACTCTGCCAGTCAGCAACAAATTCAGCGTCCTTGTGATTGGGACAAAAATCGGTTTCAAGATAGCATTATAAGAAGTGGAAAAAAAAAATTTTTTTTTTTTTTTCGTTCTTTATATTTACAGCAACAAATTAGAAACAAAATATACTGTGATGGTTAACGGTGAAGCATGCAATTTGATGAGTTACGCTGCTACCTTGATATCAAGGGAGCAGTATATGCGATTTTTCGGAATGGGCTCGAGCAAAAAAATCGTCATATTGGCAACTAATTAGCAACAAATTAGCTACAAAATGGCGAATTTTTTTTTTCAATTCTGCTGATTTTGCCTTGCTAACCTGATAGACCTTAAAGTTACGCATTTCTTCATGTTTATCGATTTAACTGTCCTTATATTTTAGGGGCCATCCATAAAATACGTTCGTAAACCGGGGGGTTGTGATGAGGTGTATCTCTTAGTGTGACAAGGGGATGGGGTCTAAAAGGAATTTTTATTATTGAATTAATAAATATTTTAAATATCAATATTTATTATACTATAAACGAAATTACCTACTTATAGAGGGGTGGTCTAGCTTTCGTGATGTAATATTTATAGGGGGTAGTAAAGAATGTGACACAGGGTGACGTGGGGTGAGTAGTTGATCAAAAATTTTGCGTGATGTAGTTGATGAACGGACCGTTAAGAATTTTAGAGAATCTAAATTCCTGCTATTTACATATGCGCAAAAGGTTCTCATACCACTGCTAAGTCCTACTCCATATCATTAATATAGTTATGAAAACATTTGTCATTCACCCCTGAATCTGTGTGTGCAGAGGGAATAAATCTCATAATCACTTATATTTACAAATGATTTCCACTTTATCCGCGCATTGCTTTTTATTTTTAAAAATGTGCATAAAGGGAAAATCAAGTATAGTTATTGTTTGTCTTAGCATATCCAGCAGGCACACGAGTCTTTATAATCCGAGAAAGATTATCATAAAATATATTTACTGCCTTTTCATCAAGCAAATCTTTTAGTAATCCTGTCCAACGGTATCACTTATGGATGGATCGATGTGCATTTCATTGAGCTTTTCAACGGGTAACCGAGCGAATCTAATGAGATCATTATTTGTAGAGAGTGATGGTTTTTGGGGCAACGAGTGGAATTAAAGTGGTCTACGTGAATTTTAAATTAGCAGGTCTAATATACGGTCGTTTGCTCTGTTGATTGAACTAAGTTAATGGTCATGTGTTAAATTTAAGAAGTTAATTGGATGTTTGTCTGAAGCAATACTGTTTACTGATAATATTGGGGTAAGAAAAGCGAACCCCTTATGCTGCTACATCAAATTGGTTCAATTCATATCTCCCAATATATGATCTCTAGAACATAATAAAAAGTAAATAGCGTTTTGTAATTCATTTAATATATATGGTGCATAATAAGTTAACCTTGCCATTTTTGTCAAAGGTTGCCTGTACTAAGCAATAATCGATTTTAGATGGGATGCTTATGTAGGATGATGATATCACTATTTGAGTTATACATTATATTATATACAAAATTACAATAAAAGTTACAAAATCTATGCAAGTACCTTAGAATTCAAAGGCTAAAAGTTTTCTTAATCTTCTGTGCCTAGGAAAGTAAAACCACATGTTTCTTGCGTCAGGTTGTAAACACTCCACCGCTGAAAAGTATTATCCTACAGTCATTTTTATTTAATAAGGGGGGTTTAGACCCTAATCCCTCTACTCTATTCCAGCGCGGATTACAGGGTGCTAACAACTATTATCACCAATGCGTTAGGGGCGCTAACAACCGTTTCACTAATGGCTTAAATTAACCGACATCACCGATATGATGAAAACCGAAACCGATGGCAACGTGTGCTTCAAGGCGTGGAGCTAGTGATTTTAACTAATTAATATTACAAAGGTCATTAACTGTTTACCTTTGTTCAGGATTGAACTTAGTACCTTCTTAATCAAAGACACTCTTGACCATTGAACTAGCAACTTTCATTTATTCCTTGTAATATTTATTTGTTGCGGACCACGAATTAAACTAAGCATCAAAATTTAAAAATCTCAAGAACTAATTTTCAAACTTCTTTAACACTGTTTCCTTATGATTTTAGTTACGTATTTTTTTTTATTAAGACATAAACTTGCACAAGGTTACGTATTAAGCGAATCATCACGATACAACACGCGTTAAATAAAATGCATTTCTAGTGTCGCTATCGAAAATTGTTACAATAGTGTCGACATAAGAAGATTACGAAACAAAGACTTAAAAGTGGCATAAAACTTGTAAATTTTCCACGGCGACAACGCCCTCTCAAAATAAACACCGGCGGCCCGAATAGCACCAGAACGCGGCGCGGTCACGCAGCGCGGGCGGGGCGCGCGGCGACACGAGCTTAATTAATATAAAAGAAGTCAAATGGTTATTAGCTTTCAGTGACTGAAGAAGCGTACGGTGTGCGAAATATACAAACGACAATCGGACAAACATAACTCACGTTAGCGATCAGGTTATTTGTGTGCTCCGTCCGCTACACCTTTTTCGTGTGAGTTGGATAAAGAAATGGAATTTGGCAGAAAGTCACTGTGTAGGCTTCGCTGGACTTGTTACTAAAAGACGGTTCGTTTAAAACTCACAAGAAGGTTGGTCAAAATCAATAGTGTTTATAAAGGTGCCTAACATTATAAAATACTCTACATTGACCCCGAGTTCTGTTGATGGGAGCGCCATAGTTTTATCATGAGTAACGTTTACGACAGTGGTTTGGACTTCAGGCTAGTCCAAACTATAAAGTTCAATCTACCTTTAGAAATCTAAACAAAAAACAGTCTTTAATGAAATCCTTCTTGAAGTGACCCCGTGGATCACTCGTATAAACATCAATATTATATACGTGGGGTGCACAATAATTTTCTAGAACAGGCTACTTATATAAAAGAAATTTAAAAATTAATTACTGAATTTGAAAATGAAACTCTTTGTACAATACAGTTTGCTTCATCTAACTGCTAATTATAATTACATTATGGTGTTTTTTTTTTTAAACTGCGTATCTTTATCACTATGGTTTTAAGTCGTGAAAATTTTCGTAGTATGATTTTCTACGATTTTAAAGTTAATTTGACTACTCAGCAGAGCCTCGCTCGGCTTCGAACTGCTTTTGACAATAAAGCACCATGCAAGACTACTATTTATAACTGGTTTGCAAAATTGAAGAGCGGTCGTGTCAAACTCGGTGAGGAATTTAGTGATGGTGTTCTGTCCATTACTGTGAACAACAAAAATATCGATACTGTACGTTGTATGATCGAAATAGATAGAAATGTGACCGGACATGAGATTTGGCATCCTTAGGCATAGGAATGAGTTAAATACAATCAATTCTACTCAAACGTTTGGGTATGAAAAAGCTGTGCTCGCGGTGGATCCCATACAATTTACTGAGCCTCAAAAAACGGACCGCGTCGCTTGGTGCAATGCCATGCTTACCAGATTCAAGGAAGGGGCATCAAATTTAGTGTAAGACATATTAATAGGCGACGAAACTTAGATCTATTGCTATGACCCCAAAAAAAAAGCAGCAATAAACCTTATGGGTATATTTATTGAGATGGGCCGAAACCAACCAGTGTCGCCCGAGGGAAGTGTATCTAAGCAGATAATTGCTTCTTTTTTCAATAAAATTGAACGCATAGCTACTGTTGCTTTGGAGAATTGTCGTACCTTGAATAGTAATTGGTACGTGACCATTTGTTTGCCCCAAGTCTTTGACCAATTCCTTAAAAATAGCCGTAAATGTCGTATCATCTTGCACCACGTCAGTTCTTACAGGACCAAAGACACAAAAAATTTTTGAAGGGATAAAGGTAGAACTTTTGAGCAATCCTGCATACAGTTTCGGCCTAGCACCTTGCGACTTCTTTTGTTTGCAGAAATTAAGAATCAATTACGCGGTCAATGCTTTTCATCACCAGAAAAGGCTGTTGAAGAATATGAAAAACATGTTTCCAAGGTCACCAAGCCGGAGTGGCATAAATGTTTTTAAAAGCGGTTAATTTTGTATGAAGAAATTCATTTATGTTAATGAAGAATATTTTGAAAAACAATAAATTCATTTTGCCCATTGATAGAAATTTTGCCCATTCATTCCAGAAATTTTCAGTACGATATATGTATAAACAAAAAAAAAAAAATACGGTTCAATAATCAAAATAGATGTTTTTTTAAACGTGGAAGACTATTCCCGGGTCATATGAAAATTGTCACACGAAATATTTTTCATTTCATACAAAAAAGAAAAACACTTGTTCAGTATTTTCTATTTCTAAGATGTGACAATTGTCAAACAGCTTTATGTGACATGCAATGGAAGCATCCATGACACTGATTGTCACAATTTAAGAGTCCAATATTATAAGTAAAGCCTTATTTTAGTGAAAATATGACTAATAGTCGCCCCACCCATTTGGGATCATAATGAATAGTTTTTTTATTCCACATTGATAGGTTTTAAGCTCCAAATTTTCCGTTTTAAATATTACACGTGTTCTCATACCTATTAAAAAACTATAATCTCAAAATAGAAACTATTTTAAATTTTCATAGCCGAATGAGAAAATACAAACTAACCATCACTTAACAAGTTTTGTCATTTTGCATAGGTAAATTCGACATTTGAAGTTGTTTCACGGACAATTTTCACATGGCCCGAGAGTCAGCTTCTCATATAAAAAGACATACATTTTGAAAATACGCTAACAAAGTTTATTGTTGTGTGTCTGACTTAAATCTCCCCACTATTAAAGCTTTGCTTTCCCATAATATTATTTCACATTAAGAGACTTGGACTTTATGGCCACCACACTGGCACCCGCTACACGTTTTCATCCACAATTGATGTGCCAAATCAATTATCAATTTGGTGTTCTGAAATAGCTTCATGTAAATTCTTATGTGAATTTTCGTATCAACTTGTGTTACTGTTTAAATGATTAACAAGAACGTAATTTTGTTAGTCAAATTTAGCTTATATTTAAGTCGCGTTTCACTCGCATATCCCGACAGTCGGTTTGAAACGGTTATGTGTATATATCATGATTTTCATATAAAATTTGCAAAGTCGCTATTTGTACAGTTGATGACAGTATAAGAAAAGTTAGTAGATACAAAAGTAATAACTTAACGATTAGTAATTAGTTAAATTTTCATTTAATTATTTTTATAACAATAATTTTTGTTTATTGTCATTGCCTTTACAAACAAACTTTACAAACAGCGTCAAAGTAGCATAAGTCCTAAAGTAACTATTAATAACGCGTAATAATTTCTTTTACATTTATGGATTTTCAAAGTATCTGATAATCTGAAAAAAGAATGTAAGAATAGATCATTTGCGTGATAGCAAACGATCGAGTTTTGCTTACTAATTTACATTTACTAAAATGTACGAGACTTGCAACTATTTATAGGTGTCGGTGTTTGGATTAGGCACCGGGCGCGGCCGCTAATCAGTACACGTCAGACATAGCAATTCCTCCAAATCACAGCCAATAATTAATGCACGAGCTCGTCAACCACACAAAACGACAAAGTTGGGTTATATTTCGAGCTCGAATCGCGCGAACGTCACACCGGTGACTAACTTTATATTAGGTGTCAAAACCAGAGTTTCTTGTTAACATATGTATCGCAAATGTTACGTGTCATGAACGACTATACGTTTACTTGCGGCTTCGTCTGCGCGGATGTAGGATAAATTTCTTCATCTCTTACATCTACATATCCCATTTCTGAAATCTGCCTTAATCTGGATCTCCGTCTCGATATCGCTCTGGGATCTTTCTTTCGGACCCACAACCGACCCCAGTCTCAATTCCGGTCACAGCTTTTTTTTCGGTCACATTTTTGATCTCACACTAGATTTCAATTTCGGATCAGTTTTAAACTGAAATTCTCAGTTATGATTATGTTCCCACTTCTAATCCCGTTCTCGACTTTGATAGATGATGGATATAGCTGTCGTAGCTCGTAATCAATACTTTACTTGCTTTTCAAGTTCAATTAAATAGCTGTCTTCTCTAGTAATACGCAGTACAAATAATATTCTTTTTGACGTCACTTTAAAGCGCCAACCAGTAAAATTTTTCGGGCATCGCATTCGTTGTTATTGCATTAGATGTTGTACTTAAGTACCAATAAATTTAAGGGAATGTTCTTAACAAAATATAGCACTATACGACAGAAATAAGACAGATCTCACCACGTGATTTTGTTAACATGGAGCAGGTAACAGATGAATTTTGGATATGATGTAGTGTTTGTACTAAATATTACATTTCATTATCAATATCCCAAAGGAGACTTGTCAGCGGTGTGCTCATAGATCTTCAACAAAAATATCTCATATGGACAGTGCATATATTTGAATGGGATCAACTCTACGATTATTTCTTTCCACAAAAAAAAAAGTAAAAAAAAAATACGAAAGCCGATTCAAAAACGGAAGAGTTACCGCACGCACGCCCAAAATAATATATATATATAGTGAAACTGATTATCTCCTGCTTTTTTGTATTACAGAGAAATATGTAGAGAAAAATAGAGAACTTTTATGAATAGAAAATAATGTAATTGACACTCAAAAGTCGAGCCCGGCGATAATCTAAAGTACAAACACATCGGCAAACACCGTTTTAAGGCGTCAGCCTGTATCGACCAGTAAATTAGTTTGAACGAGAATAGCCTAATAATTTAAGGCCATGTAATTATAGCGACGATTCGTTCGAAGTCAGTATGGAAATGGCATTCTCAGTAAAACGATTTTAGTAGTAATATTTAATGGTTCGATTCAATACATCGATGAAGTGAAAATATTTTTTTCGTCCTCGAGTGTCATAAAACTGGCGGTATGATGGGCATTCAATAATTAATTGGTTATAAACGGCGTCATTAATTGGATAAACATCAAATTATGGATAACATAACAGAATAAGTAACAGAATGTAAGATCTACTTACTTGTGTTGAAAATAAGGGCGTGTTTTGTTTACAAAATACAAGAATTCTGATTGTTCGCACATCTCTCAATGTTTATGTATATAATTTAATGTGTATAATTTTTTTTTCGTTAAGTCGTAAAAATACGTTTTTGACCTTGTTTACAGCTAAGACCGATTCTACAAATCGTGGTGTAGGTGTAATATGAGTATCTCTTTGCTACCAGTGTACTAACGATTGAAGTGCGATTACTGAATTGTTTACTAGAGGTTCCGTAGTAGGTTTTAGTGAGAAAGTACTTAGACACTTTCTTTTTTCAACGAAATTCTATCGAAATAGAAAGTAAGATTATTATTGATATTTAACACAATACTACCATATATTAATTTGCAAATTTTAAACTATCGCTAATAAGAATTTGATGTTTTAAATATATTTGATTTGAAGATGGCCCATATCCCTTCCCCTCTACTTCCTAAATTGTAGTCGTGACACCTCTGGTATTGCGGATGTCCATGGGTAACGATGATCAGCTACTCTCTGGTGGCCGACATGCTTATTTGTTCCAATATGCTATAAAAATATTATACCAAATTCATATATCTACCTACACCTAATTGGTTATAAACAATATATGCATGTATATCTCGTCACTGTTTTGACCACAGGCAAACATTCTGCGTTTCATTCACGCAAACAACATTAATGTTGTTTTTAAAAGCTTCTTTCTTACTTACCTGTGAACTCTAAAACAAACTTGAGGTGCATTTTTAATTTCACTATGACGTGAAAGCGCTTTACAGCACCACGTAAATAATGTTCGACCTCACCTAAGTTTATCAAGCTCAGTAAAGTGGAACATCCTCACGTACTCATTTAAAAAACAGTGCATTAATAAATGAGTTAATGAATGCGATAAATATATTCACTAGGAAAGTAGAGTATGTCTATTCCTATAAATGTGTAGGAATATATATTTTCCCATGTAATATACACACATAATCCATTGTTACTAAAAAGAAAATTGTAGAAGATGACATACTTGGTAAATGCTTACATTGTAAATGAAATCATAAATATTTAATAAATTAATCTTATTGATTTAAAAAAAAACATAAATATTTCATTATCCATATAAACAAAGCAATAAAACAACAATTTTGAACATACTTTTACCAATCTAAAGTCATAGATTTTAAAAACAAGAATGTATATATTTTTAGTGTTAAATAGAAAAAAAATGAATAAATAAGAAAAAAGAAAATGAAAAAAAAATGTGTCTATTTCATGTAAATTAAAATTATATTTTATGTAAATTAATAAACAACAAAATACTCCGTTTGCCAAATGACAGACGGAGTATTTTGTTATTTGTAATTTACATATTAGACAATGCACAACAATATTTAAATGCAAACTAAGCGATTGTATTAGTGAATATTTTATTGCTGCATTAACTAACCAGCTAGAGTTCGCACGGGTTTGTTGGTTTATGTTATAAATTTAAATATATTTAATTGTATAACATAATATATTTAAATTTAAAAAGATCTACTTTCGAATTTGTTGCTAGCTTTTCTTGAGAGAAAACTGCTTTCGGAACGAGTGGTAAAGTGGCTAAGTGGTAAAATGTAAATTCTTCAAGTACTAGTAAGTATTATGACTTGTTTCATGTGCTATTGTGAAATATAACTGTGAAATAAAGACATATTTGAATTTGAATTTTGATAATTAACCCTGTTAAATTTTTGCAAACTTGAATTTGAAAAAAAAATTGAATAAACCTTTTATGAATAAAGATAATGTGATAAAACAATTTACAAATGTCACATTCGCGCATAATACACTTTGATGTTAAAGAGTTTTACTTGCATAATTACTGTAACACTTTGAAATAGGGACTTAGTACTATCTAAAATATTTTTACTTGGTTGCTGATATGTTAGAATGTCAAAGAAACCACTAATTTAACTCATATTAGAACGAGACCGACAGCAATTGTACTTATTTACGACTTCTTCTACTACTACACCTCTACATACTCCTGTGTTTTAGCTTTCACCGATCCGGGCCAAAAACCTGCCAAGGAGACAACATATAACTTGGCAAGTAACGGTAACATAAAAACCGGTTAAGCGCAGATACGGATAGCGTGGAGAGAATTCCGTACCTTAAACCAAAGCATTAGTTCTCGGCGAAATCATGCAATACATTTTATACATGTCTTCTTTTTCCTTTTTCGTTGTCTTTCGAAAGTACATAGAATTTTATTTTAAGTTTTTCTGTAAACTAATGTCGAAGCCTTACATTTCGGAAGTAGAGGGAATGCTCAATATTTGTATTTTTTAAATGTTCTTCAGAAGTACATATTTGAGAATTATTAGAAATATACACATTTTTTTTTAATTTTCATACCAAACAAGTTCATTTGATATATCTCGATGTGTAGTTGACAAAATTTTCTTTTTAACATGTTCGCGATTGAGTCACCTATCTCTATATACAGATCAAATCCCATTTTTTTCAGCTTGTACATCAGAAGAAATTAAGCTGTAGCAAACCGACAGACAGATAGAGAGACACGAGAATGATGTTATAATGGTTCTATTTCCTTCGAATCTATGGAACATAAAGACAAATTGTAAAACAAAAAGTGAGAAACATAAACCATAATTTTCGTTAGCGAGAGCCATACACCTTACCTTTGTCCAAATACATTTTTTTTTTGTTATTACATTACTTACTTCTTCATGTATACAAATTTGTTTATATTTTGAGATATAAAGCTCATCTCTATCTGTATGCTATTTGATACAGGTGTCTAAAAAAAAATAAACTCCAGTAACAGAAATAATTTCGTTAGAATGTGATTATGCTCATCGTTCATCAGTGATGGTATTTTAATGTAAATCTGTTATTTCAATGGATCAATCGTTTGTTTTAAAGGATTTCATAAAACCAGCCACATATCCTCTCACTCCTTAGAAGTTTGGAGTATTTAATCAATAATAACGGTGACAGAAATATGGGGCTTAATGGTAGAACTTTAATAATAATAATACAAACTCACGCCTATTTCCAAGAAGGGTGGACAGAGACTATAGGTTTCCACACGTTACGGCCTTTGTACGTCTTTCTTGTTACTACGACATCCATCAATCTCGTCATTTAAACTCGTCGGTTTCGAATGCTTAAAATTTAGCCCTTTTTAAATGTGCCGCCAATCCGATCCGCCTGAGATTTTTTAGGGTGCTTCTTATCGACTTTTCCGTCACACGCATACGCTCCATAGATTTCTTTCGTCATTCTACTTTCTTTCTTTCTTTGCAGATGGTCAAACCACCGCAACATACCATTTTCTACTCTAGACTGTATATTTCCTTTCAAATCGTTCTCTTTCATTATTGTAACTACATCTATCTTCCAACGACACTCCATAGACATTACCCAGAAATCACATTTCCATCGTATTGATCCTAGTTTCATTTTTTTTCAACCATACCCAAAGTTTACTACTATACATAAATATTAAGATCAGGTTCCCATTGTCGATAGCCGAATTAGCTTGTCGTGAGACAGTTTTACTATTCACAAAATCAAGCAAGGCTCATTTGTTCAACTCTTTCTCTCACTCTCACTCTCGTAGAGAGTAGCTCAGAGCTATGTACCTTTAAAACCTTTGATGAAGATGATCCTTCTGGATCTTGTGTTAAGTCCAGGAATGTAATTGTTTAAATAAAAGCACATACAGAGTCTGAACCGTTTGTTGGTCGGTTCTTGAATATCTCTCCTTACGAATTTCAATATGGTATTTTATCATATAACTTATAACATTTCACTTTTCTATCACTATCGAAGCTTATGTACTTGGGAGTCAGCCCTCGTCTCCTTTCGATCTTTCACTCTCTTGTGTTTTCGCGATCTTGGATTTTACTCATAATCCAATTTTGAATCGAACGCAAACCCTCATTTGCGAGACTAAGCACAGAGACCGGATGCGTTAACATGCCACCTACACGTTGTTCAACTACTATGATATACATGTACATATATTGTAACACAAATGTAACCCTCGTTGGATTTTGGTACCCGGGACTCGAAATTAAAACCAGCAGCGCCAATATTATGCTTTATTTATAAGTTTCTCAGTTATCTCAATTATCACTTTTTTCCTATCGAGATCTGTCTTCCTGGGCAGAAGTCGAATTGATAAATCGAACCCCAAATGGAACCTGCATTCGTGGGACCGAGCATGGAGGCCGGGTGCCTCACTTGGCACCTACATAACCTAGTTACTACAATATATATATATATATATATATATATATATATATATACTCTCGCTTCGTTCAACTCGCACACTGACACCACAAAGAATACTTGGTCGTAGGAGTACAGGAGGTATTTCACACACAGCTCATCCATCCTTAGCTTATATGGGCTGGTGACAAGATTACTACTGTCGAAGAATAAAAACTGTGGTTTATCTAAGAGCAATGGTAAACGGATTTCATGCAAATTAATTTTCTTTAATATAATTCATAAGCTTCATAAAGCTGTACAAGTTTTTTGAAATACAGTGTTTAAAATTGGTGGTGATCGGAAGAATAAAATAAACACCTTGGGATACTAATGAACCGCAAAATGTACATACAGCTTAAAAAGTGACTCGAAGGACTTTAATATAATTTTGAATGCCTGTCCGATGACGCCCCACGCGATGTAGCGCACTGAAAATATTTTTTTGTATGTTTCTAAACTCCATCGACGGTTTACACCAAAAGTACTACATAAAAGTGATCCGTAAAGTTTGACCGATGATGTATGATAATGTATGGGAAACGTGTCAAATCCTTAAAATCAAATCTATGGATTACGTTTACAAATTACGTTTTTACTTTTGTTGCAATCCGCCGTTGATATAAAAAGTTATAGCATTTTATATTTATTCTATTCGGTACTCTATAAAATCGTGTTGCTATTCAAATAAGATATTTTACCATTTATTTTCATCAAAGTTGAATGAAGTAGGATATAATTACGAGAATGTGACTTTCCGATAGACAAATGGACACGAGAAAACCCTAAGAGCTGCGTTTCTAGCCTTTTGTTGAGTAACTCTAAAATTGAAAAATAAAATCCGTGGAAACAAATATACTAACGATTTGTTCTGTTTGAAATATACATATTTTAAAGATTATCAGTTCAATAGAAATAATGTATTAATTTGATCAGTTTGCCTTACACGAATTAAAATATCCATCACTCCTACTCTTTACTTGACAATTTTAATTTATAGTAATATTTATACTATAATATTACTATTTATACTTTAATATTTATATTTAAAAACACTTATATTTTTATCGTACTTATTAAAAAACTTCTTTATAGGCAATGTGCAGAACAATTTCTATAAAAACTGTGATTTGTTGACTAAATTTTTAACGCATTTTTGAAGACCTACATTTTTAATACCTAAGGATATTTTTTTCTTTTAGTTTTTCTTGCATGAAAAGCTACTTTTTTTTACATATTTCTGTTAAAAAAATGTATTGTGATTTCCGTGAGTCACCTATCTGTGTAATTTCCTCAAAATCGATGACGAAAATGGGGTTAGGTGATTGTGACAGCCGGAAGGACGGACGAAACAATAAGGGTGCCATTTAATTTCACCTTCAGCTACGGAACTCTAAAACATTGGTATCCTTTTGATTACCCAAGAAACCGTCCGTAGTTCAACAAACGTTTTATAGATTAATCACTCCCCATAAAAATGTTAATGCCTCCTTCTGATCCATCAAGACCAACTTCGCGTTCTGTATTAAAATGCTAATGAATCTTTTCAACACAAGCTTTTTTCCATTGTAATTCTTTCATTATGTTCCTCCCGCCGAGGAATTTAAGACGCCATTCAATTTCTGAGCAAAAGCCGACCGCCGTATTAATGCTACGGGAAAACAACACGGCCGCCTCTTTGTGTATCGAGGTGAGGAGTACTCAACCGCGAAAGAAGAATAAAACGAGTCGTACAGGTGTATGTGTTAGTAAAATCGGTAATGAAATGGCGTAGCTGCGTGGACGCATGTTTGTCAAATGTTTGTTGTATTAGCTTGCCTTCTAAATTGACTTCTTGATTGATGTTTTAATTTAATTCTATACAGTTTATTCAGAGCAACGACAGCTGGGTCGAGGGCTGCATTTTAATCAGAAAATACCAAGTTCGAATTGTAACTCCGAGTGAATTGACGGATGCTCCTTTAACTAAAGCTTAGATCACTCTGGTTACGGAGAATATGTCACGCTATTGACTCCGGGCGTTGGCACTGAATTGGTAAAAATGGTTGTTACAAACCACCAACAAACTAATAGCTAACAAACTGTTGGATATATGAGAAGGGAGTGAATCTTTTGTAGATCGGTTTAGACTATTTCTATATTTAGAAGCTGCTATTTCACGTCCGTATTGTGTGAGAGTTGTGACCCATTTTTGTTGCGGAGCCAAGATGGCCTCAAAACGGCTCCACCTCAGAAAATATTAATAAATAATTTTGCTTTGTTAGAACACAGTTATTACTTTTTTTTCATTAAAATTAAATGTTCTGTGTTATACAATACATATTGTTATAATTAACTGCACAAGCCGGAGGGACTTATGGAGTTGACTTGTGATAATAAGTTAATGATATAACACTGAACTCCAAATATGTTATCATCAAACATCATGAGACAAAAATATTTCTATTGATTGGTATGCTTTGTTACTGTATTGCTACAAGTAGCGCCAGATATTATTACTAGTTGCCAACTGTAAATCCCATTTGGGAGTATATGATAAACGATTCCAGTCCGTAGTTCATATCGGTTGGCAACACTTCATCATTCCGAATTGAGGCCATTTATTATATAGGTTTAACTGCGGCAGTACGCGTATTAAGGGTTGCGATGTGTGTGATTTGTGATGTGGCAACGTGGAATTAATGCTGTTTAATTGTGTAAAGGGCTCGTTCACACGATAAGATCGGGCGGAGGCGACGGGAAGGCGGGACAGCGGTAAGGGCGATTTCACGAAGGAGGGATGACGTGAAAACTAAAACTGCTCAAAGTATAATCTAGATATAGTATGTGCTATACTATTTCTGTTGACGAAAACGGCTTTATTAATATTTATTCACTTCGGTGCATTTTTAAAGCTACTTCGTCAAATTGCAAAAACGGGTTCATTATGGGTCCATTTTAGTATATATCCATGTAGTCCAAGAAAATAGGTCTTTAAATCGAAATTTGAGATAGAAACTTGAATTTTTGTTATAAGTTAATTTGAAAGATATAAAAACGAAGTTTTTTAAATCATCCCCGAGAAGCGAAGGAAAAAAAAGAAAAACTTTTTTTCTTTAATTCTGAGAAAACGGTAAGGATTAGAAAAAAATAATTTGAAACAAAACATTGTAGAGCCCATAATTTTATAGAAAAATCCCTTTACTTTTTTCGCTATTATCAAAACTAATCGAAATAGAGTGGCTAGAAGCTAGGGAATGACAATAACAGCTTTAAAAAAATTATAAGTTGCCGAAAAAGTAATACATTTAATATATGTAAATTTTATATTTCCTCAAAAAATAATAGTCTTTAATTTTAGAGCGTTATTTCTAATTTTTGTAGTAAAGTTATGACAATTCAAAGTTTTCATTTTACGAAATAATATCTTTTTGAGGAAATTTATTATTATTTCATAAATTGACCATATGCATTTGATTTTTTTTACCTGTCATTTCCAAGCAGGTATAAAATAATTCACCTGGAGAAACATTTTTTGAGACGGCAACTTTGCTTTTACTACCGAATAAGGTACCTCACGCATATGCGCTATTTTGTTTCAATGGGTCTCGGTGTGTCTTTGAACATACAATTGTATCTACGTGTAGTGTAATACGGTGATATACGACTTTGAACTGGTGAAAAATATATTAAAGAGCATCGAGCAAGTAAAAGGAAAGAAATATTGTCCAAGAAAGATAGAAAACAACAATGATAGACCGGAATCAAGATCAATAGAAAGAAGGGAGAGACCTGTGACTAGCGCGCGACCGTTATACATGCCTTAAAATAGAGAGCAAGTATCTGTTTCATTTAAATTTCTGAAAGTGTGATTTTATTGAAAAATAATAAAATTTATTTATTCATATTTTGATAACATTTCTTTGTGAAGTTTTAATTATTTACATTAAATATGAAATATATAAAACAAAAAGTATTCTGGTTATTTTTTAATTGATTGACATTGAAATGGACATAAGTCACGAAACCTAAGGAGTTTTGAAAAATATTTAAAGTGATTGGTAAGAAATTAGAAGTTTCTCAAAAAAAGGTCTAGTAACTTTTTTTTTGGAAAAAGTGATACTTTCGCTATAAAATTGCAAAAAGCTTCACAAAATCATGAATTAAATTCTAAACCTCCAATAACTTTTGAAGGTGTCCATTTATCAAAAATTTAACATATTCTTTTTTTGTAGAGCGTCCAATTTCCTATACATAAGATTGTGAATAGTAATATGCTATAACAAATAGACATTGAGGAAAAATATATAAAATTGAAATTGGGATTGTAGAATTTTTAAATATTTTCGCAAAATTTCGTAGTTTTTCTCATCTCATTGGTCAATTGCTCTAAAGATGTGCTTATGAATTACAAAAAGAAATATCAATTATCACAGATTCAAATAACATTTACCAAATACTTTTCAAAACTTTCCGTTACTTACAGTACATGGTTATATTGATTATGTATTCGAGCTATTAAAGAAATATTATTTTTTTTTATATTAGATAAAATCTTTTTGACTCTATAATTCACAAGTTCTATAAATAATTTAAAAAATTTTAAAAGGTAACATCTATCTCTTCAATTGAATTGCTGTCTATGACAGCTATGCTTTTTTCGTCTTCTTCTTCTGCCGATGTCTCTTCTTCTTCTTTTTCACGATCGTCATCTTCGATAGCAACGTACAATTACGTTGCTACTCGTACGTTACGTTAAAACCAATGTTTTACATCCACAAAAAATGTGTAGAGCATACACGAAATTATTAATACACCTTCAATAGCATATTAATCAATTTAAAAGAAGAAATTTTACCCGACTAAAATTATACAACTTAAAATGAGTGTTTATGACATCCAGTCTCCCTATATTAATACTAGCTTCATTTTCATTGTGCGCTCCGGTTTCAGTAATATTTTCTTCTTCGTGATCATCGGTGCACTTAATAATGACATTTCAGGGAGCAATTGGTTATATAATGTATGAGAGTGGGCTTAAAGATCTATGGTCGACTTTCTATATAGCAGATTCAGTGCAATAAACATTAACGGTTCGTGCTTATGTTAGAGCATTATAAACACATCATGTCATTCACCGCACTCAGTAGTCTTAGGTGGGTGATAATTTTTTTAAATATTTTATAAGTAAAAAGTTGCAGTAATATTTCTTTTGTTATGCTTTTTATATCTTACTACTTTTTATACCATTAAATAGATGACATTAAAAAAAAAAGAAAAATAAAATGTCTAGACGGTGTCCCGCCTTTTTATCTTGTTTTTCTTTCTACAAAATTGAGTGAATCTAATTTATAAATTTGATACATTTTGTTGTCTTATTACAAAGACGGGAAAAATGATAAAAGCCGAAGCCGCGAAAAAAAAAATAGTAACTTTTATAGGCCTAATGCAGTGTCGGTAAGAGTAGCACAAAACTGGTTCAAGCATTTTCAATCCGGTAATTTTGATGTCAAAAATAAATCTCGCTTTGGTCGACCATTTACAGATAAAGGCGATGCCATTTTGGAAAAAAAAAAGCAAGATCGGCATATTAGCTCTTAAGACTTAGTAGAAGAGCTGGGTATTAACTACAAAACAATTTTGATCCATTTTAAAAAAGCAAAATGTACAAAAAGATATTTGGATGATATTTGGGCTTCACACAAGCTCATTAAAAGAAATCTTATTAATCGTGTATTCATTTACGATTTTCTATTGAAAGACCATGACACTGAAAAGATTTTGATAAGATTGATCAAATGAAAAATAGTTTTTTACTTGCTCGATGCTCGTCAATATATTTTTCATCAGTTCAAAGTCGTATGTAATCGCATTACAGTACACGTAGATACAATTGTACGTTCAAAGACACACCGAGAGCCATTGAAACAAAATAGCGCATGTGTGTGAGGTACCTTATCCAGTAGTAAAAGCAAAGTCACCGTCTCAAAAAATATTTCTCCAGGTGAATTACTTTATACCTGCTATGAAATGCCAGGTAAAAAAAATCAAATGCATATGATTAATTTATGAAATAATAATAAATTTCCTCAAAAAGATATTATTTAATAAAATAAAAACTTTGCATTGATTTTTTAAAGCTGTTACTCTCGTCTTCTAGCTTCTAGCCACCCTATCTCAGTTAAGTTTTATAATATCTAAAGAAGTAAAGAGATCGTTTTTATAAAATTTTGTGCTCTACAACTTTTATTTCAAATTGTTTTTTTCTAAACCTTACTGTTTTCCCAGAATTAAAGAATAAAGTTTTTCTTTTTCTTTCTTCGCTTTTAGGTGATTTTGAAAACTTGCAGGTTTCATTTTTATATCTTTCAAAGTAATGAATATCAAAAATTCAAGTTTTTATCTCAAATTTCGATATATAGACCTATTTTCTTGGACAAACTACAGACATGTGTTTTTCAATCATATTTGACGTATTAAATATCTAAATACACAAGTGAGGCTTAAACCAGATTTTCGATCTTAGAATGTTAGTTTTAAGTGACTAAACATATTTTTTTTTAATTCACGGTGTCAAACGCAAAATCTTTAAAGTAGGGACAATTTAAAAATTTATAATTATTGTTAAATAATGTTATAGATAGATAGAGTTTTCTATATATAAGCGAAATACGACTGACTGACTTACTGATTCATCACGAGATCTCCGACACAATAGGTCCGATTGGCTTGAAATTTGGCATAGTTACTCTTTTTGAAACGTAGACGCTCAGTAAGAACGAGTTATACGCAGATTCTTTCAGGAAAAAATTTTTAAAACTTGGGGTTAAGTGGGTGAAGCCGCAGGTAAAAGCTTAGTACTTTTACTGTTCCATATTTCTAAAAGTGCAACTCTTAAATATTGTGAATGAAATAACTAACACGAACAAATATTTTTTTTTTACTGTACAATTATCCGTATTCATATAAAGTATTCAATTTAAACAATAATAAAGCTAGTCTATAACAAAATTCAGTCGCAGATGTACAAAATGTACGTTTTAATGTTTTAGGTTTTTCAAAAAAGGTAGCTGTTTGACATAAGTCTATTTTGGTTATAAAGTGACATTATTATTGCCTAAATTCAATAATTTCCATTAACATGTTCTATCGTATAGTAGAAATCCCATGATAATCCTTAGTAGTCTATAGTATACACGAAGGGGTCCCCTATCACAATCGGCATTATTCTCGAAGTGCGAAACGCTGTCCGTCTAACGGTGTACGTAATTATTGATGTCAAGACCTCCTCGGTAGTTTCCCAGCGGGCAAACACTGGTCCATTAATAAGCGTTTTACTTCGGTCTCTTGTTTACCCAAAAATTGGGCCAATAAAACGAAGCTAAAAAAAAAATATCTGACCAGTCTTAAATAATATTGATAATAATGCGATATCACAAATGACTCACTGCCCTCAACGTGTATCGTGTTCGTTATTGTTGTGATTTAAGTGTATGACCTATTCCACTGGTTCAGCAAGAAGGATGTTGGGTCCACGTCCGTCTGTCTGAAATTTATAGATTATTAGAATATCTGCATCGGCAGCAGGGTGTTAAAAACCTGACAGAGTAGTCATTGTTTAGTATTACTGTGCAATCTTAGAATAATTTGATAAATAAATGAAGCTTTATTCAGCCGGTCAATAATTAAATAAATATAAGTGATGATTCTAAAAGTAATTTAACTTATAAATTCAATAATACGTCCAAAAAAACATTCCCAGCGTTGATTTTCAGCGGGCCCTGAAAATTTAAAATAATTCTGTCACATAAGAGATAACCAGGTGCATTAAATAATGCTAATGTAGTGGAAGCCATTTATTCTCGTCATTTTGCTTTTACTTTTTTAATAAACACCTTAAAATGTTACGTTCTGGGTCAATTATGAATATGGAGTGTTATTTTCGAGTTCTTTCTCAACACAAATATCAAATTGGTGTATCGCAGTTTCCTCGAAACTTAAGAACTATGCCGGTCTGCCTCGGAACTTTACACATGTATATTGTCGAAATAAATACCATAGGAAAAGGGAATAATTAGGAAGTAAAAGGCTTACCCCTTGTCGCATTCTGGGATCACACACGCGGCACTGCACAATTTGATTTTTTACATTATCTTTTCCGCACAAGCGTTTTACACGTCGCACACGTTGTAAGTTACTTTTTCGTCTCGTCGGTAGTTGCAGAAAAGCGACACCTATCGCCCCACCAACAAGAAAAGGAAATATATATACTATATAATTTATAATAATATATATACACATAATTGTTTGTGTATTAAACCGTATGTAAGCAATATTAAACATGGAGTTCAATAAGAAAACTTTTCAAAATACAAGTACATTCTGGGGTATCATTTTTTTAAGTGCCTTATTAGTACGTTTCAGGATTTCATTTTTTCTCAAAATAACTAATTCGTGTATATTGCATGTTTCGGTATACAATATAACACATAAAGCCGGTAAAGTCAGGTTAATGATTTAGATCTAGTACCGCAAATGATGCCTTCATTTTAACTAAGGATATTTTAACTGAGTACATTTGTTTTACTCAAACAACGGACAGCTACGTAGTACCTAAATTAATTCAGTAAGCACTTATTGCACGTAAGACAGAGAGAGAGCTAGGTAATATCTACTTTAATTCAGTAATTACAGTAAAATTTAAGGTACAATGGAAGACCTAGCAAAAGGAAATTCGCAAAGATACCTTTCTCAAATTGAAAATTTACGACAATTTTTTATGTCTATATAATTTATTTTATTAAAAACAGTATTAAATAATTAGCGGACCCAGTAGACGTTGTCCTAGCCGAACTTTTCCTTGAATGCTATCAGTGGATTCAACAATCGTATTTTCAGTAACCTATTCTACTAAATCACACAAATTAATATCACACAAATTCGACATTGTGTGTGATATTTTAATATTTTTGTTTCGACATTATGTGATTTTCTGTTGCCCAAAGTTAATAAAAAAAGTATAATTTTTCGAAGAAACAAAATGAAATTCAGTTTATATTACTCGGGAATAGAGTGGCTTTATATTGAAGATAGTTTTAGAGTGTATTCAGTAGTTCCAGAGATTACCTCTGCTCTGTATGTAGGTAAATAAATTTTACATCTACTCATTTATAATGTAGACACTTCAAATATTGCTTATTGTCGGCGCTGGTTCACTTGCATAACTGATAGCAAAAACATGAACACATCATATTGCTGCTGTTTACTGTTGGGTAGTTTTATTACTTTTGGGTAGAATATTGTCAACCACAATACACTGTCCACTGAATTAAATTGATAATTCTAACCAAAAGTTTGCATAGCGTAACGAATTCGCATCGTAGATTTTGAGCGAATTAATATTTTTGTTGATTTCCCAACTCAAAGGTCGGTTCGTTTAAACCGATCGTTTACATTATATGCCCTATTTATTAATACAAAAATTATTCAGCTATCTTAACAAAGTATAATAAAGCTAACTGAATTCGGATTTGGTTAGAAATATTTTTTTTATTATCCTTGACTATCGATTCTTTAATAAGGTCTCGAATTTCAATAAAACATCTGACAATAGTAGAAACTGGTCCGCTATCCATTAAAACATATACTATTATTTTTATTTCGTAGCAGATTCTGTCAACCGCCGAATAATAGATGAATAAGAAGAAAAATTCTCAATTTTTCAGTTAGAAGAAAAAGTGGAAAACGTGCTTATAAAATTTAAATTAAATAGATCCTCAGATGGAAGTTTTTGACAAAAATTCACCCAAAGACAACTATGTATTGCGATGATATGAACCATTTTCCGTTGACATTTCGCAGCATTGACGGCGTCACCTCGACGGATGTCGCCACCGCAGTAACCACAACAAACAAGCTTTGAATACATTATTATCGGATGTCGCTAACCGTATGCGGTAGTCTTAAGTTTCATTGAATATTTATGAAGGCCTATCGCTTCGGCAATTTAAGCCGCAAATGAATATTGAAGGTGTACAAAGTACAGGTTAATTCCGGCATAGTTTACCTGCGGAAGCTTTCGCTTTCTCTACTAGTTTTTATAAATGTTCTAAACATTCTGAAGTGAATCTTGTTTATGCTCGACTTAGAGGTAACTTAATTTTTTTCCGAGCTAAAGTTATATTTTTCAGATGGAAGTGACTTTCAGTAAAATGTATAATATGTTAGGTTTCGTTATAATTCGTTATTAAACTAGAAATATTCTAATTCCAAAGGGCCAGTATTCAAGAAAGACAACTTCATAAATAGACAATATGTTTTTTCATAAGTATTTCATTAACAACTAGCTGTGAGAGACGCTCCACCCGGGTGGACGTAGTGTGAAGGGTAGATATGTATTTTGACTTTAACGGAGGATTTTAATTCACACCGGCGAGCTTACGTATCTGACTAGGACTATGTTCCTCTGCGAATTTCTGAATGCCCGATTACATCGAGGGCGCTTCGTGGCGCTTTAGCACATAGGTGGGAAGGCAAACCCTGTGATTGGCCGCCGATAACGTCATCACTGCATTCGGCACGTCGATCTGCATACATTACCATATAAGGGCTTTGCTTCTTCGGGCCGTGTGCAATCAGGGGGCCAGCGTGCGTGCTTCCATAACTATGCGTGTGTGCGGTCAAACTGCTAAAATAGAATAAGATCATTCAGTTTTCCATCGGGCGATTTCTTTTTCAACCATGATGTTGATTCCGATCTATGCTATTAAATTGTAACATTAATTATTAATTTTTAGTCTATTTTTAAAATTTGCCACAACAGTAAATATGCAAGTTATGATCTGATCGCACGCAAAGTAACACATTGTTAAAATTGTTTTATTTTAAAAATAAAGAGCAATTTTAAGATGCTTTCCATGTTGAAAAATGTTATGTAACTTTTCCTTGTATCGTGTTTAATATACAATAATCGTACGTTTTATACATACAAATATTAATATTACTGTGAATCTTAAAAATTAGACCGAAATCGAACGGTATACAATTTTTCATAGTTATATTTATAAAAAAAAAAATCAGTTGTAAATTATTAAACTAAAGGAAATGGTATTTTCGTAGTGAAATATTTAGAATATTTGGATAGTGGGCTATTAGAACCTTGAAATTAGTTAAACAAGCCCACAATGCATTGTAGCGACCGCAGAATGCTGGTAAAGCCAGGTTGCGTTCATCGCAAGGGATGCTATATTTTGTAGCTCAAGCACATAATGCTGTCATATTATAATATTACCAAATACTTTGGACATATTTGAGTCACGATTGTCTGAGTATTCATATTGTAGATACAAAATCGATACCTTGGATTGTGCAAGATGTGTTTGTTACCTTTTTTTGTCGAACTTAAAATTTTTGGGTGGTTGACGAGTTTTATACCTTTAATTCTATAGAAACCCTCAATAAAAACGCTTTGGGTACTCATTGTTATTAGAATTAATAATTTCTTTTTTTTTTTGTCTCGTGTTGTGTATAGTTTTTCTGTTTCCTTTCTAATGGCAGTACATTTTCAAAATCATTATTGAACGCTGTTGTGAATAGTGTCTGTATTATATAATGTTCATATGGCTATTTTATGATGATGTATAAAAGAATGTTTTTTATTATTATTATATTTATGGTATTAATATCATACTACTCTATATTTATATTTGTTTTAACACAGCTCTTTCATCCTTTCAACGTGCCTATAACATGTTTTTTGTATTGCATTTTCAACGGGCAAACGAGTAGACAAACCACCAGAGAGCAAGTGCTTATTGCCACCTATGGACACTTATAAGGCCAGAGGAGTAACCATTACCAGTCTCTTGGATGGGAATGGTACATCTGATGAAGGGAAGAACTGGTTAATAGGAGGTGGAAGTGAGGTGATGGAAGAGTGTTGGGCGATGGTGATGTGTGGGGTGATGGAAAGTAGAGTAGACCACCGTTACTCTCACTCACTGGAGGAAATGTATGAGCGGCAGCAGCTACTTTACGTCCGTATTCTGCAAGAGTGTGGTATTTCACCATACGGGCCAGTCAGTTTTCGTGCTGTAACCTAGGTGACCATACCTTGGCAAAAATCTTCCACATTCAACACGGAACTGTTTGTTCATCATCACACAAGCCTCAAGATCGAGCCTGTATAAATTCTGGCGTCTTTGCATCAGTGCCGATACTTCTAGATTGAATGGCTCCCAAGCGGTAAAGCGTGCACGGACGAACTTTGATCTCCATAATGTAGGATTTAACGATATACACTATTTCTAGGAGACGATTAATGCAAATTTATTACAAGGAGTTAGTTAGGTACATTAAATATTCATTGCTATTGCTATTGTAGTGCCCACGTTGTTTATTTGTTTTTGTTGCCAGGGCACGACGGCGGCGGCTAGGATGCGGCATGCGAGCGCTCCTGCTGCTCACGGCGCTCCTCGCGCGCGCCGCCGCGCCGCCCGCCGCGGGTGAGTATGCGTTGACGCAGAACATGTACGTAGATATTTAGCCAACTTCAAAATTAAAAAGGAGGAGGTTCTCAATTCGACTGTACTTTTTTATGTTTGTTACCTCAGAACTGTCGACTGGGTAAACCGATTTTGATAATTCTTCTTTTATTTGAAAGCTGGTGCTTCCCGTGTGGTCCCATTTTAATTTGGTTCAGTTCTTACAATGGTATCCATGATAAAATCTTAAATTTTCATATTAAGTAAGTGTGCGACAAATGGACGAATAACTCAATATTGCGCTAACTGGTTTCGATGATCCTTTTTTTTTTATTAGAAAGGATGTACTTGAAAGGTAGTTTGATGAGAGTTTAGTTAAGTGCTGATTATGGGATCCATGACAAAGTAATGGAACTCTTCAATTCTTTGGAGCAAATTAATTGTTAATCTGCTCCAAAGAATTGAAGACTTCTTTTTTGGAGTTGGTGTCAGCCAAGGAAACACTACAATATATCTAGCAATAGACACCGACTCCAAAAATAACAATGATTTTAACAATATTATATTATCGTAGTAATTGGATTGACTTTTAAGTAGTCAAATATTTTTCATTTCACTTCACTTAGGAGAACTCTAAAAGTATTTTGATCATTGTTTGTTATTCTTAGATAACATTTGTTGAGTTAAATTTGAAGTGGGTAGGTACCTACCTATCTTCTTGCGTGGTAAACACATAGGTCGTATCTACACATTGATGAGTAGAATAATTAAGTTGATTATTAAGTTGTAGAAGAATGCACAATTATTTTTTTACTTTTTAGTGCTTATTAATTTGTTTTGGAAAAGGTTTTGTTTTGAAGTCGGTTTTTTTTTTTTTGTTAAAGTTTTTTACATATACTTGTGGATACATTTTACCATACTGTATTTCTTTCGTGTGTAATTCATTTCTGTGCAATTGCAGACTCTGATTTTATAGAAGATTGAATATGTGAAGACTGAACTTTTTGTAGTGCGCCATTGCCTATCGTTTGTCTGCCGCAGAAATGATATATTTTTTAGTTTCACTAAATTAATTACGTTTTCGCTATAATCGATATCCTTCAACAAATGAAGAAAAATGTAAATAAAAAATGGTGTAAGTTCATTACTGTTTTATACCTAAGTACCTATGTAATTTCATAGCGTTTTTTGGCAAATTATTATTCATTTTGGCTCTACAGCTTAAACTTAGGAAAAAGTGTGAGAAAACGAAACCTTTTCCCAAGTTTGTGTTGCGATGTTGTAAGGTTTGTTTCGTCCTAAGTATGCTAACGAAAATCATAATGTAGAAGGCTTACATCAAAAATGGGTATAAGGTGAACGTGGATGAAGTATCTTTGAGGCCTAAGTACATTGCCTATTGAACCCTTTTCACATGTGGAGAATGACATTTAAAGCCAAATAAAGTACAAAACCTTTTTTTATCTTACTAATGTTTATTTTGATGTTCACTCAGTGATTACATTCTCTTTACGCTTGCAAGCAATTGATATATGGAATGACAGCATTTTGCTCTAATGGGTATTTGAAATTATTTTAGAATAGTACTTTCAGTAAAGAAAGTTTCACAACTATATTTTATTATTAACATAACTTCACATCACAGTCTTGAAGTGAGTTACTTATCATTAGACTAAACTGACCGTTTTATCTTTTAAAATCGACACCACTTTTATTTCAGACGCTAGTTATTGTGTTAAATTTAGTTTTGTTTTAGTTACTGTGTTCAATTTAATATTTTAATAAATGTAATATTTCTGAGTTTTCTCTTACCTTATCGCCAATATTCATTTACATAATGTAGCACACCAAGACCTGATATGTTTTTATTTCTAATATCGAAGCTAAGCTTATTGGTACCTTGGCATTACATTCAATAGCATAATAACAACGCAGTTATCTTAAAATTTCACGAGATGGCGCTGTAAAACAATATTTAAAAATGAAAATCAATTGTTTATCCAGAAAAAAAAATACCTATACAGATTAACTTCAAAAGCGAAACGTTATCAATGTACGTATTTTCTTTGCGATTTCAAAGGTTTAATGCCGTTTTCGAGATAACGATATATTAAATTTATGAAATACAAGAATCACTCACCTAAAGTAACAGAATAGTGTCCCATTGGTAAACAGTTTACTAGCGATTCGTTTTACAAATAAAGCAAAAATAGAGCGCTCCTAATTCTAAGCGTCATCAAAATCTGTAAAGCGGTATGAACACGAAAACGGAACAGAAAGACAGACATACGGAGACACTTCCGCATTAATAACATTAGTATGAATTCAGCTCACTGCCGGAGCAAAATAGGCACTATGTAAACATTACCGACACAAAAAGATATCGGTTTTAATACTTTTTTATTTCTCTAGTGCTTGAATTCAAGCCGCCAGGAAAGTATGCTAAATACAAGCGTCTGATTAAAAGGGTCAACATCATACTACTCCGTCCAGTCTAATAGTCGGTCGTAAAGGCTCGTCTCGAAGTGCTAAGCGTTGTATGAAATAATTCTGAAAATCACACGAAGCAACTTTGCGAATATTAAAACAGACCGCTAAGAAAAGTCAGTTGTGTGTACGTATGCGTCGATTCAAAGAGAAAAGTTCAAGTCTTCATTCGTATTTGAATCAATTTATTTGTCAAGTAAAAGGAATTTAGATTTTTCAAATTTATCTTCTGGAACTTATACAATTTCATTGATACATTATTTCTTTGAACTAGTCGTGTCCTATTCTTTTCCTCATACTATTCTATCTTGAACTATTTTCTGGACTTGGCAGTCGTCCGATGCTTTTAATGAGGTGTCGACATTAATTTTATATGGTTGAGTGTGCTGTGGTCAACTAGGCTACAGCGAGATAATAGGCGTAGTCGACCCTTGGGATATCACACTCTCTAAATGTATGGAAATGAAGTAGCAGCTTTTGTTGTCGCTTTCCGTTTACTGTATGAGAATTCTGGTGGCCCACTCTGTCACTTCACTCCCCCCCTTTTATTTATTTTAAGCGATTGTTTGATACGTCGTGACTTTTTATTTAGTTTTTTATAATGTCCGTTGTGTAGCTTATAAATACAGTTTTGAGATGTATGAGTTTAAAACTCTTGACGTTAAACTTAGAATTTGGCACAGAAATATAGTTTAATGATTCAATTCCGACGTCTATTTTGATTTTTGCTTAAGGGGTTAATTTTAGGTGGACAATTAAAGTAAAATTTTATGTATCAACTTCTTTCGAAGGAAATCATACGACATATTGAAAAAAAATGACTGTTACGAAGAACTTTTTCCTTTTTCATAATTAAAGGAATTTTAAATACCTTAAAAAAAAATTACTAAGCATATAGCTAAAAAATCATTTATATTTATATAGCTAAGGCTTACTTAATGGAACGGATGCACATCGATGCATCTGATTAGGAACTACGAATACACAGACACAGGCGCCAAACTTTTAAAACCTTACGTTTTACGATGTCGGTACTTAATAACCTGCTTTTAGGTAAATATTTATGATTTCAAAGATCAGCACATTTTAACTTCATCTTTTTATAAGACTGTTTAAGACGTATGCGTATAGATACTATATAAACCAGACATATTTTAACAAAGATTAATGAAGAAATTCCTATCATCAAATCTTACAACGTAACCGTTTCGGTATCTACTCAGTGATAGCATTATTTTGCAATTACAATCATATAATAAGATTTTATTATAATATCATTTTACTTGTAAGTAATAAATTGTCATTGTCAATCTTGGTTGACTCAATCTTTGTACTGATTGATACAGGGTTTTCTCAATCGTTTCCTCTTATCGTGACATGTCTTAATGTATCTAATAATTGTCAGCCACTTGCGTAGATTGATGCTCCTTATGTCCAACCAATCGCGTTTTATATTTCCCACAACTTAGTCTTTAGTATACAGTTCACCTATTCCACGATTTAACAGTTCTAATACAAATATTACCAGCCAATGTCTCCTTAAACTCTAAACTTTATGATTATGAAGTGACATTAATTATTCCACCCTTCGGCTTTGTATATTAGTAAATGCAACACATAGTGATTCAATGCGTTAAGAATAATAGGACCTAAATGTTCTTTCCTAAATTCTGTCCAGCCCAAAACACTTTCTGTATATATTCTAACATTTTGTTAGTTAATTTCAAGTATTAAAAGTAAAAGAAGCAATGAGCTTAAAAAATTACATTTCCGTAGATGAAGATTAAAATACAATGTGTATTTCATATTTACGTTCACACTTTAAATCTTTTGAAAAAGGCTTCTAATTTATTATCAGTGTTAAGTACCTAATAACTTTAAGACTGTTTGTAGATTTTAAAACTTTATCGTCTGTCTTTAATGTCTCATTGCTTAAGGATTATTTGATTGTTATGTACATGGAAGGTTATAGTGACTGTATTATAGCAGTGTTTAAGTATTTAATTTTTGGTGACAGTCAAAAAACGAGGCTGACCGTAGCATCCGCTACAGCAATCTTCAATATCATTTGCTGTAATCGACTAAAACATTATTAAATAAATCTTCATGCGATTTTAGGCATTATGTAAAACTACCACTAGCCTACTTAAAACTACTTATAATTTTATCATCAACATGGGTAATGGGTTTTCAGATGTTTTTTTTAACTACAGACTTTTTTAAAATCTTTTCTTGATTGCAAAGCATAAGACTAGTCAGAAGGACTAAGTTGAATATTCTGGGTTGAATTCAAAGTAAAGTTCAGTCTCAAGGTGAACATTTACACCATAAACAAAGCGGCAAACTAAGTTCCGGGTTAATTAAGGTGCTATTCCCAAGAATGCAGCGCGGTGCCAAGTATAGGATTTCTCAAAAGATGCCACGTTTACTATATAATGTTAGAAGTCTGTTTAGTGTATATACTAAATTTCTATAGACAAAAAACCGCCACGTCATATATTGCAGGATATTATTAAATGATAAAAAAATATGAAAAATCATTTCCTCTATACACAAAAAAAGACGCAGGTATGGGCATAACTATACAGATTTATTTACAAAAAAATCCGTCAAGTCCGAATCTCGCATGTCGAAAGTTCTGTACTGTAAATTGTCCACTTCGTTTTTTAAATCTGATACAATTTATTGGCGGGAACTAAAATAAAAAAGTGTTTTAGAATAAAATAAAGTGTAAAATTTCACGCTAAGATAAAATTCCAACTCAACGCATTGGTTGAGTAGACTACCATAACCTCCAACTAACCAACTGAACTTATTAGTTATCGTAAATTATTTTTTAAATTGTTTTAAAATTATTAAATTATATTTTTATAAACTATGAATGAGGCCCTATATTTTGTAATTTTTTTTTCAGACCTTTCTTAGGATATATGAAGAGGCATACACGATGTTTGTGAATTTTCTTTTTAATAAAGTGGGTTGATACCTATTATAAATGAATTATATTAATATTTATCAAAACAAATTCGTTGTTTTTTATATGCTACATGAAGCACTTAATAAAGTTTATTTTTTTCATTTTCGTATTATTATTATTATTACTATTGTTATAAGCTCAAGTCTGTTTTCCTGAAAGGTAAGCATAGACCACAGTTCTCCACATGATACGGTGTTTACTTATCTCTTTTGATACACTGTCGTCCATCAGACGTTTCATGGAAGCTTTTTTAGGTATTTCGCATGCTTAAAATTTGACTCTTTATTTCATATGTCACCAATTTGATGAGAATAAAATTTTATAAGGCGACTCTTGTCGATCCTTCCATTCGCTCTATGAATTTGTTTTGTTCATCTACTTTCAGTCATTTTCAGCCATACTACCTTAAAATACCTTTTTCTACTCTAGCCACTACATCTTCTCCTCAAATAAGACAAGTCTTATTAGAATCTCTGATATCACTTTGAAGCTCTCTGATATCATTGTTTTTACATTTATCTTTAAAACACACTTCACTCATATTACACAGGGATCGCGTCTCCACTGCATTTGTTCAAATTTTTAATTTTCTTCTGTCACACCCAGCAGTTAGTAGCAGCGTAGGTACCAGGACTTAATTATGGACTGCCAAACGCGCATGTTTTAAAACACTATTACTACTCATAACAGCAAGCAAACTCCCATTCATTCTATTTCCCGCATTCTCTCTTCTTTTCTTATTTCTATCAAGTTTATTGTAATTTGTAAATAGACTACATAGGTATAGAATTTTTTTCACTTCTTCAACTTTATCACCTTCTATACATACGTTATACATGCCGTCATGTTTTTGCTTCTTTTATAATCATCATGAGCTTAGTCTTCGTAATATTTACTTTCATACATCTTTTTTTAACAGTATCATTCATTTTAGTTACCATCGCCTGAAACACATCAACGGCTCAAATATTAGTTGGTCGTTGGTATGCAAAAGACATTTGACAGCCAGCTCACCCATCTTTTGCTCCAAACTTATTCTCTTTCAAACAATAAAAATAGCTATGAATGTACAGGTGAATGGCCATGGTAAAATTAAATGTCCTTGTCTGACACCTTTGCGGATGTCAAACCAGTCAGTTTATGTCCCATTTGTTCTAATGCAGTAAATTTTAACCTCTGTGTAGAAGTCCCACTGCCCTTATCAATCCGCTACTCATACCATACATGGACAAGGTTTTCCATAGACTATTACTTTCATTCCACCATGAGTCTTTTTGATATTATAACTTAGGTTCGAAACTAACTACTGACCACTAACTAACTACTCCGTGGCAAAAGGACAGACAGACAAAGCAATCGGATTCTGTAAAGATCTGATTTTTTATCAAATTTCATCATAATAGTCAATCCTTAGAATGCTAACCGTGCATGATCAATGACTTGACTATGAATGAATTCAAAACACAGCCATTGGGGGTCGAATGCAGAACTTTGTTTGACTGGCAAATTCCTTTTTACACCACGAAATGGTAGTCACGAAAAGCCCAATACAAAAAAAATGTTGTTGTTTTTGTCCTTATTTGTTTTTATTTTGTTAATAACTAATCCAAAGTATTACTACTTTGAACTAGTTATTTGTGACAAAAATAAAAGCTTCAAATAAATAGTATTTTTTTTATTAAACATTGAGATCGCTACACTGAACGTATACGAAATTTCACTAATGAAATTTCTCTAACGAAAACCGTATAAAATTTCTACGCACTCTCTGTAAAGTGAAAATTTATCGTTGTGAAACCTGCAAAAGCCTATATCAAATTACGAAAAAGCAGTTGAAAATTCAGGCAGTACATAAATTTATAATTTATCGAGTTATGGTTTTTTTAGGTGTATAACAAAACCGATATTATATGCTTGTGATTAAAAAAGTGAAATATCGCTTACATACGCTTTTCTGTCCGACAATATACGAATATGTCTCTAAGCCGATAATTTTCGGTTGTCTTGAGTTCGTAACGTGTACCCGAGATGGACTAGTTGAAGCGAAAATAAAAAAATTATTTATTTCATTTTCTTCTGTATTTTCTAAGAAAATGTTGTTTGATGTACATGAAAACAGTTTGCAGTCTATAATATATATTTCAGTATAAATTTGAAACGAATCTTGAGCCAAGATGACATTTGACATAAGCTTTTTGATCGCAACTCAATAATCAGTATTTCCATAATCTTTGTTAAAATCCAAAATGCTTTTCTCTGCCCATACTTGTTGACTATATGGAAAACATTAAAAATGAAAACAAAAAAAAAAATAAAGCCACCTTCAAAATCCTATTTAAATAACTGTTAAAACGGACTTCAAAAACAACTAATTAGTTCTTTTTAAAGTAGGTTCTCCAGCTAAAGACAAATCAGATATATTTCTGTCTCCTTAGAATATTTCTTTTTTTGACTCAATATTTAATTATTCTATTGTGTGCAATGTTAATTCACGGAAATCCATAATTAGACGCCTGATTAGACGCCTTGAATCTGATCTTCCACTACGAATCCCTATCCAACGAATTGAATATTGATTCGAGAGGATTGACAATTATCGAATACGTAAGCTATACTTGATGTTTCATATTCATGTTTATAGATTATATGTTCTTTTGCTTTACTTTAGCTGGAATCACCTCAAAAAACAACTACTCAGTTGTTTTCGAAGTCTGTTTTAACCATTATTTAAATGGGTTTTTGAACGTGTTTTTTATTGTTTTTTAATTTATTATGTTCCATATTTTTTAGCTATCAAGTAATTATTACTTTATAATTCACTTAGATACTTTACATGTGCATTATGCCATGGTTAATAAAATCGGCCAGGCATCTAGTTTACTTTTGTACGTAGGAAAAGAAAAACGGTTCCAATCCTGAATTTATTGTACGCTGGTAATCATTCCAGAATGTTTACATTCTTAGTTGGAATACAACCACCAAATTATTCTTGTACAAACTATACAAATTATACTTATTCTATATAATATAAAAGTTCTACAATTCATACAGATCATATTTTCATTCTCTCCCACATTAAATTAATTCACCCCATTTCTGCTGTTGTCGCTAAAGAGTCCCGATGTGTTCCTGCTAATATTGTCACGTTCTAATTATATAAATTAATGAAAATGCTTTTAAAAGTATTTTCAGGCGACAAATCACAGCATTATCATCTACCTTCTAATCGTTAAGGAATGTTGTGGCTTCCATAATCAGATCAGCAGCATGAAATGATATGCAAAAACATGAATAACTAAAAAATTAAAAGGCCATTCGGCAACCGAAACGGAAGTAGATCTTAATTTTATTTTCATATACCTAATTCAAATGAAATATGTAATTTTAGAATTTTCAGAAATTTAAAATGCTGTAGTTTCTAAACTAGTTGACCGGTTTGGCTCAAATTTGAACTCAACCTTTATAACTGTCCATAGAATATGTATGTTGATTGTGATTAAGATCTCTAAACAAATGTAGACGCTATCGTGCTGACAAGCCCCGCGTTGTATCGTATATGTATATGTATATAAATACATCCATATATAGACTTTTGAACCATATGTATTCTCTGACTCAGCTGGTAGAGTTAAGTCGGAAAACAGCAATTTTTTTCAAAAGTTGCATCATGAGCACAAATACAATAGTTAGATTTTTATGAAATCTACTAAAAAGAATTCAAACACACTATACGTGCCTACTATATTTTAGGATTTCCCTCAATTTCCCTGAGATTCCATTATAAAATCCTGATTCTATTACTGTGGGACTATCTTAGGAGTATACCTTATCAAAAAAAAAATGGGAATCTGACCACAATTGACGAAATCATCGCTGAACATACATAAAAAATACATACAGACGAACATATAACCTCCTCCTTCTCTTTTGAAGTTGGTTAAAGTCGGTTGCTTGATCATCGCTTGTGCGCAAATGATGATTTACTACCGTAAAAGATATCGCCGGGGGCAACCGATAGTATAAGTCCTTACTGCAATATTATAAAAGGTCGTATAAGGAGTTTTATAGGTTTCAGTCTCTATTTCGTTCTAAATTTACTTGACTTCTTGTTTAAAAAATTAAAGGAATCAAGTATATTGAAATCGATCAATCAATCTACTACATATACAAAAAAAAACTAAAGAACAGTTATTTTTCCTTGCACTTTACACTGCACATAGCTATAAATGTTTAAGATGAGCTAATTATTTAACACAAGTATTATGAACAAGAATTTTACATGTACTATATTTCCTGTAATTTTCAAATAACTCTCAGCGGTTCGGTGGCAAAAACAAATCTACGAAAATTCATATCAGGGCGGATGCTAAACTAAGCAATATTAGTAATGCACGTAAACTATTGTATCTGAAGGATTTTTGAAGTCATTTAAATACATCGCAGCGTTAGACGGAGCAGTTTGGTTTAATTTGAGTATGCATTGAGAAATTTGAGGTAAATTGAATTTACAGAAGAGCTTGGAATATACATAGTAAATTGTACACATGTATGCATTTCACACGCGGTAGTAATCAACCCGTCAGAAAACTAAATTGTGAAAAAAAGAATAAGAGGAATACAGTGTCAGGAGTGGGATAATTAAATGGTGTACTTAGTATAGATTGTCTTTTTTGTGTCAATTTTTCCTTTCATCGAGTTTCAAATCAGAACGGTGCTAAAAAAATTTTCACCACAATAATACGTTTGTATAATTAGATGAGAAAATCTAAATTTTAATTCAGATTTGAATTAAAGTCGGAGACAATTAACAATACAAATTAGAGTCTAAATAAGAAAAAAAATGTATAAAATCTAATATTTCATAAATTTTGCAAGTACTTTTGATAGATGTTAGGAAATAGGAAGTTTTTATTGATTATAATAATACCTTCGAGTAAATCTGTGTAATGACATTCTCATCAAGTGCAATTTTTTTGCATTATCTTTACCAGGATCGACAGCCTCAACAGAAATCTGCTGCACCAGCGCAATGACGACCACCCTAAGACCAATTTTCGGGACATCGCCGCCTAGAAGCAGGAAGATCCAGGGTAAGGGAGACTCGCCCATGTTGAATTATATCTTCGATTCCTACGCTACAAGCAACAAACATTTTCACGACAAGTAAGTAGGCAATTTGTCTCAACTAACTCAAAGATGTTAATCTATACAGGAATCTGCTATTTCCGTTGTCTTTGGAGTAACTAAGTTCAAAGTAGGCGAACAGGTCTCGACAAACTTACAGACGTCTATGAACATCGTACATTTGCATGAGCAGTAATGATATTTCCGGAGCAGGGCAAGTTTCATTCGACTGTACCACTGTAGAGTCCATAGTTACTAACTTCAGTTGCATTTCGAATTGCGATTGCTGTCACATACCAAATTTGTCACTTTATTTGTTTATGACGGTGGTAGTCTACTACCATCATGTACAATTAATATTCATTAGCTAACTAATATTCACTAAAAGGACACTAAATATGAAAAAATCACAAGTGTTAATGAGATATGAAAAGAACATGCAGACCAAACACACAGACAGAAATTTTAAAAGCGATAAGATTGGGGTCAGTGAATCATAAAACGAATATTTATCACAAAGTTTGGCAAAAAAAAATTGCACGTACAGGCAGAACCTCCAGATTTATACAGCAGTATAGATAATTATTTTTATAATAAGTAGTATATCATAACGTAGATATATTTCTAACGCAATTTCTGAGATATCTGTAAAACGGTGACCATACAGGGCGACTTCAAATATTCTTGTTATGCACGAGGTTAACGGGTCGTTATATGTAGAAAACGTTTTAAATGCTTCCGCTTCTAAAAACGCCAAAGTTTGAAAGTTATTATTGGATATGATTGGGTTGATTCTTGTATAGAATCTAAATTACGTATTGGGTTTTCATAGGGATTTATACTTTCACTGCTTACTCTTTGCGTTACCATTATCAGATTGCACCCCATTCCAACCTAACTAGAGAAAAAGGTTCCCAATGTAATCTACAGTGCATAAAAATATAAGGTAATCTTAAAGCATTTCTGAGAAGAAGACAGCTGTTGACTGGTATTAATTTTTTTTTAATTATTAAAGACGAGTATTGAAAAAATTAATTACTAAATAGATAATTATTTAATTAGGGAAGATAATTATTTATTAATGACACACAAAATTCCAGATTGATAAAAATATTTTCACAAAAACTTTGCTCGTTACTGATTAGGCGAGATGTTACACATCTTTTGCGACTACACTAAGAAATTAAAAAAATATATATTTGTAATCCCTATAGCCACGAGCATGTACATTACAATGGATATATTATATTGTTACGTGCCCCTTACTTTCGTCATAAATGTCATTTAAACAAATCGTCATACAATGTTTTCTAATATCGGCCACAGACTACCTTTAAAAACGACGACAAGGGCACAGAGCGCGTTCTAAACACTTTTAATTGTCAGCGTAACTTTCAAAGGGAGGTATTTGTTGGCGAATGAATAATCTAATTTCCCTTTTCTGATGACACGCTCGGCAAAAACGCGAATGTTAATTTCGTCATTTAAACTTTTTTTTTTTTAAAGTGCCGGGCCAGGACGTGAGCACTCCGCCCGGCGCGAAGTTCAAAATTTATTCAGGACATAAATAACGCTGCGCCGACAAAGTTAGTTCGCGCAAGTGCTTCCGAACTAATTGAGGTTAATTAAGTGGATGGTTTCTAATGTAATGAAGATACTCCGGTTGGGAAGTAATTTGAGACCTTCGAAGTTTTGAGGGCGAAACAAAATGTGGCCCACTTTTCCCCCCTCTGCCGCTCTGAGATTTTCTTGTCTGATTCTTTTTTTTTTCCTTTTACGAGATGCGATGCCGAATGTCGGTCTGATTTAACTTTGCTCTTTAAGTTTTATTATTTGGGCGATTGACATATTAAAAGTTAAAATTTAATTAAATCATTAATCGACTGGTACTTGATTGTTTTCAAGTGTTTATTAAAATCATATATTTCGTAATAAAAACAAAGAAAATTCCTCGGCAATTATTCAAGCGTTCGAAACCGATGAGCTAACACGTAGCGATGGATGGTGGTGAAAGTGCCACAAAGTAGTCATCTATAGATAGTACCCTATGGATATATATGGTCGTTGACTACCCTTTTGGGATATACGCGTTAATTTATAAACAAATAAGTGAAATCAAAAGAAATAATACTAGTGAAGATACCATTATTACATGGATGTGGATATAAAAACAGTAATTTTTATTAAAGTTAGCCATATACAGCTATATACTTCGAACTCAAATTTGAAACAATTAAAACTGATAAAGTCAAAAACGAAACACATCAAAATACGTTGTTTTAAGAAGTTCGAGTTAGAAAGAGACGAACATACATCTTAAGTTACGCGACCGATGGCGTCGTATCTGCAACCTCGAGACAATTGTCTCGCAACCGCATCGAACATTATGAGGGTCGTACTAATAAACGTCACTCAAATGATGTGCCATCTCAAGAATTGACGTGGGAGCGAGACCTGCATAATTTTCTATAGCATTGCACTATAACCGTTTCTCTCTTTCCTCTCTCAAGACGGGAAGCCGCACTTCAGTGCGCTTTATTAATACGACCCTAAGGAAGGCGAGTAACGCACCTATCTCGGTCTTTATACTTATAACGTCGTTGATCGAAGCGCCATTTCTCATACAGGTTCCGACCGCCGTCGCAGGGTGGCAACGACGTAAACAGGATGCGGGAAGCCAGCCGCCAGGGCGACGGTGTTCTTCAGATAAAGATCAACTCGTTAAGGGATCAAAAAATATGATAAAAGCTCAAAAAACAAATTAAAAACATTGAAACGTTATAATTTTGATCGCATAGCAATACGTCTTTTATATGTTTTACGACTTTCGCTCATTTCCGGATAATGTTCGTATACATTTTTAAACGTACTCCATATTGATGTATCATTTTTTAAGCGTAACTCTTGTCTTCCAGATTGTTCACTGAACGATGAACAAAAATGACTTTTTTTTTATTGGAATTTTAAATTCTTTTATATGTAAATTTTCAAAGTTATAATCAATGTTTCACCAGGTGCGTATTTCAAGGGTTTCCGAACGTCGCGGAGCTTCTCACTTTGGATATGGAAACACATTCTGCCGACACTAGGTAATAACGAGTTTTTACTTTTTTTATTTATTTCGTACCTTATTTTTACACTTTTTAATGACATCAAATGAAGAGTAGTCATTCGGTTAATATAAATCATCGACCTTATGGATTTTTTTTTAAATGCATCTTAATACCTAACTTGAGAGTAACTGAAAACTGATTTTTTTCAGACGAAGCGAGGTTTTTCGGGGAAAAATGAAGTTCAGAAAAATCATAGTCTGCTTAAGCAGTATCGCAGTTGAATTGAATTCAGAATTCCTCACTAAACCGGAAATAGTTTTTCAAAACCGACCAACTTTTCAGTTTCTCAAATTGACAAATCAAAGCAGCCAGTATTTGAACACGGCAACTTTATATTAAACCAATAATATGTTTAATAATTATTATTTTAATAATAAATAGCTGTGCCTGCGACTTCGTTCAGGTGACCATAATAGTAGTTTCTGCTACAACGCCAAACAAAAGAAATCTTGCTTGAATCGAGGGTAAAGAATACCTACACGCACAAATATTTTTAAAAACTATGAATTTCATCATCCTTTAGATGAATTTATTATGACAAAAAGTATAGAACCTCTCATACAAAGTCGAATCAAAAACGTCGGTTGTACAAACAAAAAGTAACATTTCCACTTCTTTCTGTTGTTTAGATAAAAAAAAACAAACAGTTTAAACCGTGTAATTTTATGTAGAATCTTATAAATAAAATCCGTGACCTTTTAGGAATTATTTCCTAAATTAACATCAACCTAGGATAATATTATCGGAACCGGTTCGAGGCATCCCTTTTGCAATGGACCTAGGATAAATGTGTATGATTCCGATCGGGGCACCGGTAACACGGTGTACTGATATCGAAGCCCACCGATATCGAAATATCATAAAATTTCATTAACTTTGTATCGGGGTATATTGGAATATCGAGATGCCAAGATAATAGGATTCCAGATTCGGATACATGCGATGTCGGCTGTAATAACATATAGAAGCACCGGGATGTACGGAGAAATGTATGCAAAATTATATTATTACGCTCACATTTAGCACGCGGCTTCGCCTGCCCGGTCTCGCTTTCTCCGAGACTCGCTTGCAGATTCGAGCCCCGCTATCGCTCGTGTTTCGAAGCCAACTCTGATCTCGCTCTCGGTTTAAATTACACGTCTGGTCACAGATTCCCGATTCCTATTCAACTCCGATCCGAACAATTTAGATCAAGTCCAGATAATGCCAAAAAATATTTTTTGTATTGTTTTGCTCATTTAAAAAAAAATATTTAGATTAAAAATCAGATTAACGTACGGTCGGACAACTCCATGGTTGGCTAATAACAATGTAACAATAACAATATAGCTGGCCCAATTGTTAAGATTCTGTAGTCAACAAGAAACCCTCATAGTTTCGCCATGTTCGTTCCGCCCTTGCCATATGCCTATTCGTGGCTTTTATCAGAGACTCTTAGTGCGAGAAAGCTGTTATTTTACATAGACATATGATAGATATATTAACAACGTACACAAGTGATAAAATATAAAGCCGCAGTGTAGGGTCTTGTGGAATAGATGTATATGTAAAATTAAAATTAATTTTAAGAATCTTTTTGCGAATTATTAAACTTTACAGAGGCAACTAATTTGGGAAGTCATGTCACCTGCCAGCTAAATAGTTGTTTTCGTTTATATGAAAAACATCACGGCGGTAGCGTACATAACGAAATTAAAAAGAAAATTGTCACAGCTAACTAGAGTTTAAAAGTTAAGAAGTAATGGCCGACCAACTTATAAAATGTATTGCGAAAAATAAAAATCAAGATTTCGTACAAATTCCATGAAAAATTATTTAGATGAATTTGTTAGTTATGGAATAAAAATATAAAACTCCGACTTCTCTAACATCCGTCCTATGTGAGCCCATTTTAGATGTTATCAGTCGTCAAACCTTAAATTCAATAATCCATTCATAATATCAAACAAAAAGCTCCCTTCTTTGTCGGTATATTGTGAGGGGCGACTACCGAACCTCACACTGTACGAGAATTCAACACGCCCTTGTTATTTCATATGTTATAACGAACGCTACCTATTGATTTATGCATTAAAATAAAAACCATTCTCAGAGTGATTTATAAAAGTCGCTTCTGTTACGAAATATGCACATCGTTTTAAGCTTTTATGCAACATAAATAACAAAAAAAAATAACTAAGGAAGAAAATATAATTCTTCAATTTTTACCGTCATCTTTTAAACCGTTCTACTTCAATATAAGAAGGTTAAGAAAATATGTAACACATTAATGTCATCTTTATCGGTATTGAGTACCCTCGTTTATGTCAGAAGAGCTAGATTGAGCTTTTGTTTTGTTTCATCATTCCTATGAATGATCTAAAAAAATAAGTTCTGTTAGTGATAAAACCGATAGCGGTTTTATCACTAACAGAACAAAAATTTCTAAAAACGGCAAATTCACTACTGCTTTGCCACAGCGTCTCGGAACGAGAGAAAGGGATAATTATATAACATTATAGATACTTAATTAATTTAAATTAACTTAAATTAAATTCGAATAAAAAATAATACTTGTTGTTTCTGATTCAAATTATAATATTAATTTAATTCAAGTTATATAATAGGTATTAGGAATAACACTTAAAACACGTCATAATTTATGGCGAATTTACACTTTACCACTCGTTCGGAAGTTTTTTGTCTAGAAGAAAAAGCGAGACTCTTAAGGGTAACTCTTTCCTAATTCTATCATACTTGACCAAAATTAATACAAAACTATTAACTAATGAAACAGCCCCGTAATAGGTGAAAATAAGTCTAGCAGGTAATGCCCATGGACTTTTGTCTCCCAAGTACTCCGAAATTGCTTAAAAACCCTTTTCTACCCAGTACCTGCTTAATGATACTCTTGAATTTATACAAGGACGAGTCTTGAATTTCAACAGGGAACTCATTGAATTAGCGCACATGGAGCCCCTAAAATGAATAACATGCGCAATGATGAATAAAATAATTAATTTCGGAAACTGAGCTCTTTTTCTGTTTACGGCAGGTACAGAGTAGAGTTGTCAGGCGACGACTGGAGGTTGTCACTGTCCGACGTGAAGGTCCAGGATTCGGGCTTGTACTGCTGCCAAGTGTCCACACACCCGCCTCTAATAAGGAGAGTCAATCTCACAGTGCACCGTAAGTTGCGTCTTGATTTGTGATGATGATCCTTGGATATTATAAATCGAATTCCCCCAGGGCGTCTGTTTGTCTGTCTGTGAAGGCTAAACTCCGAAATTTATATATGGTTTTCGCTAATAGCTAAATCGATTCATGGGGAAGGTTTTTATATTTTAATGAATATATATTATAAAAATTGGCTAAACTATGGTGTTTGTTGGTTAACTCTGAATAAACACCCTATCCTAGCGGCTATTTATATAAGGAAGTGGAAATTTTTCTCTCAAACAGATCTCAGTAAAAGTCTGCGACACCATCTGTTGACCTAATAAATATAACTCATAACATCAAAGTAAAGATTCACAACGACAGCATTCATTTAACAAAATACAAATCTTTTCAAATGAAATTTGATCTCAGTTTCCTAAATTTCATTTCCATTTTCTCATTTTGTTCATTTCCTGCATCAATATGGTACATTGACATAAGTTTTTGACCGACTTTGAGAATTCCTTCTAATTTTCAAGTTTTCTCTCAGTAGCTTAGAACTATACAACGTCTTCCAGTAAGTCACTCGATATACTTTTTCCAATATTATAACATATTCGATTGTAAACTTTAACGAATAGTACTTTAGTTTTCATATTCCCACTTGCTACAAAACACAATTTTTTAGTATGAAAGTAAACTGAACAACAGCCAGGTTTTTATATTCGTGCCGGTGTAACCGCAGAAAGTCTAAGAAAATCTTAACTCATATAAAAACGTTATTACTGCGAAAGTTAATTTATGACAATGACACACTTATAATAAAGTTGGCTCGAAGCGTCCAATCATACACTACGCATAAGTAAAAGAGATTACTCAATTGAAAACTCATAACTGCCTCCCAGAAAATAAATTCGGTAGAGTTACATTTTTCAAAGTTTTTTTTTAGCACCAGAACTGAAAATGGTGAAGGAAGCGTTCTTAGAGAGCGGCGAAACCCTATCTCTAAAATGTTCAGTGATTCACCTGCATCCCCGGGGACGGTGAACCAGCTATGCATTGGTATAGAGGAAACACCACGGTGCCGTTGGACGAAGTTAGGGGAGGAGTGCTGATAGAAACTGACCATCTAAAGCTTATAAGTCAATTGCAGGTGAGATTTATAACGAAATGTACTTGAAACATCTTTCTCTTTAATAAAGCGAAACGCATTATGGCAGGATAGAAAAAGAAGAAAATTTTAGCTTCATAAATATACAGTGCTATCTCTGTCTTGTGATTCATCTGACAGGTAATCGCAAAACAAAGGCAGGAACGCACAAATCTATTGCTTTCACACAAGGATTATACACATAAATATTGAGTCGCTTATTGGTCGCTTGATCACTTTTATCGCCGGAAGTAAATGCTAGTTTTTTGTCTTTTTTTTGTCAAGAACCTTCTCGTTCTGACATACAACACGCCATCGCAGTTTCGTAGCAATAGAATGTATGATTATTTAACTCAAAGAAAACGAACAAAACACACATATTTTTTTTATATATTCGACGTAAAACACTTCTTAACAAGCAATATTTATACCAAATATTATTATTGAACTCTGTTCTACAAAAAAAAATTAACTTCCATTTAAAATTGGAACCCCTTTTGTGCCTCTTAAAAAATGAATTTGTATTTTTTTTTATTAGTAGATCCCTGCATACTCATTAAAAAATGAATTTGAATTTTTTTTCCTTAATGGATCCCTGCAATTTTTTGCAAATTTCATGTTTCTAGTTTCAATAATTTTCATAATTTCGTGATTCTTATGAATTACTAAAAATAAAACGTGCTGCCAGATCATTTATAAGAAAATCAATCCTTTGCGTTTGTGGTATTATGATAGGAGGATTCATTTTCTCGTGTTCTTTCTCATTCACATTTCCGTACTTATTGTCTATTTTGAATAAAAAAATATTTCACTGTTCTATCTTTTAATATAGTAACATTATTTTTATTGAATGATTTCAATCGATCATTCGTTTCATTGAGTAAGCATATGTTGGTAAATTCATGATGTCCATAAAAGCTTTCTGTTTAAAGTTAATTCATGCAAGCCATTCCAGTATTACCCACACATGAATGAAATCGGTGCAATGCGCTTAAGTATTACATTTTATTGGATTTTGTGAATGATGTATTTGATACAATCGCATATACGTGTCCGTATAGAACACCGTGGAGTGTATTTATTTTTGTCGGTTTTGAATAAAGTAAATATTAGCTTTTTTTATTTAACTTTCCTACAAACTCCACCCTCGTTTTCTATATAATGCGGACAAAATGGAATTTCTGATCATCCATTCCAATTCCCAATATGTACCCCTTTATCACGCTTTCACTACTACTCGTTCCAGAATATCAATTTACATAACTCGAAAACAGGTTTCCTATCATTCCACGATAACATCCTTCGAATAATATCGTGTGAATTCTAATATTTCATGACTTACATATTTCGGAACATAATTGAATTCAAGAGCTTATTTTATGCCAGTCAAATGGTAATTTACAAATAATGAAAATGAACATCAAACCAAAGCATCACTTTTTTTACAATTTAAAAAAATAAAATACAACCGTGGTTAGCGGATGATCATTGGTGGAAATGCAAACCATAAGGATTTTTTCTATTATCTATTAACGTTATAAATATACAAGCAGTCCCATTATCCCCGGATAATTTTAAATTGAGGGTTACATGAAATGATTTCCTTCCTAAAAATAAAAAATTTTACTATCCAATTGTTTACGGTTCACATTTTAAACATAATTTTACATATCTTTTTAAAATCCTTATTTTCGTAACATTAAATTTTTTCCTGGTTAGCATGGCTGTGGATAACTTATTTCTCATTTTTATTTAAAAGCCCAATTTTAAAACTGTTTATTGATGCATATACTTATTTAGATTTTATGGTTTACTTATCAAAAACTTAACAAAAATAAATACATCCCACCACTTCCTTAATTTTTTTTCAATTTCAAACGGATGCACTGAAAAAAAATGTACTACTGAAACCTTACCACCAACAAGAAAAATTCGCCTGTTTTATGACCATTTTAGAAATGTACAATACATAGGTATTCACAACAATTTTTATTTAAAAACTCACATTGTTGAAATTTTAATAACGTTAATTTGTATTGCACTAACACTAAACATGCACTTGTGTATAAATTGTTCGTTATGAATTTTTCGATTATTTAGTAAACTGTCACCTGTGCTGCTACCAAAATAAAGTACTTGTAACCTATTACTTTATGACCGAGCAGTGTATAGTAGATATGAGTTACGTCATAATGGGGGGGGGGGGAGCGAAGCAAGAGATAGATAGATTTTCTATAACAGAATAGAGAGAGATAGAAACAGATACTTAGACGCGTATCATAATTGAACTACAAAATATGTAAATTTTTATACTAAATAATATTTGTATAATAATAATGAATATTTTAAATAATAGTGGGCATAGCGTATTCACTATAGGCTACAAAGTTCCGTCATCTGCGTGTGATGTGACGAGTTAATTATATTGTATACGTTACAAGGTGTGATAAGGCACCTGCTTAAATAGAAATAACCGAAGCATAATATGGATTAATTTTTTACAGGTTGAATAGTTAGAATTGAATTGAAACGTTCTTTTACGATCTGTAATATAAACAAAAACCTATAGGTCGGTCTATTTAAAAAAGAATATTAATTCTCTATTGAAAGATTAAGTACCTAAATGAACCGAGTTTTGATTGGTGTGATTCGAGTTTTTCATAGGTATACCTTTCCAGGGAAAGTTTACCTATCTTAATTTCCAATAATAATTGCATATATAATACACATACATTAGATAGTATTTTAAATTTTCCTGATACTTGTTATCAGATAAACGACGTCACGTAGCGCAATCTGGCTAATTTATATTTATACTGCCATCTGTTATTGAAACATTACGTTTCTTTGCTTGCAACAATGCATTTATTTCAAACTTCTACGCGATAGTGTTATAAAGCAACGTTGACAATCATATTTCTTGCGTATGTAAAATTGCAATTTTTCCGAAAAACACCTATATAGGTAAAATAAAAAGCAAAACCTTATCAAAAACAAATCACCATCAAAACTGTTAGAAGCACTTTCAAGATACAAGAATTTCTTTCAAAAAAGAATTTCTTGTATCTTGAACTGTAATTACCTAGTAATTCTTGTATAAAAAGCTGTCAATTTTATACCAATAAAAACTTGCCAAGAGCATGTCGGACCATGCTCATTATAGGGCTCCGAAGCCATTATTGCAAAGAAATGCACCACAGATAAGAAAAAGTGCGTTGTTACACTTTTTATTGTTTCCCGCACAGAATAATTATAAGCTTTTAACTAGAAAAACAAGTAGGTATATCGACTATTACTATTAAACTAGTGTAAACAATAGTGCTTCAGCAAAAGAGCGTATGTTCATGGCACTTACGTCCTTTAGTTGGGAAGCGCAATTTCTCTACAGTAATCATGAACCGTATATCCAACCATGATATCAAACCAATCAAAATAATTTTCATTGAAAGTATTTATTAAATGTTACCTCCGTCATTTTTTCATATTTTTCAGACATTCGGTTTAGTAAGTAGGGAGGGGGGGCACAATTTCTGCTACTTTCAGAGTAATTATTTCCGAAATTATTCACGTAATCTGAAAAATTTATTAGAAATCTCAAAATGTTTTTAAAAGAATTTTCGAAATATATCCCACACGTTAATGTTTGCAGAAAAAAATTTTTACAGATTCTGTTACATGTATGGAGTGCCCCCCTAGAAATATTTATTTTTGATATTTAACCACCCAACTAAGTAGTGGCTCATACAAGACACCTACACAATAAATTTCATCCAATATACGTATTGTAGTTTTTGAATAAAATCTCTGTAGCATACCGACGGACGGACGGACAGACATGACGACACTATAAGGGTTTTATTTTTGCCATTTTGGCTCGGAACCCTAAAAAAAGATTATGGAAACGCAAAATTCTTTCGGTTTCTCAAATGTATGTTATTGCCCGTAAGACCTCGCAATAAAGAAACTTATGAAGAAAATTGTGACAGTAAGTCGGATTTTTACTTTAGGGCTTAAGAATTTGTGAAAAGCAATTTCTTCGCAAACCACTTAGGAGGATTTTGTCATCATTTCTATGGTGCTGCAAGGAAACAGCGTCTTCAGCTAAGAGCTTTACTATTGCTTCAAAATCAAGTCATTCGTTTTCAATATGTGACTTGAGAATGCAAACGTTGGAAAAACATCTCAGTTTATGTCTTGGCGTGTCTGTATGTAACTGAATTCGATTCCATTCGAATCAATCGCGATTGGAAATTAAAGATACAAGATATAGGATTTTCTTATGGTATATGGCTTTGAACTCGTTCAACACATTTTTGTTTCAAAATTAATTACATGTTCAAAGTTACTTTGTAGCAGTACTATAAATTACGTTTCGGGTAAAGGGGTAAATTACACACGAAATTGTTTATTTGTGACAACGTTATAACTATTTTCTAATTTAAATTTTGTCGGCGAGTGCACATTTTGATTAAACAATTCGTTAAAATAAAAAAATATATAATTGTTTCGATAGAGACATTTTTTTTTACATTAAATAACAGAATATATCAATTATCAAAATTCTGTTATGTCAATCCTCAATCCAAATAAAATTATATATATAAACGTCGTAACATCTATTAACGATTGATAAAATTCTTGTTTTTCGTGTTGTAGCATATCGGAGGGGCTGAGCCATATATACAGCGCTCATACAAAATTGCGAAGGCTTAATTGTTAATGTCGCACAGCGTTGATGTAAAATTAACAGAGCCATACAAACTCCAATTTCCCCCACGGCGATAGGCCGTATCATTGATTTGACGGTTATCCGAAGACGTGGGGTGTCGCCCTCACGGCAATTCAACGTCGGGCCGTGTTATAGAGATTGCGCTGTCTTCTATAAACGAAGCTTTTTTATGGAAAATTCTCGATCGTCGCAGAGTAATTCTTTAGTTATATCTAAAATAGAATAGAAGATTGCAAATAGTATATTTTTCTATTTAACTTTTGATTATTCATAATAAAAAAAGTAACGAAATTAACAAACAAGTGAATTATATTTGATACTACAGAGAGATAGGTGCCTACAAATGCTTACTTGAAGCTGTTTGGTTGTTTGTGTAATGCCGAGCACAGTAATGAGCTTTTTCAACAAATTACTTTTTATGTCCGACTTAAATAGCTTTAATTGCAAGCCCAAAATTACCTCAAGGATTCTATTATTAACTCACAGACTGGCTTTTACGCGGTTTATTAAACTTTTCCAAGCGAAAAAGATAAATTGTACATTTATTCTTATTTTTCCATTTATTATTATTAATATCGCTATTTTTCGTAAATAAGTGTATTTAAATATTTTTTTAAAGAAGTTTGACGTTACAGTTAGGATGCTCACTTTTGAATTATTCTCTAAGAGAAATATAGAAGCTCGGACCCAGAGGCACGGCAGTGCCCCGCCGAGTTCAGCCAAACAAACAAAGCACAGCCGTGCCATCTCTTTGAGGAAGCACTTTCGCTCTGTAATTTCGTTGTAGATAAAACTAAAAGCCTCTGTTTTCAGTGACCAAGGGGACATATTACAGTTGGATATATTTCCAAATTACCTATAATTTATACTTACAGTGTATGAGCTACTGTCAGTCAAGGTTCTTTAATTTTGTTACTGAAACATTTATTTACCGATCATCAAAATTCTAAGGTATTCTAAAAACATCCGGAAACAATTCTATTTTGTAAATTCAATCCTATTTTCTTTACAATCAGTGAATTCATTTCTCGTTGAAAATTCGCTAATCTATCAATGATATAATATAATATGACAATTGACAAATAATTTTACGAAATTGCGAAAATAATTTCATAATTTTATACATAGAATGTACCTAAGCTACGTAGGTAGATAGTGACTAGGTGTAGAAATACGTAATGTAACAGATAATTGAAGATTAAAATAGCGAATTGAAAAAATGAAACGACATCGTTAGCCATTATTAATGACAACGTTAGATTTTACTAGCAATTACTTTAAATTAAATACATGGAAATAAAAAAAAACGATTATAATTATAACCAGCCTTTGGGATCTACGATTTTGGATCTACTAACAATAAGAAATGAGATTCTATCAAAAACATAAAATGTACAAAAACGCAAGTCTCACATTGTAGTTTTTGCACCGTGAAAGATTCTGAAATCTCCTGTAAAACCCAGTCAGTTTTCTGAGTTACTATCTGGAAGCACCCATTCAATAAATTTCCTAGTTAGTTACATTTCAACATTTCTGTAATAAATTTAATAACTTGTCAATCGCACGGCATCGTAATAACATCTACCTGATATTAGTAATCTAAGTGGTTTATTTTTGTTTGCTTACGTATTACACAAATTAGGCCCATTAGAGCTGTGTTCATTTGGCAATATTTTTAATAGTAAATTATTATTTTTATGTAAGTATGTTGCCGTGTAATTTCCAAGTCATTATATAAATAAATTATCATAAATGATAAAAATAACGTTGGTAGGTAATAATTGTGGAAACTGTTTATGAAAAGTTGTCGAATGAGTGCTCACATAGATATTAATTAAAATAACTAATTTGTTTTGTATAATGTCTCACAACTTTTTACATTATAAAAACTGCGTTGCGAGACTTGCATTTCTGTGCATTTGAAGCTTTTGATGGGATTGTAAATTACACGAAACGTTCTATTCTTCGCTAAAAAGTGTAGTATATATCTATGTTTTCATAGTAAAATTCCATAATACCCTGTGAAAATAACTAAAGTTCAGTAACCGTGAAGTAACCATATTTTTCATGATCTTAACAGCGTAAGCAGCAATACATTTTTTCCCACACAACTGAGATAAACATAAATCTCACTGAAGATTTAATCTAAGGAAAAACATTTTCACATACGTTGGAGTTAGCGTATTACTATTTAATATTAACATCACATTCACAATTTAACGTCAAATAATTTAGATATAACGAACTTTTCCTTATTTGTACTGACAGGTAAATTATTCACAGTAAACCTTTTTAAAAATTGTTGTACATTCCCAGTTATTATTCTAACGATATACTAACGTCTCTATTGTATATTGTCGTCGCTACGTCTCCGTGATAAATAATGGCAACAAATCGTCAGGTTGCGAGTGTCACCCACGAGGACGCCGGAAATTACACGTGCTCACTGAATAAGCCAATCCAGATGCGCGCCACGGCCAGGGTGCACGTGTTGCAAGGTAAACTGTACTTCTTTTTAGATATTAGATAGCTGTTGTATGACTATTCCACGACTCATTATGAGAAGCGATTAAGAAGGCTTTATGATCGAAAAAATTTGTCCGGGCGTTATCATCAATTATTTCTGTTGCTCTACTCTTGTTGATACACGAAAATGGAAAATTTTGCATAACATTGTACAGATAATTTAATGAAGATTGTTTGTGTCAGCTTTAAAAAAATGATTTGATTCAATAGAAAAGAAATATTGTTAAGATTGTTTAGAAATTTTCCCTTCAATCGACTATGAAACGACTTTAAAACACGATTAATAGTGAAAAAAATCATTGATTTTGCCTTTTTTTATTAGCTTTAGTAAAACTGTTGGTAGCTTCTTATTCAATGCTATTAAATTAGGATTAATAGAAATATAATTTTAGAAATGAGACGCTTTTCCTCCAATGGGGTATTACAATTTTTGGTTACTACCTTTAATAGTAGTATTAGTACTAATAGTAGTAAAACTGAATCTTCATCGCTCATTTGTTTCATAGAGATTGGATTGTAATAGTTGCAATGATATAATCTGGCAGTTTATGTACTTTTTTTTGTTTCTTATCAAAAATTAAACGAATATTATATGGCGTTCACTTTTAAATATCTCAATTGTATTTACTTCTCTATTTCATAATACCGTTTTCGTATCTGATTTAATGTAATACACCTGATTGTCTGAGTTATCGTATATATAATCATATAGCTCTCGAACAGATTCATATGAAATTTTATTTTACTCATGTTTATGTGGATTCGTATGTATTAGATTTTCAGAAACGGCAACGGTAAGGTATAACTCACATGTTCGTTAGTCATTAACATATCCATACCGACTTAAAAAAATTATATGAAGTTCTGCATTTCATTCTACGTGTTTTTGACTTAATAATTAATAAACATTTTTCTACAATTATTACTTCATATCTCTAAAATACTGTAACTTCATTAATATCATTTTTAATTGTGACAACATTATTTAAAATACTTTTTGTTTTTAATTTCTCATTTTCATATATTTATTTTTCGTTTCAAATAGTTAACATTCTGAGGGTACGAAAATAAAAGGCAACTATCATGACCAAAAACCGAGACTTTCTATCACTACATTATACAAGTAATATCCATAAAGTAAAATATTTGGTTTCACTGAATAAAAAAAAATAAATCGATCGAAGCGAAAATGAAAATTATTTTTCATACTCTTAATCTTAGAATTAAAATAATTACGTTACTATACACTTATAGAAAACTATTTCATAATGATTTCATACTACGTATATAGAGTCATCGTGATGTTGATCGTTTGTGAAATTATAAATTTAAATATGGTTTAAAGTACATAATTTTAAATGCAATCTATATTATGAGATTTTGAAACGGTAAAAAATATGTTCTTTAGCTTAAAAGAAGAAAAGTGTAAACGCCCGGATCCTATAGTGGAATGATCTAGTAAAAAGAGACAAATAGGCTCAGGGCTTCGTCCATGACTTTGTGGTTCCAGACGTCTAGGAGAGTTGCTAGGATCGACTAGTGCACAAAATAGTGTCCTTCGCTTCCCTTATTTATTATTAATGTATATTATAGTTTAACCCGCATTTAAATCATCCTGTATTAATTTTATAAACCGCATGCTCTCATGCCGTTTTGTAACCGTCATTTTTCTATTGGACGTACGATATAGTAACGAAATCTGGAAAATTATTGCCTTTAATTTTTCCAATCGGACAATAATAGGTCAACATAATAGCTTAGGAGTCAGACTGTAGAGGATGACGCATAACACTGTTAACAACCCTCAACTCGGACTGGCATATATAATACTCTGTGGGAGGGTATGTTCAACAGTGAGGTCATCTAAAATATGATGCTATAATCTGACTACTCATAGTATCGCGTGAAAACTTTTTTTTTTTTGTATTACATTATTACGTAACAAGACAACTTGTTTCAGGTTCTAGTTTAGCGGAGTTGCAGAGCGGTGTCCGATCTCGCGGTGTCAGTGACTTCCTTCTGATTCTCTCACTGCTCGCTACCAACATCCCCAGAAGACGTGAACTGATCCGCGTGAGGTGACCTAGTTAGAAAGTGTGTCTGGTATAGTTGAAAGGGAGAGCATGACGCGCTGGATAGGTCATTTTCAATAGAAAGCCATATTGAACTAAAAAGGAAATCAATTTAGTCAATAACTAACGCAAATACTACAGTTTGATAAACCACTCTTAAACTATTATATTGAAAAGTTATTGTATCATTTCTAAAAACCAACTTAAGAACAATTTACTAATAATTTTCTCTTTACTAATTAATACTTGATAATTAATATATCAATAGCGTATTCGACCATAAAGTGTTTATTACAATAATTGAAATTGGTATGAACATTTGAACAGAGTTTTTTTTCCTCAAATATGCTTATTCGTATTTTTTTCATAGAAAAAAAATTATCAAAAAAGCTAGAATAATTGAATCAGAAACTACTGAAGAATATAGCATTGAACATATCTTACTCTCCAACTATAGCCGCTCTGTATAACAGATCATCGTATGTTTTCAATGTTGTTATACTTACAAAGAGGATGTACATTGATGTGTTCTTAGCAAATTTTGATGCTATAATTTCCTTAGCAAAGTTAATCTAAAACAAGGTGGAATTCGATCGAAGAGACGCAATGTTGTGTATCATTAATATTTGTATGCACTTATTTAAATTTACTACCTAACTTATGGAAATCACATACGTTATATTGCCTGTTCCAGCGCGTCATAGATCCACGAACCACGTAAGAACATATTTGATATTACCGTCCAAGGCTTCGTATTGGATATGTTAGGACCATTTAATATCAATAATAATATCCGATGTAGTAAATAAGTAGTTTCTTTTTTTAAGTTGTTCGAACATTATTTAAATGTTTATGTAAATGTAAGATAAGTCATATCACGAGAATAAAGTCATATCATACAAATGTATCGGGACATTTGAAAAAGAAAACGCACAGCTGTTGTATTTTGCTAAAATTGACTAGAGTTTCGATAATAAAAAAAAATGCAATATATCTTTTCAATGTATGACTATATAAAAGTTTGTTCATTGTTAAAAAAAAAAGTACTAAAAAGATAAATAGTTATATCTTAGAGAGAACATATTTACATTATATTACTAGAAATGTTATGACACCAAAATAAGATTTTATTTAAATATGTATCTTCATTACTTAAATATTTAATTTCGCCAAACGTATTTTATTAAAAAATAATTTTCTATTTTTCACTTAGTCTATTGTATTCAGCCTATCCTAGTGTGAATAATGAAATTGAACCGTTTGTATTTGTATCCAAAAAATGACGTTGATAATTCAATTTTTTAAAAAATACTACAACGTGCATGTGAAATACGGAAAGAAAACGATATCGCCATACGTCTTAAGACATTTTTTTATGCCTGTATAAGCTCGAATCACTCTCGCAGATTTACCAATATTTTATAGCAAAATGTTATAAATAAATGCAACTCCATAAATGCATTATTGATATTCCTGTTGGAGTTTTTATTTTCATAAAATTAAGTCCCTACTAATGTATAAAAGTAAGTTCGTTAGCCTTTTTGGTTTTCTTTTAGGCCTGAGCCATTGAACCCATGAAACTCTAATTTATGCACAACACGGTTGTAGCTACACCAAAACTTAGACTATGAATTAAAACTAGAGACGGTCTGATTGTTGTTTATTTTTATTTTTTTTGCAAATATTGAACCGACCAATCTCAAATTTTGCACACAAAGTTGATGTATATGTGTACAAAACTGTACATAACAACTGATAGTTGTCAAGCGAATGTAAATCGTGATTAAGTTTCTCTTTTGTCCACGAAGGCGGAGTCACAGACAGTACTTAGTATTTAATATAACTAATTTTAAACAAATTCACAATTTAACAGTGCCCAAATTTTTAGTATTACCAAAATTTTATTATTATATACTCGGAACTTATAATTATTATTATCCATTATATTTCTTATGTAAACATAAAATTTGGTCTTAACTTTCCGTTCTAATAACTAATAATTCTGATGTATTAAATCAGGCAAGTTTGCTAATGAAGTCAAAGTTATAAATATGTTGATGTGGTTTTCGTTTTATGTACAACTTTTGATTGTATATTTCGGTATTTATTTCATAGACGTTTGAATACATGTTCATAAACATGTATTCAAATGTCTATAAAGTGAATATGGCTACAGTATTTCTAAATGTATTTAAATTCTATGCCTCTTTCGAGATATTAACAATTTTTTATGCAATGTTACCTATCTAATTGTTTAAATCAATAACAATATATCGTTATGTAAAAGTTAGATAAGATTTTGTACATATTATTGTAAGGTGTTTATTGTAACTTTGCACGAACCAATTGCTACTTCTCACTAAATGTAACTTCACCTTCGTATCAGTATAATGATCATATCACAAAACATATCTGTAATGGAAATCATGTGTTTAAATATATTGGAGTTGTAGTTGAGTCGTAATTAAACTGATTGTTTTGGAGCTTGTTTTGCATTCTTGATAAAAATCAAAATAAAACAAGCTGATTTGTGCAGTCTCATCTGATATTAAGGTTGCGTTCCACATGTTTCGCGTTTGCGATGCGTTAATAAATTGTTCGATTATGTCTTGTTATTTGACTCTGTGGTGACGTAGAAACAACACAAAAAATATACGTGTCTTTCCGTTCAATTAACAAACTAATAAAAATTAAGATAAGCTTAGAAGAGGGTCAATTATCCAAGTATTTTTCAATAAAACGTAACGATAGGTTTTGTGACTGTCATGAATAGTTCAAGTCTGGGTTCCGTAGTTTTTAATTTATTTTATTTGATAAAACCACGAAGTAAAAAATACACAGCAAGGATGAATACCCTGGAAAGGTATATACACAGGCATTATTTGTAGGGCTTGATAATATCACCATCATATTAGGATTTATGATTATTAAAAAATAATACTACAAAAAAAAACAGCAATCATGGTTATTTATAAACGAATATTTTTAACATATTAAAAAAGTTTTTCAGTCGCAGAAAATGAGCATAAAACCATAAAACAATTAATACAGAAAACTTTCAAACTTTACATAACAAAGTTTCACGCGAATGAAATCTCAAGCGATATAAACGCATTGAGGATTTCAAAAGGGAACTAAGGTAGAATCACGTGTTCTATATCTTATTTATTATAGTCAATTTTAACACTAACAGGAATCGACCATAGACAAGTGTAGAGAGCCAAAACCAACAGATTAACGAAATCAAATCAAAAAATATAGAAACGCACTGCAAACGCAAAGCATGTAGAAGCCCACAGAAGTAGAATAGCCCACTAGCGACGCAACGCGACCCCACCACCTTTAATAGAATTGTCTTTGGGGACTCCTTACGTTACTGCCCAAATGGAAATTCGTTATGTGTGATAATAAAATTTGTCGTATTTAGTGGCAGCATTAGCCTCTCAGTATATATATTAAACCCACTTTGCCACAGGCACGCTTGGTTTCAATAGTAATATTGCATATATTATATTACGATGGTTTCTGTAAAGTGTGGTGGTGGCAAGGCTTTTCCATCTTTTATGTAAAAAATAGGACTTCAATGAATCTATAATAAACGCATTTTTTCCGAAAAAAAATGTAATAAAACAATTAATAATTCGTGATCGGTAGAGTCCAGAAATAAAATAAACTATGTCAGTTTAATGTCAAGAAAATTAAAAAAGAATACGCTTTTTGTCCATGTAATGCGTTACAAGTTTATTTTATACATTCTGTTTCATTTAAATTAAATTTGAATTGCGACTACTAAATGAAAAGAGTTTTTCATATTCAGGCTTCATTTGTTTATATAAATAAAAAAATGTGTTTATTTTCATCTTTGTACTATTTTCTACTATTTGTTTCACTAATGAATACAAAAACAAAAATATCTTCCTACATATTTAAAAATCTTAATTTTCATTATCATTGTATTTTCAAAACTTATTCATATAATCTTTTGATTTGCTAACAAGTCGATAAAATACTCATAAACTTAATATGTATGCATGCACTACAATTTTATTTTAAATAAGTTAAACAAGAACGGTGCTTCAGTTGACTGTATTGAATGAGTAATAATTAAGTAAAAAATAATAGAAAATGCGAATATATTATATTATTTGTTTAAACAATGGTTATACATATTGTGATAAAAGTGAATGTTTTTTAATAAAAAAGAATTTTAAAATAAACCTTGTATTTTTAATTGCATCTATAAGTATCCTCAACATAGCAATTTTACTAAGTTTTATTTTGATACATTCTCGATTGGATTTCAAAGACGAAATCGGTAGAATATTTATAAATAAATAATTAAATGCTAAACGTTTGGTCTTACTTGAAAAATAAAGAATTCATCAGATTTTTCAACAATATAATAAAATCTTGAATACGTATTGAGTATTAATAATTTAGTATACGCCTATTGGATTAATTGAGTTGAACGCTTTCTTAGACATAAGGTTTTTATTTCATATATTGATCTGTATGTCTGGTTGTTTGTTTCGATATCAATTCGATACGTTGACTGATCGATTCTCGATCCAATGAGATATCCTAAAAATATTGGCGAGTAATTTCACCCAGCTCTATTTGTCTGTCTGTATATCACAGCAGTCGAAAAGCTTTTAATACAACTTTCGCTCGTCGATAGTCTTGGCCAACCTTAAGTAAATACTTAAGATAGGCAGATTAATTAGTAATTTAGGATATAAACGCGAAGTAAATAATTGTGTTCGTTCCAAATAGTCCTTCTGATTTGTTTCATAAATGCCTCATTCTCCATTTCAACCTTATCCGGTGGATATTTGATTTTATTACATATCCCTTACTACTACTTTCGATGACTTTTTTGTTTCAGAATGGACGGCCGAACTGGTTTTGATCACATATTCATGTCCACACTGAGTTTTATCTAGCTCACGTCATACCGAACTTCTTTAAAAAGTTGCGTCATTTTACTAACAAACAGTAAGATTAATGTGCACTTAAATAAATATTTATAATAAATTATTTCTTATGTTCGTTTTCTCTTAAGATAGTAATTAATTTATTTACAGTTACTATAAAAAATCTAACCACGACCGGCAGTGACGCAAGCATCTGTCTCTGCTAAGAAATAATGCCGTATGCTATTAAATTCTCATCAAGGCCGACCTTATTAATTTTGAGTTGAACGCTACCGCTAAGGCCTTAACCAGAGATAGGGCGACGAGACATAATTTACGAGTTGCCCGGAATCGCATGCCATTCCGCAAGACAGAATGTTCGTTTTTATCAGACGCACACACCTCAATGAGGGATTGTAATGATATATCAAAAAAAGATTATTAACACATATCACTGATCTAATTTCTATTAGACAGTAGCCGGCCGACAGACGTCTCTCCGCCCTTTCCGATGTGTGACGTTTCCGGACAGTGTAGGCCCGCGACTCCGTCCTCTGGACATATAATAAATTTCTTTATCTTTCTTCCTTATCTTGCTTTCAATCCCGATCTCGGTCTATCTTTCGATTCGATGTCGGACACACTAGTAATCTGATCGCGGCCCACTTCTAATTTTGACCTCAGTAATATTTTATTTTTGGTCCCAGTCCAGCTCCAGATTGTGATCCCGTTCATGTAGTCGAGTCTGCACTCCGTCCCGTTTTAAATTCAATTTCACTACCGGTCGCGGTTCTGATTTGGAAATACTAGTATCAGAATAAAATACAACCTATATTACTCGGGGATACTGTATCATTCTAAGCGCGAAAGACATTTTACAAAACAGTTTCGTAGCATAAATACAGAAATGAAGCCGGGCACAAATATTGAGAGCTTATTTTGCTCAAAAATAGTGCAGATTTCGATTAGTGAAATAATTTTAGAATCATTTTGGTGGTGCGTCTCTAGTGTACAAATACACGGACGAAGCCGGAGACAAATGCTTATATTTTTTTTTGTCAGGAACCATCTGTATATCATAATCAAATAGATGATTTTAAGAACACAGGGGGCAAAAATACAAAAAAAAACATTAATTTATCTACTGTCTGTTCGCCCGTCTGTTACAGCCAATTCGGATCCACACTTTTGGAAATCGGATCACTTAACTCTTTATACACAGTATTAAAACTTAATTCCTTTTTATCCCATACATTTCGAAAAAATAGACAACGACAGACGAATACACAGGAATATATGAGGACGATGTCATAGGACTCCGTCTTTTTAATACAAATACACACAACCATATATATAAAATAATAATTTAAAAAGTATTATTCACACCGGTAAAAATTAACGGAGTGTCGACATTTTGTTCCATAATTCCTTATAGCAGAAACGAAATCGTTTCATAATTACTTCTTTCAATTAAGAACTTTTCCACACAAAAAGCTGAGATGCTCTGAATGGGTACACAAAAAAACGAAGAAAAAAATGAAAGGAGAGAGCTGAAGCAGATGACTGGACGAAGGGTGTTAATTCAAATTTGCAAAGCAATTTCTCTCGGGCCGAGGAAAAACCTTCGAGGTATATCGTACATCCGCTTTGGAGGTGCAGCTGAACTCGGTTGACAATTAAAATTTTCTTAACTAATCGCTTCTGGAGAATTAGAGGATATAAGTTCTTTGTTTTTTCAAAATTGGATAAACCGTACGAAAGATGAAATAAAACATTCTTGATATAATGAACGAATTTGTCACAAATTGTACTTTATGTTTGAATAGTTGTAAATGAAAAAAAAATGTTATTATGATTTACCGTTTGCGCATTTTGTGAAAATATTACTTAACGTTAATGTATTTTATTTAAAAATTGTGATCTTTCTTTATATACGTGAGAAAGGAATAGTAAAAATGTGCTTTTTGTGCTCATCTGACATTAATGGATTCTAAATAAATACAAGATTGAAATGGGAGGCTTTTTCTATTAATCATAGACTTTATTATGTTGATATATGTACTGGCTTAGGCGACTCAATCTCTAATGTAAAACGCAAAAATTTTGAATTATGATTTAGGAGAGTGTTAAAAAAAACATTGATCCAGTGCATCATTTACATCACAGTAAATGAACGGGTTTGTTATTAAAATTTCAAATACATTACTTTTGATATATAATTTTAAGAGGTCTATATATTATAGAATCGTAAATGTAATATGAAAGGTGTTGAAGCGATGTACGAAAATTGAACATTTTCTTCAAAATAACTACTTGGGTGTAATGATAAAAAATTATAATATAATGTTATGTATAAGTCGACCACTGCGCCACTAGACAGCGGAACGTGAGGTTTTCAGGCGTAGATTCGGATGGTCCTTTTATACTGAAAAGTTCATCTAGTTAACTTAAACTTTACTCGAGTTGTACATGAACCGTGTACACTGAAGCCAATAAAGTTATACATTTTGAGGTCTGAATTTTTACATTTAAGCACCTGAGCGGTTTGTTCTCATTTGCAATCGGTCGAGTTAATATAAAGTGGCCGTATAGTTGCAACATGCCGAAGGCCGAAGCGAGATCAGGGTTCCAGTACCTAGTGGGCTCGGGTCCATCGGATGAAAGCTTCACACTGTTGGCTGCTTTAGCTGCTCAGCAGCACACGGGTGTGATCTTCTCGGCCATGCGGTTGCACCTGGGGCCATCGACGCCACGTGCGCCGGTCGGAAGTTTCATCCAATTACAACGAAACTTTCGGGAAGTCTGCTCTTCTCTGGCAGAGTTGTACGGGCGACGATAACAGAACTGGTCCGCTACTCCTTGAACAGCAACGACTTGCTGGAGGCCGGAGCTGGTGGCGCCTCGCCTCTTAATCGATCGCTTGCATATGAACACACTGCATGTGACCGAGTGCCTGTTCGCGGCTGGCGGGCGGTTGGCGCCACCAGGAGCACGTACGCCGTCCCCGCGCGCGCCGCACGTGTCAAAACTTTTATCGACTTACGTATTTACACTGGTTAAAATAATGCGTACCTCTTTATTTGCACGCGGCCCAAATCTAACGGGCGAGCGTCTATCCTGTTTCCTTGTTTTTCTAAAACTTTCTACAGTTATGATATGTCTTTATTCATATATAGTATTCCTTTTTTTTTGCGTGGTGCTTAAACTGGATGAGCGGGTTTTTATATAGTTTTCGTGCTTTATCTCGAATGTTAGATTCCGCTACTCGACAATATATGACGTTCTACATTTAGTATTAAATATTAACAAATGATAACTAACTTAATTTTACAACGCTACAAGGGTTAAATAAAAAGAAACCTATTCTTCTCACAATTTACGTGAATCTTTCAAAGAATACAGACATTATTCTCTCATCTCAGCTTCCGTTGTTGCATTTCGTCTAGTGAGTGAGATTCCGGGTGACCCAATCCCCCTACGTCACTTTATTACCCCATCATCGACCCACTTACCTTTCCATCAACTCAATTTCCTCTTTAATAGATTCCAATACAGGAAGTTGGCAACGCACTGTTAACTCTTCTGGGGTTGCCAGTATCTATGGGCAGCGATGACAATCTAATCTTTAATGATTTACGTGCGCATTTGCTCCACGAAAATGCTAAAAAAAAAATCTAAACAAAAATCTTGGAAGTCCCACAGCATACTCTGAATAGTTGTCAAGAAGAAATGTGCATATTCCGTAATGCTTAATTTTACCAAAGACTAGTAGGACGATTTATAAGAATCCTGACTTACACATAATCGTTTTTGAGGTGCCGCAAATCCTGATTATTAAAACGGAACACTTATAGGATCACTCGTGTTTCTGCCTGTCTGTTCGTATGTCATAGCAAATTTGAATTAGAGTTAACTTATGTACGCCAAGCTTTTGTGATTAGGTCGTCTAACTCTGTATAAGTATTCTTATTTTATATATTTCACTAAAATAGACCGTGACAGACAAACACAAGGGTAATGTTATAAGGATTCCGTATTTTCGATTCTATTCTGTATTCCGTATATGCGAAACGTTAAAAATGATTAACACTTTAAAAATTGTAATACAAGCAATCAAATACAGAATGGAATCGATCATCCATGTTTCCACAAATATTTATAATATCTTCCTTTTTAAAACACTTCGCCAAAATAACTACAACAAAAATATATCATCGAAAATATACTAATAAATCATATAAAACAATTTTTACACAACCCTAGTAAATGCTCGGCCAGCCATCGCGAGCGCCGTGTCGGACGCTGCGTGTAGGTGCGCTGCGAAGCGAGCCCCGGGTACGTGACAACTCGAATACCCGCCCTGTGTTCGGGCTATGCAATGAGTTATTTTTAAAGAATTTATCTAGTCTCTTACCTACAAATGACACGATATTGTTAGTGTTGTAAAGGTCGCCGAAGGTATTTTTACATTAGTCTCTGATTTTCCACATGTGTTCCACTCATCTCAACAAACAAAGCAAACTAAAGCAAATTATCGCGTAAACCATACTTCATGCAACTTATAGACTCACAGGTAGCAATTGACTTGGTGAACTGCATGAACGCACATAGGGGAGGACGCGGCGTGATTCGATCTTCAGCAAGATCGAATCACGAAGATTGAACCATTTTACATTTCCACAACACGTTTAAAGCTATTTTTTTCAGAAACGGCCACTTTAATGACTATAGTTCCTTTGGTAAAGTTCTTTTGGAAAAGAAGACGATTGTGAATATTTGCGGAAAGATGCATGATCGAATCCATACTATATAAGATTGAAGAAAAAATTTCTTCCTATTATTTAAATAAATTCAAGATAATTTTCTCATCATATTCTATTTATGATTAATTATAATACAAATATACCATTTAGTTAAACTTGTCATTTTATATGTAGTGACATAATCCCATTACTGTAGAAATTTTGGGACTTCCGATCAAAAAACTGTGACAAGTAGTTTTCACAGTCTGACATATTAATCTGTTATTATCCAAAGAATTTTGAAGAGTCTGGAACAGGTGAAAATCTAAGAATAAGGTCAGGAATACATGATACATGCATTAACATTTTCTTATTAAATTTTCTCAATATTTGCTAAGTGACTAAAGATGTGTCTGATCTAACGTTATCATGATGAAAAATCACATCCTCTGTGTTGATTAATTACGGTCGGTTTTTCTTCGTGCTTGAGGCTCATCAGCTGTTGACTGTAGAGATCCGAATTAAAGAATTTGCTCGAGAGTAAAAGCTCATAACGAATAATGACTTTCCAATCCCACCATACACATACCATTAACTTATTATGAGTTAATCCGGGTTTAGCTATAGTCTGTGAAGCTTGGTTGCCATGTTCTTTTTCGCACGTTTTTGTGGTAGGTAATCCCTTCTTCAACCCCAGTGATCAATATTTTCAAAAACGGTTCTATTTCATTAAGTTTCAATAGAGAAGCGTAAATGAGTACAGGATTCATTAGATTTTTCGCAGTAAGCTGGCGTGGGACCCAAGTATCGAGTTTTTTTGTTTATCTAGTTTTTTTTTTCAAATGGTTCAAAACTGTTTTATTGTCAATCCCAGCTCTTCAGCTATGTTGTAACAATGAATATTCTGATCTCGCTTTACATTGTCCAAAATCGCATCGACTTTATCCGTCACAGGTTGTTCAAAGCAATTTTCATTTTGGACATCAAATTTACCGGACTGAAAATGCTTAAACCAGTTTTGTGTTACTCTTATCGACACAGCATTAGGTCCATAAACATTACTATTTTTTTTCGCGACTTGTTTTGCATTTTTCTCATTTTTGTAATAAAACTTCAAAATGTTTAGATTATCTACTTTAGTTTCGCATATTTCAGTGGCCATAAAATCAATAGAAAAATGGCGGGACACCGTTTTTACTTTGGATTTTTTTTTTTTTTGAATACAATCAATTTAAGGGTATTAATCAGATACAAATAGCACAAGCAAAGATATTTCAATGTAACTTTTTACTTAAAAACACGAAAAATTTTTCTCTCTGATCAAATATATAAATTTTCGAAAGCATCTCATTTTAATTTTATGACTGTATATATTTTTAATAGTAGATACATAGATACTACATGTCACCATCTAACTATCGGCGCTTCTTAGGGAACTTGTGAATTGAATTAACATAGAAACTTTGTGTAAGCTATGACACACTTACACTATCGGATACGCATCAAAAACCTTTTACATCCGCGCGAATCACCTTTTCGAGTGCCCTTAAATATCGCGGCCTGTCGTGAAAAACAATTACATCGCCGACAAATCCCCCGCCCTTGTTCAACAACACGCGTCAACCGGAAGTTATTGCTTGTTACTGAAAATATTGTTTCAGTTGCGCGTAACACGGAATTTTTTAACGTTAGACGGTACGAACACTGCTAGCGGGAAAAATTCTTATTTTCTCACCTGGATTATCCGTGGGCGAATTCTGGACTACTGTGTGTCAAGTTTTATTTACCTACCTTCTTATGGTGGGACTTTATTTTAGATTGAGGGACTCGGACCTCAAGCTTTCCGTCCTAGTCTACTACTATCAGGGGCTGCTGACGACTGCCATGAAAAGGACTGTGGCCTGCGACTTAACGGCGAACGTTGGTGGATGATTTAGGCTATCGGCTTCAGATCAGAAGGTACCGGGTTTGATCCTGACCACGAACGAATTTATCGATGAGTCTTTTATGTAAGTCGAATTTGAAACACACGTTTAGAGCTTCAGCGAGCACATTAAGCCGTCCAGTGCAACGGACAAAATACTACGAAATAGTAGTATTTTGTTCGTATTATTGTTGACACCAAATACAGTGTTTATATTGCGTTGAACCAATTTTTAAAATAAACCAATTCTTAGAAGCATATGAGTGTAGTGCGATAAGATGTGATCAAATTGTTAGTAGTGAAAAATGTAAAGTCAATAATATTCATAAGAGAAAATAACTTATAGATTTTGTTAATTTTCAATTAGTCTTGATAAATAAATATTATCATTCTATCGCTTAAGGTGATAGTGTACCTCAGAACAAGCAAGCAACTATTTAAGGTGGTTAGAAATTACTACACAGAAATGCCCTAGAGATGAAAAAAAGTACGTTGTTACACTTTTTTCATGTTTCCCGCACAGAATAGTTGTAAGCATTTTAGTCGCTCATAAATAAAAAAAAAACAAGTAGGTATGACGTCTATTACTATTAAACTAGGGTAAACTAAAATGCATCAGCAAAAGAGCGTATCATCATGGCACTTACATCCCTTTGTTGAGAAGCGCAGTTTTTCAGCAACAACTCGAAAACAGTATATCTGAGCATATTCAAAAAAAAATTCATTAAAGCTATTCATTGAGCATTATCTTCGTTTTTTTTTTGTACATATGGTGTAGAAAATAAAGAGGGGACACAATTTCACCAAGTTTCGGAGCGATTATTTCATAAATTATTCAAGTATTCAGAAAAGTTTCTTAAAAATCTTAAAGTGTTTTTAAAAGAACTATAGAAATATATACTATTATTTGATGTTTGCTAAAAAATGTTTTTCATCTACTGTTACATGTATAAAGTGCTCCCCCTAGAAACATTTGTTTTTTGATATTTAACTATCAAACTAAGTAGCGGCTCATACAAGACACCTGCACTATCGTCTTGTAGTTCTTGAATAAAATGCCTGTGCCATACGTACGGACGGATGGACGGACGGACGAACATGACGAAACTATATGGGTTCTTTTTTGCCATTTTGGCTCCGAACCCTTAAAAGGACTCGGTGCATTACATATCGATAATTAAAACACCTTCGTATGTCAAATAAAATATATCATTTCTTCAGAATAGTTATGAAGACTACAAAACACTGTGGCGACGGTTTCGTTAACAAATTCAATGACATGCTTTGTTTTCATTAATAAAAAACAATAATTAGCTAACCAATAATAAAATGCATTGACTGCTTATTAGAAATATTATTAATATTTGGCTACAATAAAATTAAATCTGTAGAACTACCCAATTTGCTAACTACGTCATGCTCCTTCATGGTCCTTCGAGACCATATTGTCATCAAGCCAACTGCGTAGATCGTTAGTACTTAAGCGCTCAGTTTGGGCGCACAGACTTAGTGCATAAAAGCCTGTTACAGTTTTTATTTTTATATATAGTATCACCTTAAGTATATACGATGATTAATGTAAGCCAAATATGTGTTGAAAACGCATAGAAGAAAGCCCGCACAGCCTTGTGTCTGGACTTTCATATATGCATTTTTGCTGCACCACTTTCACGGATCATAACCAAAAATTGTACAATTGTTAAATTTTATTTTATACTATTTTATTTTTACATATAAGAGTCTATGGATGTTCTGCTGTGTGTGCGTACTATATCACTGTTATACTACTTTAATAGAATAATTATAGGTTTCTGTTTTTGTTGCTACATACTCCTATCACCCCGCTCCAAAAACGTATATATATCCATAAATACTAGGTAGGAGAAAAAGTTTTTTCGTATTTTATAAGCAAAAAGGTGCATTAAAATGTCTTTGGTTGTGCTATTTGAATCTGACAATTAAAATGATGACATTTAAAAAAAAAGAAAAAGTAACAATGGTGTTCCGCCATTATTTTTATATTGTTTTTATGTCCACCAAAATATGTGAAACCAAAATGCAAATTCTATACATTTTTAAATTTTTCAACAAAAAAAAAGAAAATTGCAATACAAGTCACGGAAAAAAAGTAACGTTTATGGACCTAATGCAGTGTGGGTAAGAGTAGCACAAAACAAATTTAAGCGTTTTCAACCCAGTAACTTTGATGTCAAAGATAAACCTCGTTTTGGTCGATCTGTTATGGATAAAGTTGGTGCCATTTTGGAAAATGTAGAGCAAGATCAGCATATTAGTAACAACAAAGCTGAAGAAACCCATTTGAATAAAGCTCAGTACTTGGGTCCCACACGATCTCACTGAAAGAAATCTACTGAATCTTGTATTCATTTCCGACTCTCTATCGTAACATAATAAAACCAAAGTGTTCTTGAAAATATGGTGATGAAAAATGGATTACGTACCTCAAGAACGTACGAAAAAGATTATAGTCAAAAGGCAAGCAAGTTCCACAGACTCCAGCAAATCCAGCATTAATTTGCAATAAGTGTGTATGGTATGTGTATGGAGGGGATTGAAAGGGCATTATTCATTATGAGCTTTTAACGCCGGGTAAAACCATCAATTTGAATCTCTACTTCCAACAGAAAGGGTGTGATTTATCACCATGATAGCGCCAGATCATACACATCTTTAGCCACTCAGCGAACATCGAGAGAATTTGGTTGGGAAGTATAAATGCATCCAACATATTATAGCCCTGACCTTGCTCCCCCAGACTTTAACTTGTTTCAGTGTCTTTAAAATTCTTTAGGTGATGTTAGGCTAACATCAAAAGAGGACTATCAAAACTACTAGTCTCAGTTTTTTGATCAGAATTAATAAATAAAATATGATGAAAAATTATCTTGATTTGTATATAATATATAATACGAAAAAACTTTTCCCTGACCTTATAATTTGTTTCAAATTGTGTATAGAATGAGTTTTATTTACAACCGTTGTCACTGATGCTGGAATAACTTCCAGGACTGGCGGCTTGACTAATTCTTCGAGGCCCAAAATGACTGCATTTATATATTTTAAATTAAAAACTATTTGTTCAACTTGCGCACTTGGTCTGCGTTTGAAGCCTATATCTTCTGATTTGAAAAGAAAGATCTGGTCCCACGGATAGCACACATGCCATTCGGTTCTTTACAAAATATACATTGTTTTGTATTACACGTATTTATTTGATTTATTTGGTTTGACTGAAATAATTTAAAGAATGAAATGCTCAAGTTGGTTTTATATTACTCTCATTAACAAACAAATAGACTGATGTTATATTTTAAATATACATACGCGTTATACATGCATATTTATGTACAACATAATTCTCACTGTACAAGTTTTTACAAATTTTAATGCCTCCACAAAAACCTGGAAAATTAAACATCCGAGGATAAAGTTACAGGCAAAGAAAATAAAAACAATCACTCACAAATATTATTTTATCATAAATGAAATTTTCAAGAAAAAAAAACTGATAAGGCTATTAAAACATATATCTATAACCTAGTAATAGCATCAAACACAAATCACAAAAATATTTATTTATAAAAAATAAATTAAAAACAAGGGTCGAAGTTCAATTTAAAGAATCCTTACATTAGCTGGAGGAAATTCGACCGAGCGCAGTCATCTCGAGCGTTCACTTCATTTGCTGTTTATTACGAAATTTCAAAAGGCATTAGCCCGGGGACAAAAGCGACAAGCATTTCCGTCTCTTTCGCGCCGCGAACATTAGACAGAGACGAATATACGATTAAAAGCCCGGTCAATTTCATTTTGTGCGCTCCGTGTTTACCAAAGGCCGCATTTAAACACTGAGTAACGAACTGAATCGGCGTGTTCGTCTATCACCTCAAAAATTGCCGTTTGTGAGTTCACAGTGCGAGCTTCATTTTGATTGCTATGCAATTGTAATTTAACAAATACTGGTAGGAAGTGAATATAGGTTTATTATGCGAGTTAATTATTTAGTGTCAGAGTAAAAGTTTTCAGCTTCAAACACGTTTATAGATTAATACATTGTATGTTTGTGTTCCAATATTATATATAAATATTAATAACAAGTACACTAACCACTTATTATATTTAGGATAGATTTTTTATTCAAAAATAATATGTTATTTTTTGTATTTAGTACCTTCTTTAGGCGTAATCTCAGGAAAGGGCGAGTATAAGAATTTATGCAGTACTTTTAATATAGTTGCTAACTAATGTTTATTTCGCATATGATATTCAAAACATATGGAATGCTCCCAAACATATTACTGCTTTTTTTTATTTAATTTGACGTATTGATATATTTAGGATAAAATTTATTCCTCCTTGTGTTTTGCCAATTTAGGTGACTATCGCATTATGTATGCGTCAAGTATTCGATTCGGCAGCTGTTGCGGTATTTATATATTAACTAGCTGGCTCGTCAGACATTGATATGTCTTTTTCGGCAACTAGCATGACCGTTTAGTATATGACCGCCATTCTGTCCGCGTGTGCATAAAATAACTTTTTCATTTTTTACATTAAAATGTCCTTCCTTCTTCTTCTTCTTACGTTCTTCCACGTGACTCATCTGCCCATCCGGTCACCTGGTCACCGGTCTTCTCTTCATCGGGCCATCCGGTTATCCATTCATTTAGCTATCCATCCGTTCATCTTCCCGGTTGTACATCCATCCATTCACGCATCGGGCCATTGGGCCAACGGTCCTACTCCCTAACTGGCTATCTAACCGACCGGCGATGCGACTATTCACCAATCCGATTATGTATATATAAATTTAATCATCCAATTATCCGGACTTCCACCCATCTGACTGTCCACCCATCTAATTATCCGGCCATTCTCTCGTACACCAGGATATGCCATGCGGTCATCCATCCGGCTATCATACCTTTACCGAAATACGTTCTTGTTACCCTGCAACTATTGTACAATTCACTCATTCCGCCATTTGGCTATCATTCCATTCGGCTATCCAGACGTTTGTATTTATTTACATAGTTTTATCAAATTTCGTTGACCACGCTGACATATCATCAACGCGTGGTCAACGCTTGACACTATTTATGAATAATAAACACTATTATACATAAATAGTACCAATTTATGGATATTAAATTCAATAATGACTCGACCAAAGCACCACCTATCGAGTCTGAATTTTATAATTTTTTTTATTAGCCCTAGTCCATTTAGTATATTTTGTAAATACGTCTCCCTTTAGTTTGTAAATATAAAATCTGTTTAAAACTCAAAATAACTCCATCTACCAGCCTTTTACATAGCTATGGACCATATTATCTAAAATATAAATGTTTTGTAAGAATACAACTTCAAGCAGTTAAATAGTTCACCATTTACACAATTATTCACAAATGCGCCAAAAAAGTATAATATAGATATATATATATATACTGCTTGAAGTTGCATTCTGAGCAACTTCTGATAAATATATATATAATTCTGATAATTATATATATATACATAAATAAGCTTGATTTATCATGAAATTCTAGTTGCTCTGTACCGGTAGAATTTCAAATGCTGCTTTCAATTCAAAGCTACATTAAAACGCAAATAAAAAAGAAGAAAGATATATGTAAACTAAATTACTATCTTGCTTGATACAAGCTTTTGAAATCCTTTGTTGTAATAGAATATTAGATACAATTATGGATATTTATTTTTTTAGTGATTATCCTAACATCGTGCTTATATAAGTAGATAGTTCTATGCAGGATTAAGATTGATCTATTTTGTATTATTCGTCGATAGAAATAATATTTATTGGCACATCCTTGTATAAAATTATTATTTTCATTTTAGTGCAACTGAATTTTTGAATAAAAGCTACTATGAAAGAAAATTCTTTTATTGAGAAGTTTATTTTCAACTTTTTAATTTGCCTTAATCTGTGAGTTTTTTTTTAAAGACGATAGAAATACAAACACTGCGAAAATTTCAACTGTTAACTATTACGGTTCATTAGATACAGACCGCTGACAGGCAAACGGACCGACAAACAGACTGATAAACAGAGAGACAGTTCTTGTAAACATTATTGAACCAAATTTAAATACAGTGTTTAGAATCGTAAACAGGACTGCAATCGGAATCAGGTAATAAACTAGAGTTTCTTTTGTATTTCGAGTTGTTAATCATCTCGAAGGTAATATTTTTCTGACAAATCGCCTGCGCCATAGCCTCCCCTTGCGTCAAATAAACGTAACCAAATTTACACGTCAAAAGATTTCTGACAACGTGAATTCGTGAGTGATAATAACGTCTATCGTTTACATTCGTGAAGATTTATTTTTTATGTGAATAAGCAAAGGTGTTAGATGTTTATGAACAATTTTTTTAAAATCCTTATAATGTTTTTTGGTATCAGACATTTTCCATATATATGTATATCTACATGGAGACAAAAATAGGTACTTTAGTAAATATATATATGTGTATGGTCAAATTGTGAGTCAGTGAAATTCAGTGTAATATAGTATTTGAAAATAAGCTAAATAACTATTCGTATGAACTCTTACTTAAATTAACATATAATAAGAATTAATGACAGAACCGACTTTGATGATGGATGAACATTAAAAAAATAGGTGAATATCTAATCTTTTCTATGAATAGTTATCCAATGAATTAGCCAATATTTAGTGTTCAAAATAGAAAAAATTCAAGTTTTCAATTTGCAGAACAACGCGCGAAACTTTGCCGCTCTGAATTGCCTGTGAATGATGCAATGCGCAAGTTCAGTGCTCCCCGACCCTGCCTCCTTCTCCCCCTCCTATTTTACGCCATTGCGACGCTTTCGTGAATAACTTCACATGGGCAGGGTGTCATGCGTTGTACTGTAGAAATTCCAATTAATTTGACTAAATATCATTAATTATAAATATGTTTGAAATGCTTACCTCCATTTTTTACAATGTAGACCCAAATTATAAGAAATTGTTAAAGAAAAGTTAACTGTAAAGTTAACAGTAATATCAAAAATTAAGTCAATTCATGCCAAAATTTCTCATAGTTCGAAATGATCTATCTCTTGTTAAATTAAATTTGGCAATCTTACTTACGTAAATTGAACTAAATCAACCTCACATAAGCGATTATTATCTAGCAGTCTAGAGAGTTAAATTTTCTCTTATCGATTTCTTACAGCAAACATTTTGCATAATATTTTTATAAGCTGTTTTTAATAATTTTTAGAAGTGCAATATGCAATCTGCAATTTGCAGCTCAGCGAGTAGAACTTTGAGTATCGATAAGGATTTCATTTTGGTTCAGCTGCGTCGATCTCCAACGAAATCATATGTTTCTTCTCATTATTTTTATAAACAGATTATAAAGCTTCGCCCAATTTTATTTACTATTATTATATTGTCTGCAAATGCATTTTTTTTAAGATTATCATTCTGTTCATTGCTTTGACATACGTTCCGTTTCTAAAATATTGCATTACTAAAAGCAGTATACAAAATAACATCGTTAAATTTGTCCCGATGCCGGCACTTCGGCCCTTCATAATGGTTAAATTTATTAATTACAAATGGAAATCTCTTTTCGTGACACGTGTATGTTTCTTATGTTGCATTATAGTGCTCTAAAAGCTGCTTAGCAATCATTCGTCCCACGTAAGGCCAAAGTAAAACTTCGCGTTCTGCACTTTTAGCTCTCCTATCCTCTTTCTAGTCTCATAATTTAAGATGTAAGATCACTTTGAGGTCAAGCGAGGCGAGACCGCCTCCATTACGTTCAGGCTTGCACAGAATTCTAGCGCTTTGAGCTCTCGAAATAGTGTTTAACAATATATATATATTGAAACTGTAGTTGTCGCAAACTTCTCCTGTTCGCCGCCTTCGAACCAAAATATATCGTACAAGAATTCTTATCACGTGCAAATCAGCCGATAAGTTATTCCTTTAAATGAAATTAAACTGAAAACTCTGCGTTTTGGTAAGCATTTAAGCTGTCGGTGTTGGATGTCCTCTCCGCTCCGGTGAGTAGCGGTCGTCAGAGGCCCTCCACTCCACGTGCAGTAAGTCGACGTGAAGGCCTTGAGACGGAAGCATCTGGACCTGAAATACGACGGCGGTGGAAAGGAGCATCTAAGTGATGGGATAATAAAACCGGACACGACTCGACGACGTCGACACCGCGCGAAATCGTATCATACAGCCGTACCGTGTTACAGGAAAGGTAACAAGCGGACTGGGTTCGGACTCGGCGTCCGACGTGAAGCATAAACTGGGACAAACAACGAATTAATTTCAATAAAACAAACTTCCCGAGCGGCCGTATTGTACTAAACGCTATTTAAACTTACGAACTAAAACGGCCCGCTCCGGTTCCCACTCCCGCCGGGCGATCGCGCGCCGCCGCCCGTCACGTCACCCGTAGGGCAGGTGGTTCGGGTATTCCCGAAGTTATCGCCGCCCGCCCATATCGGCGCGCGGCCGCGTTTCAGACGTTAATTCATTATTCATGAGGGCGCGTTTCACGGCGAGATGACACGCTGTAAATTAGACGCCGAGAGATGAAATCGACATCGCGCCGAAGTACCGGCGAAGTGTTTTGAACTTCTTAAGCTATTTCCCAATGAGCTCCGTTCAAGGGCGATACGAAATTCACGGTTGGCGTCGGTCGACGTTCGTAGATTTCGCTTATAGATGAAAATGTATTTATATATAATGGATATACGTAAAACGAAACACCGACTGACCGATTAAAAGATGACTGACTTGATCACTACGTATATATCCACATAATTAAAACTAAAGGGTCGAGATTGTGTATAAATACTCAAACTCCCGAAAAAAACTTAAATTTTGCACAAGATTTATTACTACAGCAATAATACATTTACAAGTCTCTAAAGGCGAACGTTTGAGGTAGCGCATTAATTTCAACTTGACAAAAACAAGTGCTGTCGTGAACTTTGATCGCCTCTTATATATACATACCACATTTACACTTTAATGAGAGTATGTTGATATATATAAAAAAACAATGCTTTAAATACAATTACAATAACACATCAACAAGTATTGGGTATCATACAAAGAAAAAGTGATTGGAAAAAATCTATGGACGTCCCTGTGTCTGTATGTTTGAATCCCGTGTGTTGTCACGATAACGTTCGAGATACTCCAATGTCGAGATCATTGCTTTTAATTCACTTTAGATTTGCTTTCTTTTATTTCGTATTGAAAATGGCTGTTTGATTGATATTAATATAAAAATAGAATTGGCTCGTATTTTATGTATGAATGTATGAATATATAAAATTTAGATTTATGTTGATAGTAGGCGCTATTAGTCAACTTATTTATAATCACAGCCTACTACGCAAGCGTCGTACTTTCTCGTTTAAATAGGAAATGTTACGAAATTTAGAACTGAAATTAAAGCATTGTTTTCACAATTTTTCCCTTTTTTAATGAGCTTTATGAGTCGTGTACTTTTAGAATTTCCAATTTCTTTTTGATTGCACGTCGGCGTAGTGACCAAACATAATCGATACGAACCCTGATAAATCTTCGATATAATTAATTAAACTGACACAGAATCAGGGGGAGCACCGCGATTAGTATCGTAGTGTGATCGACGTTGAGATGTGATTGAAAACGAAAGTTTTCTTTATAAAAAAACGGAAGTAATTCATTCTTCGTCGACGAGAGCAAAGCTACAGAGAGAAACTAGTAAATTATATGGTAAATTCTTTACTGACACATATCTCTCTCTAAAAACCAACCAAATACGAGTCGGACACGAAGGGTTCCATATAACATCGAATACTACATACTTTTTTAAAACAACTTAATAGAAAAATAAGAAGAAATATTAAAATTGAACATAAACGTCGAAAAAAAAACACGTTTCTTGCATGGGGGCTCCCTTTAATTTTTCATGAAATTTCATTTATAATGTTTGTTTTTAAAGCGGTTATAAAAATACATAAACTCTGAATATTTCTACTGTCTAACTTTTACAGTTCATAATAGACAGAGAGACAGACGAACACACAGGCGAATAGTGGATACCTGGTTGTAAGGTCCCGTTAACATCCTTTGGGTACGGGGCCCTGAAAAAAAAACCATTTAAATACACACGTACGTATATAAAGTTATATAACATTAAACTTACTAGAGCAGGTTGCAGCGGTTACCCATCCTACTACCAACCCGGTGTTCATGGCTTAGCCTCAATACTCGTGCAGCTAGATCATTGTCTTGACACAGCCATGCATTCTGTTATCATTTAAATAACTAAATTATTAATTGAGGTATTCTTGTGCATGATAAATATTAAAAAAAAATTAACGTGTGGCACTCGGGGACTGCCGCGGTAAAGCTATTGCATAGCACTTTTTATCAACTTAAGCAATTATAATTATTTATTTATTTATGCAGTATTTTTTTTTCCTTGATATTAATTCAAGTTTTTCATCACTATCTTCATTAATAAATACACTTTGTTTATTCATATTTAAACCACTTTATACACAAATTTTACGCGTATAGCTATTCACCAGCAACTGCTATTCACTGTTGTACATAGATACACCTATGTTTACATATATACCTACATGTATACTTACGGGGTACATGCGGTGAGTGTGGCATTATAAAGATATAATAGATACCTATACACCTATATATTTTCTCACAAACAGCTGCTTACGTATTCGTCCGATTTCGGAGCAGCTCGTCTCGATCCGTACGAGCTTCGTACAGTCGTACCATATATACCACACGTTAAGCGAACGCTCGACCGAGGTACATGGTAGGCGGAGTGGGGGTGGTTAGGTTTTATTTTCGTCACGGAATTTCTTGATTCGGTCGCCGTGCTCAAAGTCTGCGATAAAACCTATGCAATAGCTTAAAAATAAAACTCTATCGAATATTTGTTTTTGAACAAAATCTTCTCCCCTTAACCACTTTGAATAAGTACAACGCAAATTAAACGTCTATCAAAAAATAAACGAGCTCCGTAGCGAAAAGTGGTTATGCAGCGGGCTGCTTTGGCGGGCGGCCAGCGCGGGCGGCGCACGACACCCTATTTTCAAACTTAATGCCGCGGAACTGCATTTCATGTAAGATCCTGATTTAGTTTTATGCGGCGCGGACGCCAGCGGCGACGCATCGTAGGCGCTGATTTACGTACGCGAACACCATTAGCGGTCTTCGAACGAGAAACGGCATTCCTTATGAGCGGTTTGTATCACTGTCGGGCTTCATTTAACTATTTGCTTATAAGCGAATTATTTGAAATAATTATTAATTTTCTTATCTAGGTGCTGGACTTAGAACAAAATTTTGATTTACACACTGCTTTTAATAATGCACCCTATTGAGAAAGTATATAGACTAGAAAGCGAAAAACATGCATATGGTACCGATCTCCAAAAAAATAGATACAACGAACATTACAATGGTGCTGCATTTAGAACACTAGTCAGTTATTGTATTTATAACGTAAATACGTAAAATAAATCCAACTGGTTATAATAATTAGTATTTACGGTAAAATTATATTTCGAAAAACAATTTTTTATCATTTAGATTTGTTCCTGTAGTTAATCCCTCTTCCCGTATCCTATATTTTGGACAGACTTAAGCTTTCGGCATCGGATTACGATCGTCATTATCCGCGATCGAAACCGATACGGGCTCGTGTTTCTTGAATGTGCCTGCACTCGAGCAAGCCGTAGATCGTACAAAAGCGTACCCGTGATGGGATCCAATAATTATTAATACGATGAGAAAGTTTCGGAAAACAGAATGAACTCTATGGCCTCTCCACTCCAACAATCAACAACTTGATTACACGTCGCCGGAGGAAACTCGCTTTCGCTTCTAAACTTTGAAGTAGGGTAAGGGGATCGTAACGAAATTTTGTGAATTTTTTTTTTTTGAAGACTTCTTCCTTCGCTGAAGTTCCATAAGGACGTACGTTTATCCGTCGAATAAACGGGAGAAATTAGTTTTATAATTTCATATTTTTTTTCGACTAACCACACTGCATAGAATATTTGTACCCACAGCGTTGGCCGAGGTAGCTGTTTATTATTGTTAAGCATGCAAATGCCTAATTTTTGTACGTAATATTAAGAACTGTTCTGCTATGAAAAATTATCTACTCTTGTGAACTGCGCTCGCAAGCTAAATAAATTAAACTAATAAGATAATTTCACTGAGAGAACAATATATATTGCAGAATAGGACTCTATAACGTATACAATTTCCCTCTCACCCCCGTCTTTCTCTGAGTCTCCGCTTCTCGTGAGTGTTTACGTTTACAAAGGCATTTATTTTTAGGGCGGATCATTCGAGAATGTAATAAGTCTTTTTGGTTATGCCAAATATGACATGTTTATTGTTTATATTTGTTTTTCATAAATAAATTACGGCGATTTTACGTTCGAAGAGCATTTAAGACGGGTAGGCGAAGAATATGTACATCAGAGCTCGGAAGCTGGCAGTCAGTTTTGCTTTTTCAATCAGCATGTACACGAGCTAAGCGTGAACAACTATAAGCGTTCAAAAGGTTCCACAGCGACTTATTGTACCTCTTTGTTTTTGAATATACACTTTTCTGCGCACTTCCCGCTGATCTGATCTCAATCCTCGAGTTCCCGATATGATCCATACCTAACTCTACGCTATTTTTATCTACAAAACCAGTAGTCTTGCCAAAAAATTGACTGACTTACTGTAAAGTGGGAGGGACACGCGGGCTGAGCGCACATATAGAGTAGGGAGACCATCGACGTTTTTAGAGTTTTATATTCGAAACTATGGAATTATAAGATCTTCATATTAGAAAATCAGAATTTGGAAAAATTTGTTTTGTTTCTGTTAAGAAAAAAGGTTATATTTGCTGTTAACTCTTTTTTTACGTCAAGGTAGCACTGTTAACTTCTGGTACAAAGTCGATGCACTCAACCGCTTGCCACCGTCGACTAATTCGTCAAAGCAAACTACTGGCTCTTTCTGTTTTTAGGCAGTCGTGCCGGCTTGAAATGAAAATAGTTCCGCTTGCAGGGATGAACAGATATTGTGTTTTTATACCTTTTAAGCATTTACTTACAACGTGTACTAGCATGCAGCATGCAACCCACCGCAGATCCTAGAATCTGTTGTTCCACTGGGAATCCTTATTCAACGAATTGAGTATTGATTAGAGAGGATTGACAGATATCGCACACCTAAGCAAGTGTTACTATTTTATTTATCTTATAATCCCCGTGGGTGAATATAAGCTGATTAGGAGCACGTCTACTGATGATCTTAATACTTTTGTTACCCTGGTAGATGTGACTAACTTTTAAATGTATAAACTCATGAGGCTGTACGCCTTGTGCCAAATCGAACACAAAACCTAATTTCTATATATGTTTTGTATCTGATTTGGCACAAAACGTATATAGAAATTAGATACAAAATACTTGGCTAGTAAAGATAAACAAAACACTAACATTGGGTTAAACTTTCGACATCTGTCTATCCTCTCGAATCAATATTCAATTCGTTGGATGAGAATTCGTAGTTGAAGAACAGATTCGAGGGTCAGCAGTTGGCTACATACCGAATGTACCGACATTCAGTACATCAAGCACCGGTTTGTTGCAAGTAAGCATCTAATTATGAATTTCCACCACACACAATAAAACATTTAAGATCTTTGCCTTGCTATTTTACTCGATAAGAGCTGTACAGTCCAAACGAACACAGAGAAAATGTCACTAGTTAATTTTTAATTAAAGTTGGGCTACTCGAGTTGCCAAGTTAAGTTTTCCAAATTACCCAGCAAGCTCTGCGAACTATCTAGCTAATGACAAAAGTCAGAATTATTTTTTAATTACTCGATCCACAGTTTTTTTAAGGTTCCACGCCAAAATGGTAAAAACGGAATCCTTATAGTTTCGTCATGTCTGTCCGTCCGTCCGTTCGTATGTCACAGGCATTTTATTCAAAAACTACAAGATATATATTTATAAAATATATAGTGTCGATGTATTATATAAGTCGCTACTTTGTTTGGTAGTTAAATAACAAAAATTAATATTTCTATGGGGCGCACTCCATACATGTAACAGTAGCTGAAAAAAATGTTTTAAGCTAACATCAACTTGTGGCACACATTTCGACAGTTCTTTTGAAAAACAATTAAAACTATAATATTTTTATGCGTTTTTTCTATTTACGCTAATAATTTCGGACACAGTTGCTCCACAAAAACCAGAAATTGTGACCTCCCCCTTTATTTTCTAAACCATATGCCCAGGAATATGAAAAAAATAACGAAGGTAACGGTTAATAAATACTTTCAACGAAATATTTACTTTGAATGTGATCGGATATACTATTTTTTTGAGTTGTTGCCGAAAAAACTGAGCAAAGTCCCATGAAGGTATACTAATCCACTTTAGTTTACATTAGTTTAATAGCAATAGTCAACATACCGACTTGTTTTCTAGTCGTAGGCGACTAAAGTGCTTATATATATTCTGTGCGGAAAACATGGAAAAAGTGTAACAACGTACTTTTTTATTTGTAGTGTATTTATTTGTAATAATGGCTTCAGAACCCTATAATCAGCAGGGTCCGATGTGCTCTTGGCCAATCGTTTTTATAGAATTTAGTGATTGTAAATAGTATTTTATATAATTGTTTGAAAAAAAAACTTTATTAGCACAGTCAAATGCAAAAATGATTTCTACATATGAAGTCGTAACTTACTATTCAGCATCGCAGAGTCGCATCAGAGTCGCACAATTATTTCTTCTAGGTTCTATAGATCAAATTCATGTTACGAATTGTGCCTCCTTCGTTCGTATCGTTGCGCAACTCCTTCTGCAATTCTGACATTTACAGCTGTGACCGCTCATGCTTTCTTCTTCGATGGCCCTCGTTACAAACTCTTGGTAACTTTCTCTGCCAAGAGAAAGAAGTGAGCAATCACCGACAACAATGCAATTTAAGATCGAACGAGTCGGGAATCAAACTATCGCCAGCGTGGTAGTGCTTTACACTCCACTCCACCTAGGAGGAAAATAAAAGATCAACTATTTTATTTTATTTAATTATATATTGAAATCACAAAAATTGTCAAAAGACTGATTAACATATAATTCAAAGTGTTTGGCTTATATATTTCGCGGTTTTAATCTATCACAAAACGCAATTTTTTTTTAAAAGAAAAGGGAGCATTTAAGTGTGCGCCTTTCCATTAAAAAAGTATATATGTGGATTGTCGTAATTATCTATGATTTTTTTTACAGTAGGTTTCAACAATGGCTAGGGCAGTTTCTTTCAAACCCTGCTGCACAAATCTTCAGTATCACTAGCAATATTGATGACTATAGAGCATGTTGAAATTAATCTCATTATTACGAAAACTATTATTTTTTTATTTTGAACAATGTAAGTCCAGTTAACCAGACATGGCATACTTGGTACATATCCACGTTTTGTCGAGTTGCGAGCCAACAACGTATCCAGGTTTAAGTTGGTACGGGTGTAAATTTTGCCCTTGCTTTGAATTATGAGCTTCCAGATGATATTTCCCTTCAGTATTTGACGACTGGTATTGTTGATTCTTTGAAATCTACTTAAATCTAAAAAGAAACGATATGTGCTTGCGATTAAACTCACAATCTTCGGGTTAGATAATAGCTCAGGATCGAACTCATGACTTTTGGGTTAACAGTCGAGTGTTTTATCACTAAGTCACTGTTGCTTTAGTACCTAATACTAAATAATGGCCTTCTAAACCCTGTTGATTATTACTAAACTATATATCTCATTATTTCTACGTATTATATACCTAGGTAGATAAGTGCTTTTAGAAACTTCGAATAAAATGAGGTTAAAAGGGAATTAGACGGAAATTACCTTTGAAAGGAGTAACTTTGTTGGAAAAACACGACTTAAAGGAAAATCCTTAAGTCTAAGTTAACCTTGAATTTCTAGGAAAACTAATGGACTGTTGCTTACCAACCCGTTTGTTCCCAAATTGGATATTAAAAGAAAAAAAAAATGTAAAATTTAAGTAAAAACTAAACAACGCTAATGGAATAAAGTCTATTAAATATCCAATCCGAAAAAATAAAGCAGGAGGAGACCCGCAAAATTATTTACACATGTTATTTCTTTATATATGTATAAAAATAAAATACACTAAGTGCGCGTAATTTAAGTATACGTGTGAAAGATAGACAATGTCAGTCTTCGTGATTTGTCGGAACGTAATTTCACATTTTAGCTATTATATTTGAATTCAATTCATATGCATTAAATGCGTGATTAAGATAGAATGTAACGAATTTATACTAAATACCTATTTTATGTAAAAAAAATCGATGATATATCTAAAACATTACATCGACAGCAAAACATTTCAACGTTACTCGAAAGTGAAATTAACAATTCTGAGAGCTGTACCAAACAAATAAAATTCGGATACTGGCAAGTAACTATAAATAATCGCATCTACTGATCACTCAAACACACTTCACAACCACAAACTGAACTTTTTCAAAAACAAATGTCATTCGTTTCGTTCACGACCGACGCCAGAACCGCCGCACGGAAGCGAATGGTCTCATACATGTGTCTCGCTTCAACGTACGTCCATACCATGCTCTATCTCTTTCTCGGTATGTATTGAATCTGTGAGTCAATACATACCGACGTCGAAAAGCACTCGAAGTCGTCCGAAGCGAAAACGGAGACCCGGCAGTGTGGATCCCAGAACGTTGGCAGGGCCGCTTGGGACCGCCGGCAGACGTGTTCGTGACGACGTTAAGTTGACGAAATACGAGTAAGGAACGCGGAAGGAAACGTGCCGCGAATTTTGGTGATGATCAGATTCGGCTAAGGAAATTCTTAGTGTATTAAAAATACGTGCATTTCGACCCAAATTAAAAAGATGAGTAGAAATTGATAGGTTTTGTTTTAATTTTGTTGAGCAAAAAGCGATCTTAAAGTCTCTGAGCGTCTAAGTAGGTACTTATTTCGCGAAGATTAATGAACTTTCTCATGTCGGCTTTTGAATATTAGATTATGTTATTAAGTAAACTCGGTGACTTAACGTCGCTCCGTCTAAAGTGAATACATATAAAATGTGTTGATGGATCTTATGTAATGCTGAAAGGAATATTAGGAAACATCAGAATAAGTAGTATAATTTGTATAATTTTGTCTTACTAGTAATAATTTTATGAACATAATTATGTAATATCCCTAATTTATATCAGCAAAAAAAGAAAACCAATTTATTTAATTGAAATTCCTAATTTCTAATAAAAAAATGAACTTAACTTGATCTAAAGTGTTTTTACTAAATATTGCTTAGAGTTATACTTAATGGATTGTCTAGATTTTATGATATGTCTTTCAAATTCAGTTAAAATAAATGTACGTCACTTTAACTTACCTAATAGATATGGAAACAAATGCTCGTTCTCTAATAAATTAAAACACCAGACGCATAAGTTTTACATAATTACATAAATAAATATTACTAGACGTACCATGTGCGAAGAATTCGCGCAAATAGTGTATAATAATTATCAGTTTACAAAATTACTGTAAATATCAATTTGACTTTCTTCGACGTCTTTCTACTAGATTTTCCAGTGTGCGTCGCCTAAGCATTATAAAATATTTTATCGTTTTTGTAATTATTATCTAAATATCTCATTCAATTCAATTTGGTGAATCAAAATTGATTGTAGGTATTCAATTCGTTTCTAATTTTGCACACTATTTATAACGTTCTTCTTTTTGTTGTATTACATTATTAAGCTCAGATGACAGATCGAAGAACCAACCAACCAACCAACAGTTAATCATGTTGACGCTGTTTCAAAATTAAAGTCGCCAGATGGCAGCGTATATATAATTATAAAAATTAATTGATTTACAAAAACAAAAGAAATAATATTTTTTTTAGTTGTTGATGCCGGTGGAGCAAGCATCTATGAAACGATATAAAATTTATGTGGAGTAATTGTGAGGTTTTTTGTAAAATGGGAGGCTAACACCTTAACCTTAGTCTATTAATATATATGATATTTATATGAAATATGTCCTTACGTATTAGTAAATATGTTAATTATTTGTTTATTGAGTAATTCAGCCTAGCATAAAAAATATAGGGTCCATCAGGGTTGACACTTCTAAGTCTTGCAGGCCACACCCACAACGTCCAGCTGTTTAAAGACCTTATTGGTCGAATTCTCAAACTCTTTGCATCCGAAAAAAATCGATTCACTTTTGCTTTCTTAAAATTTTCGATATCAAGTTTATAATGTTTCCTTTATTTAAAACTGTTAGATTGACAAAATGACATTTGTTTTTCAAGTAGTTTGTAAATTCAAAACTATCATTTGAACTAAACTACAAACTAAAAATTTCGCGGCTTTCGACTTTTAATGATTTTTTTTAATGTAGTGATTGTTAGACTACATAAATCGATCGAATGTTAAAGTTTGATAAAAGTCCGATAAAGATTATTTAGAAAATTTTTCTACAAAAATATTTTAGTTAAATATTTTATAACATTAAGTGGGCTTGCGGCATGCTTCACAATTTTTTAAAGAGCAATAAAGTGTTTAACTTAAAAATTGATTAACTATTATTTATTATTTTATTTATTTCAAAAATAAGCTTTTTTGGAAAAATTTTCGTTTCCTTTCTCTCTTGAACAGACGACCTGACTTAGATTGGACTTAGAGCATCAAATGGAATTTCATTGTTAACTGATTAGATTTTAAAACTGAATAATTTGATAGTTAAGAAATTTTCTTTTTTCAGACATTTTCAGGAAATCGAAGTTTAAATATGCATACACGTGGGCCGCACTATAAGTTTATACAACTGACCACTTACACAATATTTAAAAAGTAGTTACTGGGTTTGAAAATGGAACTCTTTGGCTGTAAAATACAGTTTGTTTCATCTGACTGACAATTGTTTTACATTTTGTCGTCCTTTTAAAAATTACGTGTCTTCATCACTACGGATTTAAGTATGGATTAAATCTTCATAGTGTGATTTTCTACGATTTTAAGTATACTTTGATAGCTCAGCAAAGGCTAGCTCGGCTCTAAACTGATTTTGGCGATGAAGCACTATGCAAGACGACTAGTCGTAACTGCTTTGCAGAATTCAAACGCGGTTGTGTCAATCTCAGTGACGACTTCCGTGATGGTCCATCCACCGCTGTGAACAAAATAAACATCAATGTTGTGCGCCGTGTGGTCGAAACAGATAGGTATGTTCTACCATGAAATTCGGGCGTCCTTAGACATAGGCATGAGTCAAGTGGAATGAAAAAAAGTTGTGCTTGCGATGGATTCCACCCGATTTCACTGAGGTTCATAAAACGGGCCGCGTCACTTGATGCAATGCCATGCTTACCGGATTCAAGAAAGAGGCTTTAAATTCGGTGTGGGACATAACTAACAGTTGACGGAACATTCATTGCTACAACCCAAAAACGAAACAGCAATCGACCGTATTGGTCTATCGTGATGAGCCGAAACCAACCAAAGTAGCGCGTAAGCAAAGTACCTCTAAGCGGATGATTACTTCTTTTTTTTATAAAAAGGAACACGTAGCAACTGTCGCTTTTGAGAAAATGTCGTACCGTGAATAGTGATCGGTACGCGACCATTTGTGTGTAGGACATTAATAACGAACTCCTTAAAAATAACCGTACACATTGTACATCTTGTACTATGATAATGTCGATTCTCTAAAGGACAAACAGACAAATAATTTTTTGATGGAGAAAAACGTGGAACTTATGAGCAGTCCTGCGTACAGTCCCGATCTGGTACCACGTGACTTTTATTTATTCGCAAAAATTAAGAACCACTTACGCGGTCAACAATTTTCATCATTAGAAGAGGCTATGGATGAGTATGAAAAACACGTTTCCGAGGTCACCATGGAAAAGTGGCACAAATGTTTTCAAAAATGGTTTATTTGTATGAGAAATCGCGTTTATGCTAACCGAGAATATTTTGAGAAAGAATAATTTCATTTTTGACCATTCATAGTAATTTTTTCTCATTCATTCCAAAAATTTTCAGTGCGCCTTACTTATTACATATTTATATTATATTAAACGGTAAAGTATAGCGTGCGCCGATCTCGCGCCTCGTGTGCTGAAGACGTGTGTGAGAAGCCTAATCCTTTATTGAACAAATGCTAATGTGATATCTATATCTTTCTAAACTCATAATCTTAAAAGTTCGCATTGGCAGCAATTACAAAAAAAAATAAAGAGTATTTTCAAGCCGGTTAAGGTAGCCTCATGGCCGTTTTTGTACGATTAGAATAAACCATGGTGCACTGTTACTCCAAAAAATTTAATTTCGTCAAAGAAGAGTGTATTATCGCTTCTTACTTTTAACCAAACTTTAACTTCCGTTACCAGGTACTTTCAATGAAAATTGCTTACTATAGACTTATAAAGAAGAGAATTGTATGAGACCGTTTTGGAAATTGAAAATACATATACAGAAGTTATTATTAAACTCCTTTTTTTTTAACAGAATAGGTCTATATGACTTATTAGTTATTCAGACTTATCTAGTAGACGTCTAGAAATACCAGAGTATATGTTTTAACATTTTTTTTTAAATTAAAACTTTAATTTAGCCCTTCTTCGTTATGCGAAAACTTCGTCACCCAATAAATATTCGCTTGGGAGACTAGCACGGCGGCGGTTTTTAGTCGGGCCCTTAGAAATATTTAAGGCGGCGTCGACGGTAAACTTTGCGCTTTAACAGGATACTTAATTTCGCTTGTTTGTTAACGAGAATTATTTTAATCGGGAGCTTCGCGGAGCGCCATCTTGGTCACACTTTAAAACAACGCGAAGTTAGGGCAAAGCTTTACGCCTTCTAAAGCTCGATCGCTGAGCGAATTCTACAGAATGGATGTGCGGCAGTAAAAACTTTCCGAGGATTCGTCATTGTTTATAAATAACCCTAATTTGTATTATGTTCGCTCCTGGTCGTTCGTTTTTGGTTTTTAATTTTACAATTTTTGTAAATTACATATTTTTTCTTAGATTTTGTTCATATGTCTTCGTCCGGATGAGACATTTTAAAACCGTTTATCCGTGTCTTGCTATATTTTATACTATAAGTACTACTGAGTAGAAATTTACTCAAGCACTTTATACGTGTGTCGTGTACGCGTACAATTGAGTTTAGTTTAAAAATAACATGCACCAAATAAATTGACATTTGTTCGGGTTTAAAATAAAAATCATGCATAACAATCATAATGTTATGTTAATATTTTCACGAATGTTCAATTAAATTCGTCGTTATTACTGTCATTGGATTTGCGAAATATTTAAATTATACATAGAAATAGAGAAAAAAATAAAACATTTAAAACATTGTTTATCAAAGCTTACTGACGTAAAAAAAATTTTCGTATGTATTTGTTACAATACACATGTATTTTTATTCTACGCATTTTGTATTCACAAGTCATAATACGACACATGGGTTAAAAAAGCGTGCTTACAAAATTCAATTCATCAAAAATACTGTATTATTTCAGCATTCAATTGAACTTATGGCAATAGGCTTAATCTAGTTTAATGTTGTGCAAAAAGCAGTGGCATATAGAATCCGGTGTACTTCGTATGTTTGAGTAAAATGAGTACTAAATTTGAGATTTTTTTGTCGATGGATATAAATAAGTACTAACCGTGTGGTATTCACTGACAGAGTACACTTAGGACGTACTCTGCCTTAAGAGTTCCTTATGAATTCGATAGTTCCTTAGAAATTTAATTATGTATGTAGATATTTCGTCCATTAAGGTTTCCGTAATTTTTTTTCTGTTTTCGCAGCTGATGCTAGCGATATATTGGAATCAGGAACTACGATATTTTTCTTTAAAAGAAATTCGGATTTGTTTTTATTATTTGCTTTTTTGATAATCGCAAGTTTTCATAGCGGAAAATGACAAAATATTCTCCCGTATTTGGTGCCAATTACTGTATATAATCCTATAACAAGCGTGAATTTATAACCACCAAAAAAAAATTATTGTATGGCATAATGACAAATTTATAAATGCCCTATGTTTTCCTTTTGTTGTGCTGTAAAACCTTTCTTATTGCCCTATTTCATGATTCTAGGTCAAGGGAAAGTACTCCACCAATTTTCTGATTATGCTGATTTAGAACCTTGATGTTTTTTCAGCTTTCAAAGACTCCAGTACTAAATATATTGTATCAATTTCTATACTTGTTTGTGTTCTGAGAAAAAGGGTCTTGACAGACAGACAGACGTACAAAAAAGTGATCTTGTAAGGGTTTTCTTTTCCTTTTGAATTATGGAATTAGAAACATGATAAGAATTAAATGTAGGTCATGTCTTTTATGACTGTTATTTAATAATATCTGTGCTTGCGACTTGTCTGTGTGGAATTTAAATTTTGCTTCTTGTCTTTACATTGCAATAAAATGAAGAGTAAAAGTTATTTCGAGCTATATTCGAGCTTACTCAAGCTAAAGTCCTCACGCTCGTTGCTCGTTCTCATTGTCTTTCATTGAGAATAGCCTTTAACGCGGATGTGTGAAAGGTTATAGTCGATGTTTTTATTGTTATATAAAGTAAAATTTTATAACATATACGGTATATGTTGCATCTGTAACCTATTTAAATAGCATTATTATAAAAAAAATCTCTACAACATCGTTGCCCTTGCAGGTTCATGAAAAACAGTACAGCGATACAGTATTAACTAAATGTTAATAGCTAAAGGAAAAAACTATTTTCAGGTATTCCATTCTAGAATGTCTAAAATTGAGTCTCTAACTATTATACCGAATTTCATTGGCCATGCAACGTTTAACTTCGATGCATTGAATAACACTGCGTTCAATTCTACAGCGCTTAATTCAGGCTGTTCACGCTGAGGACGTCCTTAGGACGTCGCGCGTGAGTGAAGCGTTTAGCACAAAACGTATTGTGTTTGACATGTGTCGATGCGTGTTGACGAATCGCTCGCATCCGAGCGCTCGAACATCGAGTGGACCGTTTTCATTCGACGTCGATGGGCGTCGTTGGCGCTGCGTGTACACGTCGCGTGTTATTGACGACGTCCCTGTTGACTTTTCAAATGTTTTCAATGACGTCATTACTGTTATTCATTCTTTCGAACATTCTACGGTAAATATGCAATGGTTTGTTTGAGACAGGTGGGATGCATTAATTTTTGGTAACAGAAAACATTTTAATACACTTCACGAAAAAGCTTTTGCGATTTCACACTTGGATTCCGCTAAAATGATCTCTCATCTGGCCTAACATCGCTCACCATTATTGCAAAAATTCAAAGGAAAAAAGAATATGTAATTATTTTTTAAGCGTAACTGTATAAAAATATTGCTCTGTATTATTTTTTAAACTACACGTATATAAATCGACGTTTTTCGACGAGCTCAATGGAGTTCGAAAGCGTTGGACTGATTTTGACGAAATTTTCATGTAATCTTCAGAGTGCCCTAGCGGGTGACCCTGAAAAGTTTGGTAATGATCGATTGACAGATTTTCTTTTAATTTTATTTTTTTGTTGTACTATCAGCGATAGTACTGCTATCAATCCGATAATGTTTTCATAACATCCATTACGTTAATACGTACGACGTATATTTTAATTCGATTAATCTTTATATATAAAAATCCAGTGTCACTATATTTGTCCAAGATGAACTCTAAAACAACTCAACCGATCTTCATAAAACTTAGCATCTATGTGTAATTTGGTCCAACTTGAGAGACAAGATAGTTTGTATTCTGATAGGTTGCGTAGTTTTCAAATACTTTTTTTATTTTTTTTAGATTTCTCAATCAAAAATACAAACGAATACAATTTTTAATCTCTCTAATAATAATAGTTAATTCTAAAATCCGTGCAGTTGTTTCCCTTAAAAAACAACGTCAACCGTTGCTAATTTTATCAAAATAAGTTGCTTTATTTAAGAGACATTGTTGAAGAAGAATATTTCAAAAAGTTTTTTATTATATTTTTTAAATACTATATTGATAAATTTCAAAATTAGTTTGTTTCGTTTCGTCAGTGTAATATTAAAATAAAAACGATTTTTTCAAAATACTATGAGAAATTCTTTTTTGATTGATGTTTAGTACTCCTTTGTGCTTAAAAAACTGCGTCGAATACCGTAAAGTAAATAAAAATTTGAACAACGTGTTCGAAAGATATTGTGATTGAAAAATTAAAATAAGTCTTTTTGTTCTGAATAAATCTAGATATTTAAATTGGTAGAGTTCGAAACTTATTAGAACTACATTCTGAGCTCGGAAAGCTTGAAAAAGCATTAAAAGCAATCTTTTGAGCGTTATGAGCTCAATGATTTACTTTTATTTTATTTTTGAAAACTTTGAGCTCGAAATAATCAGAAGTTTCTGCCTGGCCTGCAGAGCCAAACGTCTTTCAAATACATGAGCTCGATAAACTCATAGACAATATTTATAACTCGAGAAGCTCGAGAACTCATAGATAAAAATCAGAACGGTAAGTTCTAGGAATGGCTAACAGGATCATCAGTTTCACAGATATTTTTACATGCATTCTTGAAACAGCACGTACTGAACTGTAATAACCGGCACATTTAAAAATATTTAAAAAAATATAAAAAATATTTTCAACTAATCTGCGTTTACGCGTCGGTCTAAAATGGAATTTAAGCGCCTCCTTTGCCATCTTAATTACACGAATTAATTAAAACATTGTGTTGTACAACAAAAGACATTGGCGATGTCTTACAATTTTGCGAGAACTCGGTATTGTCGCTTTATTGTGTGTCCATTGTTATTCGAGACTTAACCGCGACGTCTTGTTCGTTTTAGACACTTAACCAAGAATGGGTGACAGATTTTTAGCTAGCCAGCCCCGCGGTTTTGCCCGCATGGATTCGTAGAAATAGAACAGAGGTTCTTTCATGTCTACATCGACCGATGACTTTAAAGTAATTTTGTTCGCTTTTTCATTCAGCTAAAGCTTGTCACAAAAAGAAAATAATTATTGAGATAAATTGAATATTAATATCCATACATTGACATGTCGTCATTCCAATAAATTTCATTTCATTGACACCAATAAAGTTATTGGTAAAAATTTTTTTTATAAGAAGGAAGTAATTTCCTTCAAAATTTATTTTACAACTACTAACGGAGTGACTAAGTTATATTATTATTAACATGTCCAGTTCCATGGGCAAACAATTATATTGAATCATTTGACATTGATGGTAATTTAAATTAGTTTCTAAGATAATAAAGAATACCTCTTACAATTTTTTGACATAATTCCAAATGATTCGAAAACAAATGAAAATAATATAATATTCTATGAGCATATAAAACCCAACCCATAACGACTGAGTGAAAAAATGCTAATGAAATAAAAATGTACACTTAATCTGATGCATCAAAATGTACGGAGAGTGTCAAGTAAGGAACTGGAAATTGAAACATTCATAAATAGCAATGATAATGGCACATTATGTATAAAAGAAAATTGGCTTAGAGGTCGCCGGTTCATGTTTAACTACAGTATGTACCAGGTAGCAAGTTCGTTCAGCAGAGAAAAAGCTGTATATGACCACTCTCTAATAATAGTGAAAAATAATTTCTAAAACAAATAACGTCTAGATCTGTTGAGCGAATTATTGAAGTGGCATACATTGAACTAGAGCGGATTATTGTATTAAACATATACAGACCCCCTAGGTAATGGTATGACCTCTTCGAAATAATGGATGATATTTGTATAAAATAATTAATAGTAATAAATTTATTGTTGTTTGTGGAGATTTTAAAATAAATTTATTGTAAAATTCTATGATTTAGAGAATGTTATAATTTAGAGAATTTATAGTTGGAACCGACCATGTTCACAGCTACTTTGTGATCTTGTCTCAATAATATATTCACAAATATTAAACCAGAATTTCAGTCCGTTATAAATAAATTATCATCTGACCATTGTAGACAGCTGGTTATATTTCTAATAAATTCTAAAAAAATATAAGATGTAAGATCAAAATTGTGCCTGTGAATACTGGTCGTCTTGAGCAGTTTAAAAATAACGTACTAAAAAATTGTCTAACTTGTCAAATTGTAAGGACCCCAATAAATTGTGTGGTTCACTATTGACTACAACTAGGTCTGAATGCAACAATCTTTTTAAATTAAAAAATATTAATATTAATAATAATGTATCATTTGGTGATTGGTAACAGTGAGCATTCGTAATAGCAGGCGTAGATAATATACACTTTATGAGGAAAAGTCGTATAAGAATTCGCTTATTTTTATCAAATATGTAAGAATTTCTCCCAAGGTATTTAAGCGTGTATGTACAGCCGCAAATCTTTATTTGTCAGTAATAAAATAAAAAAATCTACTGATACGAAAAAACTGCTTGGAATATAATCAATAGTGAAACTGGAAAACACACACATCATATAGAATTTCAATTAAAAATTTATGACAAAATTTTAAATAAAGATAAAGCTCTTGCTTCTAGCATTCTAGTTTCAACTACACGATCTCTAAATTCATTGCCCACTCTCGTTGAATCTTTGTTGAAGCGAAACGTTAATACTTGTGACATTATGTTTGAATTTACTCATGTCAACTACTTATTATTTTACGTTATTAAAACATTCGAACATATACAAATAAAAAAAAAAACTGCTGATCTTGACGGTTTTTCAGTAAAAATAATAGATTCAATAATAGATTGCTTCGCTCCATGTTTAGTAGTTATTTTTAAGGATTCCGTTGATTGCGGTCTGTTCCCTTATCTAATGAAGCAAGGTAAAGCTATTCTATTATTTAAATTTGGTAGCATATTAACTAACTTCTAACCTTCTAACTTTAAACCGACATCAATACTACCGACACTTCGTAAAATTTTGAAAGGCTTATTTCAAATCAATTATTGCGGTATTTTTATTATAATATTATGATGAACGTTAAACAATTTGGATTCACAAAGGATCGCTCAACAATTGAAATCGGTGTTGAGCTTATCGAACAGATTTTTAATGCCTGGGAGGATTCATGGGACGCAATAGGTGTTTTTTTTATTTATTTATCTAAAGCTTTTAATCGCATTCATCGTGACACATTAATCAGGAAACTACACCATTAAGGTGTCACAGGTCGATCACATGCACTTCCAGTGTCTTATTTAAGAGATAGAATTCAAAGAATTGATGTTAACAGTGAGAGGTCGTCGGGATCTACAGTTAATATGGGTGTGCCGCAGGGTTCTGTTCTTGGACCATTTCTATTCCTAGTTTACATTAATGACCTACCACATCTAGTTAAAGATGGGCATGGGATTGTACTGTTTGTTGATGATACTACATGACTTTTTAAGATTAAGAGGCAATAACCAGCTTTTGACGAAGTAAACAATACCATCTTTAAAACAGTTTAGTGCTTTAGTATTAATAATCTTCTTTCAATGAAAGGAAAACAAAACTTGTTAAATTTTCCTTGAATAGTGCAAAACCGATCAACGCAAACGTAATGGTCAAGAACGACCTTATTCCTTGGCCTCACTGTAGATGCTAAATTGCGTTGGAAATTTCATATTACCAGATCGGCTAAAAGGCTTAGTTCTGCAGCATATACATTGAAAAAAATTCGGCGAGTTACAGATAAAAGCACCGCGAGACCAGTTTATTTCATTTATTTCCATAATCTCTCATGACCTATGGAATTTTGATGTGGGATCACATAACCGATATTAATATATTTTCGTGCTGCAAAAGTGAGCTATTCGCACTATCACATTACATATACAAAAACCTAGTATATTTCAATAGACATATAAACTCGTTCCTAAATAGAAGCGACATCCATAACATTATCAAACTCGTTCAAGCAAAGTTAACAAAGCACAAAAGGGCAATGTGTTCTCTTTTATAATAAGATCCCAGCTGAACTAAAATATATTCGATTTTATGAATTTAAATGTTTCGTTAAAAGAAAGTTATATGGCGAGGGCTATTATACTCTGTCTGAATATCTTAATGAAAAAAAACCCATTAAATTTAACTGCTCGACTATCAGGTTGTTTCATGTTATTACTAAGTGTTGTACTAAATTATTGATTATTCAATATTTTGTATCGATAAGTAAAAAAGAGCAAACCTTGAGTTTCTTACCCAATCTTCTCATGGTGAATCAACATTTGGATTAGATGGTAATGTCAATGTCGAAAACAATCGTTTATGACGCATATCGAGTGTAATTTCTATTATCTACGAAATAAAGTTATTTTTCATATAATTTGACGCTGTCGTGATGCTGATTCCAGTCTCGCTCTTGATCTCAATCGCGATTTCCTCACTGATTCACGAACATTGTAACATATATACGAAAACCTGGGATATGTCAAGGGACATACGAAATCGTTCAAAAAAAGGAGTGACATCCATAACATTAACACTAGACATAAAAACGATCTTACTGCTCGTAAAACCCGTCTAAGTAAAGTTAACAAGGCATTTATCGGACAATATATGCGTTTTCATAATAAGGTTCCGACTGAAATTCAAAATTGGTAATTTAACAATTTAAACATTTTGTTAAAAGAAAGTTATATGGCAAGGGCTCTATTATAATGTATCTGAATAAATTAATGAAAAAAACCCATTGGATTGAACCGCTCGACTATCAGGTTGCTTCATGTTATTTCTAAATGTTTTACTAAGTTATTAATAACTAAATATTTTGTATGGATAAGAAATAAAGAACACACCTTGAGTTTCTTGCCTATTCTTCTCATGGTGAATTAACATTTGGAATAGGTGGTAATGTTAATGCCGAAATCAATAGTTTATGAAGCATTTAACGTGTAATTTCTGTTATATATGAAATAAAGCTATTTTTGATTTGATTTAATAGTTATCAGATTATCTTATTTCAAGGGTTTTTTTAATTTTCACTTGAGGGCCGTAAATATCATCGTATTTAAATGAACTGTATGCTATTTAATAATTTCCTTTATCGTCAAATGAAAGTCTCATCGAGATTAGTTCATCCGTACGGAATATTATCTCGAAAAAGCGTATAGAGGGGTGAACGAAAAATTAAAGAAGAATTTTTTGGTTACTTTATACGAACAAGTAACTGTATTGACTCAAAAAAAACGCAGTTACTTTAAAATCAAAACAGGCACTTCAATTATATGTATAGATATAACTAGTTTTTTGTCCCGAGCTCTTTCCTCATGTATGGTGATTCATTTATTAGCTATTTTGATTCTACGTTATTACTATCACTGTACGTAATAAAGACTAATATCAAACAGGATTTTTATTAGAATAGCAAATTTCAAAGACAACATTTAATTGAAGACAAATAAAGCTTATTATTTAAATTATTACAAACATTTCCATTCACACATATTTAATTTACATGTCTTGTTAGCGTCACATCTTTCATCTAAATATAATGTTTAGAAGAAAATTTTATGAATGTAGTAGAGTAGAACTAGTAAAATTACATCTAACGAAGATATTAATGAATACACGCATTTAGCTGTCGTTTGCCGTAATCCGTCTAAATTTAATACAATAACTGGTTGATACTAAAAAGTTTTAATTCGAGGTCTCAACCGAAAACCAAATTAAAACTACTTTAACACCTTTTCTTTTCGGGGAGTTGACTTACTCTGTCTTTATTTGTCCCAGCCACTCAGATTTTGAAAATCCTAAGCATGCTTGAAAATGGTGAATTTAAATTTCATGTCACTTAATCAGACTTCTTAAATACTTGCAGGTTAGTCCGTGATTTTTAAGGTAAGCAATCAGATAAGATAGTAATATATCTCAAAACAACATTACACAATTATTATACTTCTGTCTAATAATGCGTCGTACGTTAAGATTCCGCTTAGCGATTTAAGCAATCCTCGCCGATCTTTAAACGGCGACAAGAACGCGACAATAACTCCCCCGAGTTAAACTGCTGCGGAGCTTCAAAAAAGGGGCGGGTGGGGGTAAACGGCAACGCTGAGGCGGCGAATCCTCGTTATTTTTCCCGCAGATCCCCGATCCTCCACGAGATAGGCCCGCGTATTAGCTGCCTAAGCCTCGAGGTTTAGTAATTCCTCGGCGCGGACGTGGGCTTAACCGGCGCTTTTCGGGGTGCTGTTTGTTGAACGCCGAAAATATGGGGGTGCTGTCAGGTAATTTAGAAAATCTATGTAGCCTAACTCTATATATCGAACGGAGTAAACGGGGTAACTTACACGCTGAAATTTTTAAGGTTACCTTCATTCGTAAATTTTCAACATTTACTTTTTCGTCGTAGTCATAGAAATATATTTGTGTAACTAACTATTATTGCTAAATCGTGAGTCATCAACTTTTTACTGTTATCAACGTGTACAAAAACTGGTGTATGTCAACTCCGACCCGCGATTAGAGTTTACTTACACAATTTCACTTTTGTTAACACTCGATATCGTGCCCACTGATTTTCGTACCGCGGGCCGTATATATAAATCGGTTCTTAACTTCAAAGAATCTTTTATGTCATATATGTGACATACGTAATGATTTAGCTGTATTAGTGTAGATGTTAAAGCAACTGCTAAACAAACTCATTAATCCAACAACGTTACAATGTTTTACGTTTTAAACCCAACACCAGGGCAGATACACACATTTTTCCGTTGGGGAACAGCAACACCTGGAGATGTTGCTGTTCCCTACGCTTTTTCTTTTAACTCTGGAGAGTTAAAAGAAAGAGCAATCAGTAATCGTAGAAATTGCAACCCCGCGGTCTAAAGGTCCCATACAGGAATAAAGAAAGGCCATCGAGGCCTTGGAATGACTAGCGAAGGCGAGCTCCGAGGTACCGGTACAAGGTACCGGTACAAGGTGCATAAGGGAACGACGGCCGGAGATGCATATGTGGACAAAGGGCGCACACCGTCATTCGAAATTGCAGAGCGCAAGTAAAGGGGCACTTATGTGCAAATAAACTGCAGAGGTAACGCATGGTACGCAATAGGGGCGAACATATCGTGCGTAAATAAAGAATTAATTGATGATAGTGATATTATTGTGCTGGACCAGTCCGTGGTGACTGGGCGTAGGGGATATTTTAAACTTTGTATGATTTATAGTTTCGTAATGGAATATTACCGGTATTGGAGTTATTTGCGATTTTGAGTGTTGTATAAATTTAAGTGCAGAACTTTTTGCGAAGGAACCGTAATACTTTGAATGAAATATGTTACTTTGTCATGCGTATGACATAAAATTTAATTTAATAAAAAATCTTAACAAAGTGTTGAATTTGCAAAAATGATCTAGGTAATGCGTTATGTAATGGTATATTCACAAGTAATAGAAAATGGGGTTAAAAACTCGAAGAAATTGAAAATATAGATGAATTGGAGATTTCACTAGAAATGACAGAGTTGATGTTAATAAAGGTTTATGACATGAAACTAGACCAATATATTGCCCATATTAACTTACGGATGTCAGACCTGGGCAAACACACAAAAACAAGACCAAAAGCTTATCACATGTCAAATAATCATGGAGAGAAGCATACTGAAAATAAAAACAATTGGAGAAAGACCGTAACAGTATGGACCCGTAGGTTTCAAATGAAAAAAAAAAAACGAAAACAAAAAAAATGGTCTTATAACCCAAAAGAATAGCGAGTCTATTATGGCATCAAACAGTTACAATAAGAGAAGAGTGGAAAAAGCTGGAGGAGGCTTTTGTGTCGTATAGACAAGCCGACACGATAACTCATATTTGTAATGTAATAGAATAAAAACAAAAACATTTTATATATCAAGTGGTCTTATTGAAAAATGAATTGTATTTAAGTTTAGAAGACTCACTGATATATATACAGTATTGGCCCCACGACTTTGGTTACCAATCGAGTGTCCAAGCTTGTAGTCATAAGTGTTTTTCACATAATATTCTATTTAATAATAAGTTACTAAATCAAAAATACTATTAGCTCCTACTTATATCAATCCCTTTTTATGCGTTCCGATAATGGTTCGGATCGCTGTTCCAATTATGAGAAATTTAAATCTTCGGTTTTCTAAATGTCAACATTTATTAGAAATAAGATTATGTCGTAATCATTAAAATAATAATAGCATTTGCACAAAAACTTTCTTAAATAATACAGCCAGCTTATGCGTACAGTTTGCAACCAAAATACTTAGATATATTACCGGCGCTCCGGCATACCTCAGGGGAAGACTCCGCGAAAGCGCCAGCGAATGCAGGAAGGAATGTACATACGAAATCCAATATTTCGTCATATTTCATTTCGTGGGCACGGCTGGGTACATATGAACTTAAATGAAGGATGTTTTATGAAGCTAGAGACGATGCTTTATGAAATTTTGTGGATTAAATCAATGAACTTATCCACACTAGGAGTGTGGAGTTTTGGAAAATCTTCTGATTTCAATCGTTGCCATGTAGCATTGTCATCTAATCTTTACGCTTTCGATATCTAAATTTTCTGTAGTGTTTGATGCAATCGACTACACAATATTAGGGACAATACATATCAAACATCCATACTTTTGATGTTTCCGAACGTAAAAATCAATAATGATATCAGTTTCAATACTGTATATTCATAGCATTTCGTATTTTCTAGAAAACATACTTAGCATCCACCACCGCTCTTTATTGTTCCGCTATTTATTGTTCCGCTCTTTCCATCCATCTTTCGCTAAAACTTACTAGTTAGGGGCGTCATCTCGGTAAGAAATGGTACCGGATTCAATTTTGACTATTGCGAATGTCGAATGAGGTTTTAATGAATGCGAATTAAACCAATTGCTCCGTGCCTCTGAGAGCACGTTGAATGTCGATTGCGGACAATGTCATCAGAACGGTGACAACGGTCGTTAACAGCCCTCAGTTCACACTGGGTCAATACAGAGAGGTCATTGGTTAAACTTCTTCTATTTCATATAAAACAAATATTTCATTATGGTTCATAATTTCATAAGCAAACGATATTTTTTTTTAATTTACTATACTTTATAGAGTGCTTTGTTGAATTCGATAGAAGAGTAACATGCTTAATAGACACATCCTCATCATGATGGTCAATGGTGCACCACGGTCCTAGATTAAATGTGCTTATGGCATGGTTAGCTCACACTACGGAGGTGAAACATTTACCTTTGTAGCGTGAGGTACATTTGCAATGCGATGTTGTGACGCAGCGTTAATTTATATGTTATGTTTTCGCATCATGTTGAATCGCTTTGATGAGTGTCGGCTTTAAAAGCGTAAGTGCAACTTTCGGTTGAATACGTCTTTGGCACAATGCGGAAGTATTTTTTTTTTTAATGTAATTATATTTATGATGCATTGTTGGCTTATTTATCTTTTTATACGTATTATCTTAAATATACTATCGTAATCGTGTTTCAATAATACCTAAGTGAAAAACAAACCTAAATTTACTGTTAAAAATATTAAAATTGAATAAAACTTCAATATTCAAGGCTAGACATTAAAATATATTAAACTCGGTTTTTAATAATATAAAAATATCCATTCTAAAAAACGGAAAAGCTTCATTTTCCTAAATTGAACATCATGTACAAATAAAGTTTATTATTCGACGCAGTTTATTAATTGTCAACAATCAAAATTCTATTTCAATAATCGACGAATAATACTTAATTGAGACTACTGTTATAAATTTAATTTGATTTGATATCACAATCTCTACAACTCTTATTGGAGAACATACCATTCAAAATCACCAATGTTATAGTTAATATTTTACTTAAATTTTTGTTTTATTTAAGCTAAACGTGTCTTATCAAGGCCCTTTGGGTTAAGCGTCAAATACAATCTTGGCTCAAACAACTCTCTTTTATCAACAATGGTATTTCGTCACTCTTGCGTCTTCCCACGTTCATCCGGATTCTTGTTCATACATTATCATAAGTATTAGATGATACCTCTGTCGTGCTCTGCACTGAAGTGTTACATGAGTAGCTCTTAATAAGATCTCACTTAATTTTTGTTTATGCTTACCTGCGTCCATAAAAAAATAATTTCTTTTAAAGTTCTGTCGGACCGTTCTACGAATCCGTTCCCTTAGGGAAGGAACGCAGTAATATGTCGTAAACTCGAAGTATAACTTTCTATAACATTTTTATGACATCACAGGTGAAAATCGTTAGTTTATCAGAAAAAACTTGTGTTATCCCTCCAAACTTACAAAATCTCTTCAATCGATATTTCACGTCACGTATTCAACGTCGTCTGCGATACGTGTTGAGTGCTTTTAACTAAAAAAACACCTTCAACATATCCGGATCAGGAGCATCCGGATATGCTCCTGATCCGGATATGTGGTGGGACAAAATAAACATAATCTTATACTTTTCTTGTTCCACTATTTGCATTTGCCAAAAACTTGACATCAAATCCCATGTCGAGAAATATTTCATTGAATTTCAATGCATCAAAAAATTGTTTACTCTCGACAGTATACAAAACTTTATCTTAAAATTTTTAATAATTAATGCAAAATATCTATTTACCTTCTAGTTTTTAACTAATATAAGAGATACGAGTAATCATTCATTGATGGTTCAATCCCTCCATCCGCTAATATTTCTCTCACTTTTTTTATGTGTAGCATTTTCCAGGGACAAACAGACTCGCGAGGCAGAGAATAAGTGTTTATCACCACGTATGGACCCTAACAACCTATGCGTTACCGACCGATTAGGTAGCAAAATCGAACTCATTGCAGATGTTTAATTATAAGAATACCAAATTTAGGCATCATTGAACTCACTTTCAAATTACTATGAAACTTTTACCAATATTACATGAATAACTTCAACTTTTTCTGAATTAGTTCTTTACATCCAAACGAATCAAATCAAATAATATTTCACGTCAATCGTCTCAATATTTTTTTCTGTGATGTATGCAGACGGACAAACAAACAAGCGAGAAACATGATGATATTTAATTTAGTTATATAAGACTTATGGATATGAGTTATTTATTCTAAAATACATTGTGAATGCTCTTAAATATAGAACACTCTTCATCTTTTCTTAAATGAAAAACAGGAATGCGATTGATGTACAAGAAAACTCATTTTTTTATGAATAAGAAGGAATATAATTAACAAAAGCAATCTCTTTTTCGTCGTAGACGTAGCATAAAAACAGCTGAGTAGCCCAGGAAATGAAATAGTGGTTTTGGCTAGAAAATCATTTTCCCTTATCACACGACAGAGGGCGTTCGAACTTGCCGATATCGCGAACCGTTACAGTTTTATGAATTAATTTTCATATTTAGACATGAACTTAAGCGAGGTATTTGAATTATTTTCGAGGTATTTATGGAAGTCGGATATTATTTTACAAAGGTAATTAGGGGGAAAATGACTTATTTTTTATTAATTACATTTTAAAGGTATTCAACCAAATATTTTTGGCTTTGCAATCAAATTCACGTGGGACGTCACCAATGTTGTGTTTAGTCAACTTTCGAAAACTGTATTGTAAAAATATATTTTTTACAATACAGTTTTCGAAATCTAAATTGAACTAGTTTAGTTAATAATCATTTGTAAAATCTTAAAGAAATAAAAAGTCCGACACCCCAAGATATAATAAAACAAAATGCAGAAAATTGAAACTTTTTAACTGTAGTTAGTAAATGACGTTCAAAATAATTTGAATATCATGATGTAAATTTGGATAACAAGAAGTTGAGTTTCTCTATGAAACAAACGTGAGGAAATTGTAATTTCTTTAATTGAAAATTTCCTTAATTTCTTTCTCTGGCCGGAATGGATAATTAAACAGAAAGGAGATTCGCTGAATAAAGAATTCGTAATTTATCTTCTTCAAGGTTTTTTCCTTTTTAATGTATATACCTTTAATTGTATCTAAGTTTTTTTTTTCGCTGTTCCCCTTATTGCTGGTAAGTCTTGTAAAGGAATACAATATTTAAAAGCGTATGCAACTCGAATGTTTTGATGGTGTTTGTAACTTCTTGGAAATAGTAATCAATGGATTATTTACGTTTTGTAAAAACGATGTCATGATTTATAATGATTGCCATGTTAAATATATTGTAGTATAGCATAGTCGTGAACATTACCAAAAAAAAAAAGAAGGAAAATATAATATAATTAATAAATTTTCTATAATGTATAAACAATTTTTTGCATAAGTATAAAATATTATGTCATTATTAATGTGACGCAAACGTAGAACTTTTCTGATGTCATGACAGGAATTGTAAAAAGAATACCAGTAGATTTTCTCACAAACGTGACGGTATTGTAAAATAAAGGGGTAGCAAAGTGTAAAAATTACATTCGCTAATAGCTTTTTTAATACAAAACTTTGAATATTTGAGGATGTAAACTATAACCGGAAATTATTTGTGTATTCCAATTTAGAAACTAAGTTTTGTTTCTTTATTTTTTGTTACTTCACCTGAGTAGTATTTCAATATTAATAATAATTAATTAGGTGATCATATATCATATTAATTATACAATGATAATTAACCAACCACTTAATTAATTATATTGAATTTATAAAGATTTATTACATCTACGCACAAGAAGCACTCAGAATCTCAATGGAGCTTTTCAAATAGGGAATCTAAAAATGAACACGGGCAATACAAAATTATGTTAAATACCCATGTTGTATTTACTTCAGTAATACTTGAGAATTCTGTAATCGAATTTTCAGTTGGATATGTCTACTTTGAACAAAATAATAACAAGCAATAATTGGTAAATAGTAGAGATGCAAGATTGCCGGAGTCGTGAGTTTGAGTTATCGGACGATTGAATGCTTTACAAATTAATTATTGTCTAAAAACATGAATTATTATTTGGTTCAACGATCGAAGAAAAAATTGAAATGAAAACTGCGTGGATAATAAAGGTGATAGTTTAGTAAGATCTAGTAGGAGGGACATTAAAAAAAGGTTACCATTATAATTGGCCCTACCCGATTTACATTAAAATTATTTCACGTCAGTGGTGATTATTTTGGGAAGTTTTTAACATTTTAATGTTATATTATTTAATGTTTTATTTCGCATTAAATTTTATTCTAATTTATTTAAATTAAATTAGCTGGGTATATCAGAAGAAAAATTAAAGTGGGATCAATGCAGTGGAGATACGATCGCTGTATAGTATGTGCGGAGTGACTCGGAATGATAGATGTAGAAACAGTGATATTAGAGGGCAGTATGGTTTGAAAGAAAATGTAGTGAATAGAGTATAAATGGGAATGTTAAGGTGGTTTGGACATCTCAAAACGATGAATGAAAGTAGATTCACAAAACTAATCTATAGAGCGAATGTGTGTGATGGAAAGGTCGACAAGGACCGCTCTAGCAAAACCTATGCAGACTATTTTGATGGCATATTAAAAGAAGGCCAGATTTTAAGCACCCGAAACCGATGAGCTTGTATGAAAAGATTGATGGATTTCAGTGAGGCAAGACAGACATGCAAAGATTGCACCATTTGCAAATATTATAGTCTCTGCCTTCTCTTCTGGAAAATAGGCGTGTGTTTATATAATTATTATTACGATACTAAAAAATAATAGGAAATAGACTTTTAGAAAGAGAAATGAAAATAATGCAATAATTACACCACTTTTAAATTTTCATTGACTTTCTAATGATTTGTAAGTTTCGAAATGGGGACTATAAAAATTGATTAAGCTTGCGTACTACAGTAAATTGGTCATTTTCTTCTATAAAAAGAAGTAAGTAAAACGGAGCGTCGGTCGCTTAGATTCCTTGCGCCGTCAGAGTTCAGACTACTAGTTAAGGGTCCTCTCGACTCGCACATGAGAGACGCGGAAAATGTCATCGCAAACAATGCGAGATTTTATCCGAAAAATATATTTGATTTATCGAGACTAATGCACAAATTTCACAATAAAAGAAATCACTCGACTATTTTCATACGAAATACATTGATATTGATGGAAAAATAGTGCATAACAAATATAAACTAAGTTGTATAATTGACTCGACAATAAAAGATTAATTAGTATGTTGTGTGTTGATTTGAAATCTACCTATCAGATTTTATAGAAATCGATTCAAGGATTTTCGCTCGGTGGTACTAAACACGCCCTACGGCAGTAAGACGCGACTTTTGAATTCGACTTCAAATATTTCTGTGTGGCTAACGCGGTCTTCACTCAGGGTAGTTGGGAGAGTATTCTGCTGTAAACTCTAAGATGAACTTATAAACTATATGTTCTGTCTATTTGTCTTCATGATTTCTGCGTCTCTTCTCGTAAATAGACAATGGATTTACTGATTTACAATATTTGACATGCTGATATACACACCGTATATAAAATATAATCTAGTGTTTATATACATATTTGCCTCTAAGTCTTATTGTGATTGCGTAAGTTTAAATCAAGTTTGATTAATTTGATGCGTCTTTTCTTATCTAAGTTTGTAAAATATAAGTGAATCATTAGAAAAATTGTTATGCCAGTAACAGAAAATTAGTCATTATTATTATTTCGTAATGAACTTTGCTATTATTAAGGTCATATTCGTTTGCTCAATTGGCTAAAAGAGCGTAGAGGGGCTAGAAGAACATAAGAATTAAGAAAAATAGGAGGATTGGTTGAAATCGAAAATGAGATCAATATCCAATTTCTAATTGAATGAGTGTCAGGCTTAAATCGAATATTGATAAAAATGAAAGAGCAAAACAAAATCGTCTATTCACACGTAACGAATCTGTAGGCAAAAGTTAATTGATTTATGATATAGTTTTACGATGTTACTTTCATTGCTATCAAAATAGTAAAAGCAAAACTTTTAACTACTTCTCAATATGTATTGAATAATAATTAACTAACTATCTTGTGCCCACTACTTATCCCGCGTGAGAATAAAATTAATTATGGCGTGTTTTATACTCAGCGCTATTTATTTCTGTCTTGATTTCAAATATGTTCTACATTCTAATTCTATTGTGTGTTCCGACTTTGATCTCTTTCTTAATAACAATCCCAGCATTGCATTCATTCATTGGCCAACGTTCAGTTCACTTCTAATCCTCATGCTACTCTCGTTCACAGTCATAATAGCGCTCTCGATCTCAGTCATTCAATAAAACGACCATAAATGTCGCAATTTACTTGCGTTGAATTCTCAATCTGTTACGTTCATGTATGTGGTACTGTTCATGGTCCGATGTCGATCGTAGTGTTGTTCTTAGTTTCGATACCGGCCCCAATTTCGATTTCACTTTCATTTAGTATTATCGTTCTAGTCTCGATCCTGATCTATAGAGACCTGACTACCAATTAATCGATTATTCCAATGCTAGAGCGCTGAACTGTTTCCTTTGACAATGTATTGATTTAATATGTTACTTTGCAAAATTAATGGAGGTGTTATATATCTGCAGGCTAAGCATCGCAACACCGTACGCGAGTCAGTACGCAGTAAACGTATAGGAAAAATGCACGTCTTTTATTCGTCAATTAGAAACTTTTTTTTGTGTCACACAATAAATAGACAATTTGAAAATATGACGTTAACACCATATTTATATCTCCATATTGCTAGTAAAAATACCTATAAAAATTTGCGGTATCCTTATAGATAAATGTTCGTTTTCAACTATATTTTACAGAAAACTTCGCCCGTGGAAATCCGGACCGCAAACCGCAACCGGAATGTTAGTGATTTTATGAAACTAGTTTCACTATAAAATAGACCTTCCCCTCGTGTTCCACGCCGAGAGTTTCAGTTTCTGAAACTGCTCGCGGTCGAATTCATTATGAGAGCAAACAACGTGTAGTCTAAGAGACGACGACCCTATAGCTTGTTATCTTTGGGGTACAATAAACTGTCGCCTTATTAAATGTACTAATAAAATAGACACAGTAACCTATCATAGATATATATATATATATATATATATATATATATATATATATTTCTAAAATATGACAGATTCTAAATGCTGCGGCTAGGCAAATCAAAACGTGTCATTAGTATTCATTTTAATTGAGAATCTCATAATGAAAGCTGTTTCATTTAAAACAACAGTGAAAATGTATTTTTTTTTTAATTTAATGATCATATTGAAATAGCAGTCTGATTTTTTTTCAGAGCCTTTTTGAGGGGCCAAAGATTAATGAGAGTACCTACTCTCGTTAACTGGCGGCAGTGACCGGCGGTCACGACCCATGACTACTCGAAAACCCAGAGGACCCACTAGTGTATTGTCGGCTCCTTAGGTAGAAATATCATATCTGATAGACAGGAAAATAGGTTGATAGAGAGAAGAGCGTGCCACCGAAACTCGCACTTACCGGACGAAATGACACAACTATAACTTTACGTCTGTATATTGTAGGAGTGTTATATCTTACTAGTTGAGTCGGCTCCTTTTCGTTCTGCAGCCAAATCGAACATAGCATGGCTTACTACATTAAAAATAAATAAATAATTTTAACCTATCTTATCGCATTTGCGACAGTGTATTTGATAAATGTATTTATATGTATAATAAATATATTTAAATTTAAATGGTAATATATACAATCGTCATTTAAATTGGTATTTTTGGCACATAATATTCATAGAAAATCGTGTTACTGCTCCTGTACTGTCAGGAACATCGTACATTGAGTAGGTCACTTTCTGTCAGCTTTATGCTTAATCACTGCGCACCGTCGAAGAACGGGGAACAAACACTGTCTTCTCGCCTATTTGTTTGAGTTTCGATTTCGAGGAAAGGTTCGGCTTGGCTTCGCGGGAGGCCCCCGGTCAATTATAAGTCCCGCGATACGATCCAAATATCTGATTCATTGTATATTCCCGTTACGAAATAAAAGATATCATTGAGATCCAATCTCCCGCGATCTCGGATAAAGAGAATGTGGGCGGGTGTGCATCAGTGCGGGGCGGATGGGAGTAACAAAAGCCTCACGCAACAACAGCGAATATTAAATTGCCCCCGACCTCGGCAGCGGCGAGGTAAAAAGCTCGCCTATCAAGCGAGAGGGAGTTTTGATTTGCAACGGAAAAAATAAATTTGAACAAAACACATCGTAAACAGCCTCGTCCGTACGGCGTGTCTCTTTCTCTCTCTCTGTCTCTCTCTCTCTCTCTCTCTCTGTGTGTGTGTGTGTGTGTGTGTGTGTGTGTGTGTGTGTGTGTGTGTTTGTGTAGTATTTGTGTACATGATAATGAATAGAAATCTTTGGACACACACACAGCAACATTTGGTCCCAAATTAAACGATGACGCTTGTACTATGAGTATGGGATAGTCGATAAAATACATGTTTACTTTAAAATATATATTTACATCTTTTTCTTGTGTAAATACTTATAATAATAATAGAAACACCCAGACCCAAGAAGAACATTAAGCGTTGATCATGTGTTAATGTATGTCTTGTGCAGAAATCGAACCCACGCCCTCAGCACGGCTGGTAAGGTCACACAAACTACGCCAATCGAAACAGAAATTGCGATACATTCATAATAAATCAATTACTACACGTATTTTAATATAGTATATGAGATGCTTAATTTCTTAATTTAATACTCGATATTTTTGAAGCTACTTTGCTTTGCGCTCAATTCTTGCTTCTTTTGGAAGTCGAAGGTTCCTAATTAGACAATTTACTACGAGTTCGTCAATAACTTATGTTTTATAATTATCACCATAGAGCACCATGGTCATTTATCTTGTCCATGACCATTTTAAGAGTGAACATATAAAAAACACTGTTGTGAATCATGAACATGGTGTCGAAGTTATTCAGCGATTCTACTATTATTTATTAAACACTAAACTCATAAATTATTGATAATTTATGACTTTGGTGAATCGAAGGAGAGCGGTTTGTAATGTGCCTGATGTGAAGTAAAGACGTGATGATTACTCGTAACAACATGATCGTTTGTGCCATATTTTTTCCATTGTGAACACTTAAATACGTCTCCCAAAGTTGATGTGAAGAATTTTCGAGATAATATATCAGCAATATATTTGAATCCTTCTTATAGAGGCAATCAAATACATTGCTATTTCCATCGGACCTCTGACGGCAACTTGCGACAAAGTTATGCCCCGTATTCACGGATGACACGTTCCCCATAAAAAGATTCTGGCCAACGTTCGATCTTGCAGGCCAGGCTCAAAACTTCCCATACTATTTTGAGCAATAACGTTAAAATTATTGATCACTTTTTTGAGCTTAATTAGCGTTGATATTATTAGTTTTAACTTTGATAGTTACTGGAAGTATAACAAAAAACCAGCAAAGTGCTTGTCGGGCCATGCACTGTTTAGGGTTCTGTAGTTGCTCTTCACAATAGACAGACTTAGAATGAGGCTTTTTGTTTGATACTACTATGAACTTATTAATTGAGTTCACGGTTCAACGGTTAATAATGTTTAAAACGTGCTCACATACGACGGATATTATCGATATTACGATATTATAAACTTGTATGAAATTTTGCTTTTTACTGCTCTAAGTACAGTTTACAAGTTGATCGACTATTAGTCATCAACTTTTTAGGCCTATTTGGCTATGGTAATTTTTCTTTTAACTTCTTTATATATGCTACTACTATTAATTTTTTCGCATTTTTAAGAATAATCATTTGTCCGTTAAGGGGAAAACAAAATTATCTGCAAAAAAAAATATCCCCATTTTACATGTAGGGAACGAACCTTGAAACAATTGTTTTTTAATATTTTATTGTACCCCTTTGTCTACGTAGTTAGTACATACAACTATTCCAAATTACAGCTCTCTTGTCATAACAGGTGCTGAGCTAAGCCGTTGGCAGACAGACACAGAAACAAACAGACAGACAAACAGACGGACAGGCAGATGGACGGACGGACATGGCGAAACTTTAAACGGTCCGCGTTCACTACGGAACTCTAAAAATGAGTTAATAGTTATTCTTAAAATATTTCGTTAAGGATCTTTTGAATGAATCAACAAGAACGGAAGTTACGACTTTGATACAGTTTTTGAAGCTCAAGTGTATTTAGTGTATTTTTGAAATCTACAAGCGTAGAAACTGCAAAGTTATTATGAATATAACATTTTATTATAAAAACGTTTCGATAATGATATCTTTTGATCGAGTTTAACGAGATTTGCAGCTTTTTACACAGCTTGTTAAGCGTAAATAGCATTATATTTCTAAAATCAATTTCTTTAAAAACGTAAAAATTATTAGAGAAAACTCTTTGTTGCAAATTATGTCTTTAATATTTCTCAAAGAAATTAAGCGAATCTGTGAACTTTATAATGTTCAGCGCAATTTCATTAAGAATAGAATTTATTAAATTTTAAAATGAGGCATTTAAATAATTTAAAAATTATTAAAAAAAATCTTCTAGATTTCTCAAAGTCCACTTAATCAATTGATGTCAAATCTTTAGGAAATCTAAGTTCAGTCATATCCTTTCGGATTCCGCAAGCCTGATTTAAAATGAATTATTCCTTCAAAAGATATTCAAAGTTTACTTTTAAAAAACATAAGAAAATCCCTCTCAGAATGGCCAGGAAAGCTTCCTACAAACTCAAAACGTAAAAAACCTTGATTTTCTAAAACGAGACTGAAAACATTAAGTTTTTAATTTTACGAAAATTTTTAATTTTCTCATTTGCAAATCAAGAAGTAATAAAGATCTTTCTGCTATTCAGCTTTCAGTACTTCTTAATGAAGATGTTATTTAGCCTGATATTTGGTTTCTGACGTCATCAAGCAAGCCTTCACCATTCCAGTGCCCATCTTCGAGCTCGATAATAACATCCATCGTTATCTATAATCTGCTAAGAATGATAAGAACTTCCTAAAAGGGAATCACATAGTGTTTATAAACGATGTGGTAGAGGTAGGAGCTGCTTTGAATTCAACATCACAACCTCATCAAGCGTAATCAAATATCAGTAATTATGTGTGCATGATTTTGATAGAGAATAATTCTATCTGGATACAATATTCAGACGGATTAAATTAAACAATAAACTTAATTATTATTTTTTTCGTTTGTTTCGTAGCAGCGTTTTTTCTGGCACCTTCCCTCCGTCCGATCGCCTGAACTTGGCAATTTTTATTATTCCGTTTCAGGAAGAACTTCCTTTTTCTCGGAGCAAAACGTGTACAGAATCGATTCGCTCTAACAAGGCAATTATACGGAGTGAATTTAGTTCCGCGGTCCGACTCGGAAAGGCGACCGCAGCGCCGGCAGCGCGCGTCCGTGTGTCCGGACGTACTAGATTGTATTGCGACTTCGTTAGGGTTTTGTTTCAGAATTAAATCTCGGTCAATTTGAATGTGCCTATTCAAAGCCTAATTGAAAGTTTTTTACCAATTGTTTTATACAATTTTGTAATTTAATTATTTTCTATATTGATGTTTTTATTGTAAACTAGCTATGCCCGCGAAATCATCTGCATGGATTTTGTTATGCTCCATTTATAAATTGACTCATTTTCCGTGAGCCTATTTTCGTGAAATAAAGCCTGTACGTTGCCTTCGGCTACGTTTAAGTCATCTTTGACATCGCGATTCAAGTTGAATAACCACAATCAATCACGTCTAAAAATCACGAACTATATTAAGTTCTAGTATTTTGGAGAGAGACAGTTAAAATTTGAGAGAAAAGTTGATAGTATTATAATACGTTAATAAATTTTAGTAATATTTATAAATTAATAAATATTTGTATATTAATAAATATTAGTAATAAACGTTATTCCCTTAAACTAATTATATCAAATTTTAATGCCATAGTTCTACTATCATCGACAGCTTTTTCGCAGTACATCTTACCGAACAAAAACCTCACGTAAAACGCCTAATTTAAAACTGAGTTATGACACTTTCGAATCAATGGTGCGCATTAAAACGATTACGTGATCCATTAATTTGACAATAGATCTGATAACTGTATTATATATAACTTGAAGTGGAGACAGGAAGATTTTTCAAAGGTCTTTCTTAGCACAAGAAAAAAAGGGAAATACGTCTCTTACAGCTGAAATGTGACGAAAAATAAGTAGATACAAAAAAAGTAAATATGACGAAAAAAAAAAGAACTCCATAAGAAATAGTAACTACCATATAACCCAAGAAGTTAGAATATGAAATACTTTGTCAGCAAAATTTTCACGAACGTCCGTAGGCTGGGCACATATTTATAAATAAAAAATCACTTTTAGGGTCTTCGTTTCAAAGCCTTATGAACTTCGCATCCTCGTCGCGCTCTCGACACAAAAACATCTAACCCCGAAAATGTTATTCAGTTCATTTGATACGGCCGATTTCTCGAGAAGCTAACGACCTGCGCGGACCCGGAAAGGGTTTATGGCCGTGAAGATACGTAATAAAAACTGCGTGCGGAGGCAAAAAGGATTGCCTTATAAAAGCGAATTCGTTTCGAAGAGACGATCGGCCGAAGCCGGGTCGGGTGGTTAACGTGGAGATAAATTAAAGGTCTCCATTGTATGCGATCGTGTCAAAATATGATTAGTATCGTTGCCACATAGTCAGACGAACTTTATAAGCAGCTCTTGGTCCATTACTGCTTATGGTCGTGTAGTTGTATTTTTGGATAAAACAACTTAAAATGCATCGCTGCATGTTTAAGGCGGAATCGGTTAAATAGAAAAAATGTTACAGCAATACAGGCATTGAAACAAGTGATCACGGCTGAAAATGACGGTGTAACTTTATGAATTAAATTTATATTACACATATTAATGTAATTATATGGAAACTTCTATTATTACATTTTAATTAAAAAGTTAATATTGAATTAGATTCAACTTTTATTATTTGACATTTAGATTCTTTATATAATAAATTAATTATGATTTCATTACGACTCAGATATTTATGAGACCCTGAATAAATATTACGGACTTCTACATAGTTAAAATATTTTATTTCAATAATATATGTACATAATAAAACGGTAAGGAGAAAAAATCTCTACATTAAAAATTTTCAATAAAAAATACTCTGTAAAATATTAGGAGCGTTGAAAGAATTCATTTCATTCGTTTTTAGAATTTCTATCTGTCTGTCTTTTTGTGCAATTGTTCGCAAATTCCGAAAAAAACTACAGAACAAAATTTGATGAAATTTGGTATGATAATAATTTATATTGCATTGAAATATAGAATAGTTGTATTTCATTACGCTGCTATTTTTTTCCACCATGTATATTTTTCATAACTGATCATAGTTGGTGCTAGATGTATGCAGGGTTCCATTGGCATGAAATTGATACTTAAATACAAAAACATCTCCACCGGGATCGGGATAGAGATCACGGTGGACACAACCCCATCAGTCGATATAAGAGCGTATTCATTCTTTCTTTATCCACATAAGCGGAGTTGTGGACAAAAGCTAGTTACAAAAAATTAATTACGTATAGAGAATAGACTTTATTGTAAAAAGAACATGGAGTTTGTAATTCAATTTAATTTTTTTACCTTTGTAAGCTGTAATTTGGAGTTGTTTTTGCTGTGGCGTAAAATTTTAAATCAAATGTCAATATAAAATTTAAAAGTAAAAGTTTTTTTTTTATTATTTAATTTCATTAAAAAGAAATAATCCGTAAAAAAAAGTATTTGTTTTGCACGCAGTCTTATTCATGTCAATTTAAAAAGCAAAAGATATAAAGCATAAAAATTTTGTACAGGGAAAAATTATATTGTTAACAAGTACAAGGAAAAAAATTGACGCATTGTGAACCTGTGCAGAATTATTCTTAAGCCACGTATAAAAGATAATTCAACTTTATCAAAAATCTACAAGTAACGGACCTGATTAAGAAAATAAATAAATCATGTGTCTTATTATTAAAAACATATTTTAGTAAGCAGTCTTTTTTAGGATAATTTGACATATTAATAATTTGACAAACAAGTAACTAAATTGAATATTCACATGTTCTTGCACATGACATAATAAATTATCATGGCTTATTTTAAAATTTTCCTCAAAAATTACACGTGATAAACAAGCGATACCTTTGAGCAGTGCGTCGGGTGCGAACGTGCCCACATAACCCTATAGCAGAGCAATGGGCGCGCATAATGGCCCCGGATTTCTCGAGAAAACGCTAAAGTATTCCAATAAACACAATATAACTTACATTTTTGGCAGTCGGTTGGGAAATAATCATTTTTCTTTTGGGCGCCTGAAAAGCAATTCGTTACGAACAATAGCAGTGCATATTTTTTTGCTTATTTAAAAGTGGAGAAACTTGTATGGATATTATTTTGCGTCTGCTATATTGTTCTAACCAATGATATACTCAAGCGATGGAAGCCAATCACAATACATATCTTTACAGTAACATTTAATGACACTATCAGAACTTAAAGTATCCCGTAGCAACAGACACAATCTAACGTAAAGCTGATATATATAAGGGAGACCAATTTAACATTCGTGACTACCGACCCATCAGTTTGTTGTCCAATATTTATATATTATTTACAAAGTAATATGAAAAAATATTTAAAAAAAAACTTGATGAATAACTGTCACTGAAACAAGCGGACTTTCGCAAAGACAACTCAACACGTTGTTCGCCAGACTTTACACGTAATGAATACATATTTACGTTTTATTTGACATTCATTGACGGCAATAAAGTATTTAACTCAATAATCCATGAGAAGGATCCATAGGAAGCGCTGAAAAACCAAAGAACAAAACGCGATTACAATGAACTAATTCGATACGTTTACAAGCTCCAGCAATGCATGCATCCAATTAGAAAAGAAAGGAGAATTTTTTCAGTAACCAAAAAGGCGTAAGATACAGGATTCCGTTACCTCTATAAGGATTTTCAGAAGTTTTAAAAACTATTTTTCGTGGGCTTGAATAAGAAACGTAGGAATAATCAAATCAATTCAGAAATATCTTTATTTCGTAGATAATGGAATTGCACTTAAAATACGTCATTATGGCATTATTTTGGTATTAACATTAACACCGACTGCTGATTCATTTTTCGGTTTCGCTCAAATATACACGATATATAGTCAATAAAATTGGCAAATTATATGAAACAGTTCGATAGTCGAGCAGTTGAGTCCCGGTATTTTTTCGTTAATTTATTTAGATATGACAAAATAGCCCTTACCACGTAACATTTTTTTTAGTGAAAGTTTTAAATTTTTGAAATGGCATATTTCGAATTTCGTTTGGGACTTTCTTATAAAATCATACACGTTACCCTTAAATGATTTATTATCTTTGCTTAGACGGATTTTACGAGCAGCAAAATCGTTTTTATATCTAGTGTTAATGTTACGCATGTCGCTCCTTTTTGGGAACGATTCTATATGTCTCTTGAATCATACTAGGTTTTCGTATATGTATTGTGACGCTAAAGTTAAAATATTAATTTCTTTAAATTTTTCACTCAGAGATGCCATTGGTCTCAAATCATAAACAGCACTAATAGCTCGCTTCTGCAACAGGATAATTGTATTAATATCGGCTGCACGATCCCATAACAAAATTTCAAAGGTCGTGAGACTGAAAAAAATTAAATAAACTAGTCTCGCGGTGTTTTTGTGTGTAAGCCACCGAATTCTTTTGACTGCACATGCTGCAGAACTAAACTTTGTCACCACTTCCATTATATGGAAATTCCACTGTAACTTAGTGTCTAAAGTCAGACCAAGAAATAGGATCGTGACCACAACATCTAGTATCACGTCTCTAACTACTACGTTTGTGTCGACCAATTTAGTATTAGACAACGAAAATTTAATTATTTTTGTTTTCTTCTCATTGAGCAAAAGATTGTTAATTGTTAACCACTCGAGTACTTTTCAAATAGTCCTATTTACTTTATCAAAATCGGGTTGTTATCTATTAACCTTAAAAAGCAAGGAAGTAGCATCAGGAAACAGTACAATCCCAGTACATGTAGAGTACACAAGTACAAATGGTTCAAGATCTGAACCCTGAGGCACACCCATACTGGCTACAGATCCCGAAGAACTCTCACCATTAATATCAACATTTCGGAGTGTTGATATTAATGGTGAGAGTGATTAATGGAGAGAGATGAGACTTTGCTACTCCAATATGATTCCAGAAATCCCAATGAGAGACTCCTGACGCCGTAGTGACGTAGTTTCCTGATAAGTATATCATTATGAACGTAATCAAATTCCTTTTATAAATCACAGAAAACACCAACTGTGTCTCGTGACTCTTCCCAGGCACCAAAAATCTGCTCAATGAGCTCAACACCAGCTTCGGTTGTTGAGCGACCCTTTATAAATCCAAACTGTTAAACGTTCACTAAAGTATTGTTATAAAAATACCGTGATAGTTGATCGATCAGTTTTTAGAAACTTTTATCAAGTGTTGGTAGTATTGATATCGGTTTAAAGTTCGTAGGGTTAGTTATACCACAAGTGCTGCTATTTATGTGTTCAGAATAATAATAACCAATTTTGTAGCACTTTTTCTATTCTTAAAGATGTGCATTTTTAACGCATTAATGGCTACTTCACAACTCAAAAAACGTTAACCACGTAATTTATTTTTCATGCTTGGTAATAAATAGAAATCGTTGGGTGCCAAACCAGGGCTGTACGACGAATGTCCAGCCAATTCGATATTTTGATCTTCCAAAAACCGAGTTGTTTCGCCCGATGTGTGACAGTTAACACTGTCATGATGAATAATGATTCTGCGTTGTTGGTTGTTCTTTCTTATTTCTTCAAGAACTTCTGATAAGCAAATGACCGTATACTACTCCAAATTAACCGTTTTACAATTATTTAGTGGCACTGCAGTGGCAAAACAGGCAACCATTTGCTTCAAAGAGCTTTTGGCACTAATCACTTTTGTTGGCTTCGGCTCATTCTTGAACACCCACACTGTTGACTGTTATATAGTTTCGGGGTCATACGCATAGATCCAATAGTCATCTGTGTAGATATTATAAACAGCTTTCGATGCACGATGTTTGTATTTTTTATCCTTTTTTTTTGCACCAATCCATACTAGTCTGTTTTTGATTAATGCTCAAGTTGTACGAGATCCAAATCCAACGAAAACAAAATGATATCAGAAAAGAAATAGAGACAAAAGTTACAAATGGAGAGAAAATATACTGAAATATGAAGGTAATGAAAGAAAAAGCTGCATATATCTATATACTTAAAGTAAAATGTTTAACTCCTTCATAATCCCGATCTTAAGGTACGGCTGCCAAATTTAGCCCTCAACGCACAGTAACACCATCAGACTTGCAATATATTAACGAACGATGGAAATTATGTCACGGGGTCGTTGCGTTTGTAGGGTTATCTTTTCAGAATTCTTGGACATGCAGTCCTTTTCCATGAGTAACAAGGGTTTAAAACTAACAATAATTTATTGGTTAAATAAACACTAACTCATTAGACGAAGCAATACATAATTCAACAATATAACAGAGCAACCGGGAGTACAGTCGTGGTGGCTGCAAGCAGAGTGATGCTCGTGCGTCAAGCGGGCGGCGCAGACGCCACGAGTTTCGAATTCGACAGCAGCGGGCAGTGGCGAAGGGCGCGCCAGGGATAGGCGGCAAAACCGCGGAAGGCGTCGCGGTTCTCGGAGTCGTCAGCGGCGACAGCATCATGTGTGCCGGGCCAGTAGATGTGCCTCGGGTCTCGACCATGGCGGCAGCAGGTAGCAGCAAAGGGTAGATGTTTGACGGTCGGCGTAGCTAGGGGATGCGCCATGGGTCTCGGATTCGGCGGCGACGAGAGAGTTGCCGTGAAAATGTAGTCTCGAGGAGGGACGTCTAGTACCGTCGGCATTCGTTGAGCAAGACCGTGAGCGACGGCACACGAACGGCGGTATACTGGCTGAAAAATAAATGTACCATCGATGGCATTCAAACTCAAAAATCAAATTCTAGCTACCTCTCGAACTTAAAAATCAAATTTACATGTCGAGAGACAAACTGGAGGGTGTATGGAAATGTAATCGGGGTCATCACTATGCATTCTGGGTTAATATATAAAAAAGAAATGAAATAAAAATAAAATCCTTACAAGGAGTATAATGTAGGAGCGTATAGCTAGGAGTGAAGAAATCTGATAGATTAAAAAGTAAGACAATCACAAAGAAGATAAACACCCGAGAAGTAATTAAAGATATTAGAAGACTTAAATAGTAATAATAATAATATCTTTGGACATATGAACACAGCACTATCTGATCCCAAACTAAGTAAGCAACACGGCTTGTATTATGAGTACCAGATAATTGATATAATACATATATTCATATATATACATAATATATATACAAACACCCAGATTCAAGATACGCATTAACTTTTAATCAAACAAATTAATGTTTGTCTTGTGCGGGAATCGAACCCAGGCCCCAAACACAGCAAGTAGGATCACTACCAACTATGCCAGTCGGGCAGTCAATATAAATAGCGATGGGGAAGTCACATAACAAGAGGTAAAGAAAAATATAATGAAATAATTATCCAATGGCACCCAAAAGAAGATCAAAAAAAAAGAGAAACAGACTAAAAAACAATGGGATGATGATATAAGCCAGATTGCTGGAAAAATGTTGTATAGAGTGGCATATACGATACATACGAATGGAGGCGGTTGGTAAACAGATTTACAAAAATCAAGCAAAGCCTAAATCTTAGAATAGAATATAACTAAAGTCTGATTAAAGACTAACAATAAGAATAAGTATTCTTATATATCAAAAAATTAAAAATAAAATGCACAGCAATTGAAAAGAATGAAATACTTGAAACATCTAAACTGATTTTATTCAACGGAAATTCATAGGTGTCTTAGGAATATTTTGGTAATAAAACTATAAAATTGGTAATAAAAAAAAAAAGAAAGAGTTTAGTGTCCAAAAATTTTTACCATTTATCAATTCGAATGAAATAAAAACAATCCTTTTTAAATTTTTCAAATCCGCCAGGTACACTACGCAATCAAACCAAGAGCGGTGGTAGCTGAGTGGTTGAGTGCGCTGCCTTAGAGCTGTGACCAATGAGTTTTTGGCTTTGAATCACACCACACGATTCCGGATCGTCATCGAATTGGTGAGAACCATCAACGGGGCTAGAGTGGAAGACTTGATGTCTTAGTACCTCGACGTCAAATAAAAATATTGTGGGAGGATGTGCCCAATAGTGGGCACTATTAAAACTCAATACTATAGTGCACGTTCGTGAAACTAATCTCTGGTATATTTACCTGGTATATTTATACTTCTTTTTTCGTCCGGGCATCAGTTAACGGCTACTAATCGTATCGATATAGGATTTCGCCCATTCGATGCGAAATCGTTCATGTATTGCATTAGATTATTTATTTTTTAAATTCTACTCACCATTCTTTTTTTACTTTCATAGCCCATAACACGCAGAGAAGCAGATGGGTGATGGCTAGTAAATGTATATCAAGAAAATTCCGAAACAGGCAGTTATTTAAAATTATCGGTTAACAAATAGAGAATTATAGTATATCTATCTATTTCTTAACCGATATTTAAGGAACACAGTGCGCACAGTCTTTAAAAATAATACAATAACGATGTTCATCTCCGCACAGCCATTAAATTTTTAATATATTTGATTTTGTAAGCCTAATTATTTAATCAGTTACAATAAATCTGTCAAAAATTCAGTAACCTAAGTGTAAATGCACAGATTTACCTTTAAATTATGTAAAACTACTGCAGACTTATATGTACACTACGATTACTATACGTTAAATTGCTAACAATTTAAAAAAAAAAAATGTTATAGCGCAATTGCTTGTACAGCGTCAATGCAAGAGGAAAGAGTTCCATTCAGGCTAGCAGAACTTAACTTTTTCAAAAAAACAGCATTAGATTTAAGTGGGTCACTAAAATAAGAGCCTACTCTTTTTTAATAGGCCGTCAACGCACTAGCAACTCTCCTCAAGTCGAGGATGTACATGGTTGGCGGTGACCATCTATCATCGAATGGCCTCCATGCCTGCTTCCTCCTTATAAGCCCTTTATATATATATAGAAAAACTATGTACAGACCTGACCCAAACACGGAGAGGCCCAGCGTATGGATTACTTTTTATAAATTGTCAAAGCTTTATTTATTCAACCGCTCTCTCTAATATAAATATGTAATATACAGACATGTAATGTAAAAACAAAATGTACAATCTCTAAATAAAAATTAATTACCTCAATTCCTAAATAAAAATACATTGAATACTTCTGTTACGGCCCTCGTTAAAAGTAAATCTAACAGACTAACTATACTTTAAAGGTCCCCGGTCTGTAATTAAAATGAAAGACGCAATAAAAAGTAATTGTGTATTTAATTTTAAGAACCGGGCGGCGCAACGATTTAATAATTACAAAAAAAAAAACTCTTAGATAACAAAAACAAAATCACCCTTAGAATAGTGTCACGAGATTTTGATAAGGGTCGAGACGCGACGCTGTCCGGGCCACTCTTTGATGTCGAAATAACTGAATTCAACCTTCTCCTTTTAACTTTACATAAGCTTTCTAAAGCTTTGCTATTTCGATTCGAGCGTTGGACTCGCCGTTAGACTATTCTGAAGTTCTAAAATGCAGATTTTGTCTCTGTCATTGAATCGACATTAGCGTACTCCTCGTATGTGACCAAAGTATCATACAGTTTTAACACAAATATACAATTTTAGCTGAGTCGATACACACTTAAAGAAAGAGAATTGGTCCAGAATTATTTTTGTAGTCGCTTACGACAGATAATTCGAGATTGTCTGAAATATATAATACAATTTTCAACAGACTTCAAAAAAGGAGGTTCTATGTTTGATCAGTACGTATGCTTGTTTGCATGTCCGCAAGAACTACTGATCTGATTTGAATGAGTCGTCTTTGTTAAATGCATATTTTTTCAGAGAAGATTTTAGTGTATATTAGGATCTGATGAGAATTTTCGGAGATAGACAATGAAATTCTTCAATAATAAACAGAAACAAATAACCCGCGATCACTGTGAATGTATGTCTGTATTTTTTTGTATATACGTGTATGCGCGCGTGTTTTCGTGCGAGTGTGCGTGCGTGCGTGCGTGAGCGCGCGTGTATGTGCGTATGAGTGTGTGAGTGTATGTGTGATATAAACAAACGAAAAAAAAAAATTAAAAATTGGAACAATAAAGAAATGAACAAATATAATACTGCTATTTATCTCCAATAATTATTATTCAATTGCTATTAGTAAAACCTAGTATAGACAGAATTAAAATCAATTACCTATTAATCTACCAATATATTTTCTTTCATTTACATGATTCCAAAATTACAATCTTAGCAAGAACATATCGGAACTCTTTAGCTATAACAGGGAAACGAGGATTAGCCGGTTGAGTCTTTGATTACGTAATTATGTGTCACAGACTGTCCTCGTAGACTGATATTTAATGGCTGTTTATAGTTACTTAATAATTGGCTTTTGTCTGCCGTTTTCCCGCGTGGATAAAGTATATTGATTGAGATTATAATCTTCATTCAATCTCAACCTAAATCCTTTACCAGATCACAACCCTTTCAGTCAATGAAGATATTGATTGATTTCAATAAACTGTCATCGTAAATGTTTTGGTTGACCCCTTAATTTTCACTCTCTTTCATCCCCTCGCTTAAAACTCCATTCCACATCTCCCTTCATTGCTTATCTTTTTCTCTATAGCCTTTCCCTCGCCCTTTTCAAGCAAAAGAAACAAATGAAATAAAAATCATGTAAGTGGCGATCGAAATAAAAAAGTACAATGATCTTAAAATTATTCTTCTATGCAAATCGGACATAATAAGACTGGAACAATAAGTAGCTCGTAACTCACGCAACGATGAGTTAAATTAGGTAGCACGTTTCATCAAAATCTGATTCGTCACGGTCGAGTATATAAGTATACAGACAGAAAATCTGTATGTCTTTATACACAAATAGTAGCTTATATTTTATATTACTTTTTGATCTATTGCTACCAAATTTTATTACGATCGGTTCAATTATTCAGGTTGAACACTTATTTACAAGAAGTTATACACACAAACAGACAGTTAAACGGAAGAATCCTTTCATTTCCCCGTGATTCAAACTGGTCCATATCAAATTTTTGAACAGTTAGACCGTGAAAATGTAATATACCTATCAAATATGAAGTCGCTTTCTAAATATTAGTATTAACATACATGTATTACAATCGGTGATGTGCTTTTATTTCAATATATTTCTTTTTTATTTAATATGTACTCAATATTACGTCAGTTGCTTAACTTTGTAAACGTAGAATAATAAGTACTTAGGTACTGAAAACAGTTATTTATTAATGTTATTCTTAAAATATTGGTCTAGACAAGGTCGCAATCTAGACTAAATATTTTACGATCTCATATAACGCCTCGCTTTTTGTCTCTTATTCGAGAGACATCTTCAAGAGCATGTGTCGGACCACGCTCAGGGTAGGGTTCCGTAGTCGTTACTACAAAGAAAAGACAGATGAAAAAACAGTATATTGTTACATCATTTCTATGTTTCCCACATAGAAAAGGTATAAGCACTTTAGTCGCTAATAACTAGAGAAACAATTAGGTATGTTGAAAATTACTCTTAAGCCAGTGTAAACTATAGTGCACCAGCTAAAGAGTGTATATTTAAGGGACTTACATCCTGTTGTTTATAAGCGCAGTTTTTCGGTAATAACTCAAAAACCGTATAACCAATCAAGTTCAAAATTGTTTGTATTAAAAGTACTTATTAAGCGTTACCTATGTAATTGTTTTATATTTTTCGGATATACGGTTAAAAAAATAAAGGTGGCGACACAATTTCTATTACTTTCGAAGCGATTATTTCCAAAAATATTCAATTAGTCAAAACTATTGCTTAGAATTCTTAAGGTGTTTTTAAAAGAACTGTCGAAATGTGTAGCACACGTTGATGATGCAAATTTTTTTTTTCAGATTCTGTTAGATGTTTGGAGTGCCTAGAAATGTTTATTTTTGTTACTTAACTATCAAACGAATTAGAGGCTTATTCAAGACACTCATTATGTATCTTGTATATTTTGAGTAAAATCCTTGTAACCTACCTACAAACAGATAGACAGACACACATAAAAAGACTATAAGGGTCCCATTTTTGACGTTTTGTTTTGGAACCCTAAAAATGATACGTCTAATATTCTCCGTACTCGTGTCATGAGATTAAAAATTTTTGGAGTAAAAAACGCAAAGGAAAATTAAATTTAACTTTGTCAAAACTTTTACAAGAAAGAAGTTTTTATATTTATATCTATTAGGATAAATTATTCCACCCTCATTTCACCCGAACGCCATTTTGTAGCCCAGCTTGTTTATGTCGCGAAAAGAAAAAACCAAAATTTTAAGTCGTAAGCAATATCATCGACATACTGTTTGTTAACATATTGTTTATAAGTAATTACCTATATTTCGCTTATTTATTGTTGCAAGTCGGCAAAAGATGTACGAAACAGTAGTTTTCCGTTAATACACTCTCCACGTTTGCTATGTAAAATTGAGTGTCTACATCTTTTAACTTACTGGATCCATCTTGTAGACTATGAATTGTTAAAAAGAGAAACAGACGACAAACGAATTTTTTTAGATGCAATTGGAAACATTTTGTGCAATTCTTTTATGTATTGCAACACCGAGATTATATATGTACTACAAAGAAATTCTACAGTAAAATTAATGTGATTAAAATCGACTCATGTCATTAAAAATAAATACTTTATAGCGGTTTAAGGCTTTTTTTATTTTCTATTATAAAAAAAATAAAAATAAGATCAGGACGTGACACGAAACCCCGTGGCTGCTTCGTTTCACATGTATGAAATACATAGAGAAATATGTGAAGATTTAGATTTGACTTAAGAGTAGAAAATTGAAATAGAAAAATCTCGCCTCAGCTTCCAAGCATTCATGGAGTGCTATCGAGACGAAATCTCAGCTCATATGTCTGGAAATCCTCTGTTATTGCGTCTGTCTAGACGGTACGTGATGAGTCAGGTTGACCTGTTGACTTTCTCGAGCCAACCTGTCGCAATTCCTCTATTGACTTTAGAAATATTGCCTTCGGACATACGGTCGGCGATGTCGAATATATTACATGAGAATATGAAGTGAAATATATGTAAAAATGTTACATTTGACTTTATACTTCGTTCTAATAATATAGTTAGTAGATTGGTAGTTAGCGAGCAATCAAGGGTTTTGACTTTAAATTATAAGATTACTAATAAGGAGCGAACTGATCAAGGATTTTTTTTTTATCTAAGTCAAATAGAACGAATTAAAACGTCTTGGGGTAGAATAGAACGAGATGGAATAGTATGCAACACTATTGAAAATAGTTATTTGACATTTAGGGCAAACGAGTACATGTTCTTCAAAATCGTTCCGAGAATAAACAATGTTATGAAGGAGCACTAACAAATTTTAAATTATTATTTATACAATTCTGATTTACATAAATTTTAAAGGGTGTTAACTTATGTAGAGCAATAAAATTTTTCGCCTTTTTCAGTGGCACAGTCACTGTTACAAACCTTTATGTACATGTCAACTATGTCCTGAATGCACTGAAGTAACGCATAAACATCCACACAGCATACACTTAGCTTAGTAAAGCTTTTGACATAGTTGACCATGAAACCTCAATCGGTAAACTGAGTCGATAGAAAGTGAGAGGCAAAGTACTGGGTCCGCCTATATTCATTAAGTAGACACCTATGCGTACGAGAGAATTGCCTTGTACCAGCAGAATACGAAGTGATCTCCAGTGTTCTGCAAGTTTCAAGCTTGAGACCAATACTTTTAAAATACCTATCAATGGTATTCGAGATAAACTGAAATCAGAATATCTGTTCTATGTCGATGACTTGAAAATCTTTAGGAAGACAAATAATGATGATTACGTCATAACCCATCAGTATTATATCATAACTCAGTAGTATAATATCTAAAGCTATGTACCTGAAGTGCTACTTATGGAATGCTAATTCGTAATTCATTTATTTATTTATTTGCGACATCAACAGCATGTCTTAAACTAAAATAACAGATGCAAATACAATTTATAAGGCCAATTGCAGTTCATCATCTGATTAATTAAGTGTCTAATTACAAGTGGTTGAGAAAAGACAAAATCATTTTTAAAGAATCAGTATATAATGTTGTATAAAAATATATAAGTGTACATAATGTGCAGAATATACACAAATAATACAAACGCACACACAACGCACACAATATAATAATCTATAAATGTAATATTTAAATTTATAAGGTCATATATTGAATTGTAGTCAATCTCGATCTCTGTCAAAAGCTTTTATTTAGTGAAAAAAGGAAGAAAAAAGAAATTGTATGTTCGCTTTCTATATACCTTTCTTAACCGTATTGTCGCCCAATATAGTTAAATAAATTTACACAGTTTTAAGACTTGTGATACGCTTGAACGGTTGACAGGTTCTTAAAACAAAACTGAGATCACGATAAGCTCTGTTTATTATTTAAGCGCACCCAGGTCACGCACCATTTCTGTCCTCTCTATCGCAATGCTATTAAAGTTGTAACAGAAATTTAAACGGTTTGATGATTGTGAAAAGCTTATGCATTGAGTTTTATGCCAAAATGATATTATTATTTGCGTATTAATTAAACGGGTTATCTAAATTCTTTTGTAATAGTACACAGTCAGACAATGTTTTAACTTTCGTAAAAACTCTTTTATCGTCTGCTTACATTAAATGATTAGCATTGCAAAAGCATGAGTCAATATCGAAGACGTAAGTGCTGTAAAAGACAGGACCAAGATGGGATCCCTGAGGAACACCGGATGGGACAGATATTAAATCTGTCTTATAGCCTCAGAGAGTAACGGCTTGAGAAAGATCTGTCATATATGATTTTACCCAGCGCAACAATCGCCGATTACGCCTAATATATTTAATTTTTCCAGTAAGATGACGTGATCCAAACGATCAAATGGTTTTTCCAAATCTGTATAGACAACGTCAACTTGCCCTCCCCTTTTCATTTGGTTAAAAACATAGTCAGAGAAAGAAACTAAATTAGACATTGTGGAACGACCTCTAAGGAAACTGTATTGTGTGTTAGAGATAACTTTAGAAATGAGGGGATAAATATTTTTATAGACTACTTTTTCAAATGGCTTAGCAAGTGTGTTGAAAATCGATATAGGACGATAATTTTCTATTTTAGCTTTGGATCCTTTTTTTATAAATGTAGACGATTACGGCTCGTTTCCACAGAGTAGGGACGATGCATTCAGTCATAGATCGACGGAAGAGAAGTGTGATGGGAACAACGAGACTTTCTGCACAAGAGGATAAAAATATAAGAGGTAATTTATCACATCCTGCTCCCTTGGATTTATCTAAGCTACACAACATTAATTAAATAGTATCTTCAGAAATATTTATGGAGGACAACATATCATTACTAGTGTATTTATCTTGAGAGTATCCATATATTGTTTGTTATAACAGATTATCCATATTTTTTTGTTCTTAACTTTTATTTAGATATTTAGACTATCATATCTTTTTTTATGTTATAGTAACCATTTTTTAGAATTTTATTTGCAAATTTCAACATGGAGATGGCCGATGGGATCATATTTTATGCGGAAAGAATTATCACTTAATAACTCTAACTATATAATACATCATATATGTCTACATAAAACATATCGTATACTTATCTGATATATATATATATATATATATATATATATATATATATATATATATGCATTAAATGTATATTATAATAAAATGCAGCCTTTAAATAAAAAAAATAAACTTAGGACAGGATCTGTTGCAAGATTTATAACAAAAATATAAAATGATGAAGAAAATCGCTTTCAAACAATTACTTACTTGATGGCGCTTCAGTAAGAATGGCCTAGTGGTGCTGACTCTATTACCGATTTGTGAGACATACTAAGGAAATATTCCGGCGAGATATTTTTGATATGAAACGATTAATTTCTGAACGCAGCACTGGACGCTGAAATGAGAGCTCAACTGTCTCGAGTGGTCTATCGTCGTTTGGTAGTCTACGTGAAAATAGTTCTCATACATTTTACGTGTTCGGTGCTTATACAAACTATGTTTTTTCAACTTTAACCACCATTAAAAAAATCATGAAACGGGGGAATACTATTTTCAATCAGATTTCGAAAATTGAATATTCATCAGATCTTGATGTTTTACCTTTACCTTACACCTGTGCGTCTGCGTGTTCGTATGGCTCTTCTTTCTCATACTCCGTTCTCAGACCTTAACCAAGCTAGGCCGAGATTGATTTCGACTTCCGGCTAAAGAAGATTTTTTTAAATTAGTTCATAAATGGGAAGCTGTCACGCGGAACACCTAAAATAATACACTTGGATCGAGAACCAATTTATTAGTTCATTGTTAAAAGTGATTATATTTTGTATACCTTGTTCAAAATATGCGTTCATATAGATGTTTTTGATGTAACAGACAAAAATGTTGACTATATGGACTGGGTAATGGAGCCTTAACTATGATTTCTTTGTTTAATATTATAAAATTTGTTTCAGAATCTTATAAATACAGTATCCAATACCATATGTTGTTAGAAAGAAAAATTGAGTGTATGAATATATATCATCAACTTATGAGAAAGAAACACAAATAAAGTGCCCAGATATAAAGAGACGGCGACATTATTTATTTATGCTATGAAAACATTTGTTCTTTTATTTTCATTTTCTACAACAAATATTTTCGCAAGGTATTGTAATACTAAACTAATACATTTTTATTTGAGATTATCGTAAAAAAATAAATCCAACAGTGATTTTGAAATCTAAACTTCATAGATCATTCCAGGCCCCCGAAAAATGAAGCTATAAAAATGTTTAATTTATTAAAACTTAATTTACATTGAAGTTCGCGAATGTACTCGCAGCTATGCAAATATATTGTGCTTATTAACAAGCAAAGCTTCGCGGTACTTTTTTCTTTGAATATAATTTATAGTGTTGTTACTACAACACTTCCTAGTTTTCGTTGTGTGAAAAGGAAATATTTTATTTTTATAACAGAATTTTAATTTGTTTAATTTACGATTTGATTTTTATAATTGTACATGAAAACATCGTGTCTTGTCGTCCCAGAAGCTGATGTAATATAAGCAAATAAAGTTGATTATTTATTTGATTAATAGAAATATCATTCGATTCAATATAATACTAATATGAAAAGCGAGGCATTGATATGGTTTGGAAACCAAATATATTTAATATTATAGAATTCACACCTGCCTATGATACATAACATTGTAAAAAAGGGAAGCTTCCCTTTGTATATGATGAAAACTAAACAATGATATAGTTTAAGTTGAATTTATAGAAGAAATTATAGCGGACATTGACTTGCTAGTTAATCATATGATATACACAAACATCTTTGCGTAGGGACGAGTTCAATATTTAATAATTTTATTGTAAAATAAATGTAGTAGTAATAGATGTAGTCATTTAGTCGTAAATATTTCTTATGCCTGTTTCTTATAAAAGAAATTATATTAGCTGGGAATGAAATTTTGTTTAATTCATATGAGTTAAACAAAATTTAAATCAATTAAACAAGTATGAATCTGTGGGTCATCAAAGATTTTCCGTAGCTTCTAGTTAAAATGTTTTAGGTAAATATATAGCGAGTCACGTCTAAAAATAGCTTTCGCATTGAATAGCCTTTTTCTTTATTGGTATCGTAAAATGTCACTAACAAACGGAAAATGTTTGTTCTATTACAAGTCGTTGGCTTCCGTAGCGACTTCCTGTAGGCGCAAATTTTGTTTTCATTAGGAGTGGCTCGATGGCTATCCGAATGAAATGGATTTTTTTATGGTTCTATTCTAAATTCCATAGAGAAATGTCATACTCTAATTTATAAGCACACGAGATATTAAGTCACAAACACAACTGCACTGACAAACTAATAATAGAATTGCAAAATAATTCCTCTATACAAAAGTATCCGAAAATAGAATTTTCTTAGTAAGCAAACCGCCTTGCGCGCTCCACCTTTGTCTCCGTTAGTGCTTTTGATGTGTGTTTACATTTTATTTGAAATATACTTTTTTGTGGAGTGGATTCTTTAAAAGTCGATTGATATTTGTATCAGACGTAACATGTTTACGATTTGTTTGTTCCAGATGATCCAAGAACTTTCTGGATTGGCTAGTCGGTCAGTGATGAGTATTGAGGTGCGGGTACACTGGAATGAGTGTTATTTCTGCGATCGGCGGGTACACAAGTCAAGTGTGTTCAACGCCAACTGGTTCTTCAGCGACTTAATGTCACCAACATTTTCGAGTATTTTTTCTTTCCCGGCCTAATAATCCTTTGATAAGTATTTATTAAAGAGAACGCACCACTATTCGTATCATAACGAGCAACTTGAATTTCAAACCCTGCACGCTGGTCTAACACGAGGCGAGGGCCAGCGCTGACGCGGTGATAACGTCCGAAAGCGGCGTGTCCTTCGAGAGACAGAGGAACGGGTCGATTTCATTTGCATAAGTCAAAAATTCACTGTCGAACTCATATGCGGTCAGGTATTGAACCTTTTTAGGGTAAAGGTGACGCCTCTATCCACATACCCACTTCCGCCTCCCGACGTGAAATGGAAGATTGTGATGCTTTTGGACAAATATATAACAACACTATTTACTTCGGTAGGTCGATGATCGGCCTTAGTAATAACATAAAAATAAAAGTGAATATTAAAAATAACATAAAAAATGAATATTAACAATGCTTTAATTCATAAAATTTTGCAATTGTTTGTTTCTAATAAACTAAGATTAGTTTTTTTTTTTTTCGGAAAGAATATTCAATAAGATAATTTCGTTTTTTGATTTTATGTACATTTTTTTTAGTATCATTTGAAGCGTTCATCAAAATAAATAATTGAAACCTCAAAGCGGTTGCATAGTTTTGGATTAAAAACTAGATGAATAATCATCTAGAATGAACTCAGTAACTTTGTTTCTACTTAACATTCATGATAGAAACACTTCCGGTAATGAAATACCTATACAAAGAAAATAAGTTAAATACCCGAATCTTAAAAATATTAAAAGTTATATAAATTGTACAAAACCAACCGCATAAATGACTTCAGCTCGACATGATAGTATTGCTCGTCAAGACTGATTAGTTTAAAATGTACTTTTGCAGAGCTCCTATACGCCCTTTTAAACTCAACCTTATAGTAATATTATTTGTTTACCTTTGTCGTGACATTTACTTAAAGTTCATTGATTAAGTAAATTGTCCATTAGATTTTTCAAAAAAGAAATATAGTTTTAAGAAGTCGAAGTAAGATTTTAATATCTAACTATTATATACTGTACTTATAGTAAATAATGATTTCAGAGGCCCTTACAAAACGCAAACAGAAATACAGATAAATATATACTTTTTCATTTATTCTAAATTTTATTTATTATTACTCGTCCATTTACATTTATTAAGGTAAATTAAAAAAATAATAAAAACCTTCTCCGAAAACCTATTCAAATGTATTTTTTAAAAAGACTTGAAAAAACAACTAATTAGTTGGTTTTGGAGTTTCCACTTATTCCGGTTTTCCGGTTCCAGCTAAATATAAATCAGACAGAGATATGTCTCCATAGAAGAAAAAAACCTCCCTTTTCACTCAATGTGTTTCGTATTCATGTTTATAGGTTATATACCCTTCTGCCCTACTTTACATGCAACCGACTTCAAAAACAACTAATTAGTTGTTTTTGAATCCAGTTTAAGAAATAATTTGAAAAACTCCTCAAATTAATTTTTATTTTGCTTTTAATTTATTTCATTACACATTTTTTAGTTATCGGGCAATCATAATTCTACAATTTATTTAGTTACTTTGCAAGTGGATTAACCAATAGTTAATAAAACCGGCCAGGCGTCTGTGTACTTTTGCACTGAGCAAGGGGAAAGAAGTTCCGATCCAGAATTTATTGTTCGCTAATGAGCATTCCAAGATCTATACATTCTTAGATTTAAACCGCCAAATTATTCTTATACAAATTATATAAATTATTCTTATTCCTTATAACATAAAAGTTCTACAATTCAAGCAGATTATATTTTCTTTCATTAAATTAATTCTCCATATAGTTTTATCGCTAAGAGTTACGATGTGGTCCTGCTGAGATTGTCACGTTGTAATTATATAAATGAATGAAAATGTGTAGGCAGATTAATAAGTAATTAATTTTAATTCTGTCTATATTAAGTTATATTAAAGACATTAAAGAGCAATTTCTGGCGACAAATGACACTGTTATTTTTTAAGACGCCTACGTATCGTTTTTATTATACGTGTGTGCCTGCAGCGATCGAGGGTTAATTGTTGCTATTTGTTATTGAAGAGTTCCCCTGCCTATCTCCGAATATCCTCATCACATTCTAATGCACTATACACTAAACCATTTACTTAAAAAAATATAGAAATAACAAAGAAAACCCCCATTTAAACCATTAGTATTTTTTGAGAAAATCACGGACATACGAATAAATATATATACGGGTTGAATACAGAACTCCCTTTTTGAAATCGGTTAATGAGAAAACTACAAGTGGTATTCAAATGATGTATAGGATTTATATATATATATATATATATATATATTACGCGTTGACATATATACTTGTTGCCAAAGTAAGAACGGGCCATGATTACCATAATACGTCTCGTAAGTTGTGGAGTCAATGCTATAAATTATTTACTTGGATAACAGGCTGCACTTTGACTAGCAAATGCTAACTTGTATTGCACAAAAGTGTACGACTCATAGAAAATTGTGTGTAAAATAAAAAGAACAAGTTATTGTCATGGTTTAATTACGATTTTCTTGACTTGCTTATTAATGACTTTTTATTGAACTCAAATAAAACTACAATTTCGGCGCGGATATACAACATGAGAAACATCGACGTAACTTTGTAACGGTGTCCTTCAGTTTTATTTTTTTATTTCAATTTCAAATAACTGTATTTCAAGTTGTTTTATAGAATTACAATTTTTGTACTGATTAATAAGTAATAAAAGTACAATATGAATATTCACGTAACGTAAAATATATGAATAGTTACATAATATTTCAAATTCTTTACTGGTCCTTTAACAAATAAAGAATTGTGTCGAATCTAGCATTTGCAACTTAAGGAACCATTTTCCAAACCAAATAAAAGTACGGAAATATATTTGAATACGAAATACGAAAATAACATGCATTAGATGAGATGTTAATTCACGGGAATTCATATTTGGACGCAATTTAATGCAAATTGCAGGCGCAATTTGCATTAATACGCAGCATGTAACCCGCCACTAATTTTCGAATGGATTTTATCAGTATTTTTATTCGACAATTGAATATTGATTCGGGAGGATTGACGGATATTGAACAATTAGCAAGAAAAAAAAAAATACTCAATGTTCTATCAATACAAAAAAAGTGTATCTTATCTACAGTAAAACATTAATATAAATATAAAAAATAAATTTATTGCATATAACTTTCATTTCAGTAGTGAAAAGAGGTTGTTGTCTTTGTTACTGGGTTCTTAATAATTTGTACGTTAAAAACGCCGCAACAAACTTAACAATCATGTTTGATCGTAAATGGATCACTAAAACTATCATTTGCAGCTGCTAGTCAATAAGTTTAACTTGGTTTAAGTATTAACTAAAAAGTTTTAGATGACATTTACGTTTCTTCTCGATCGATTTTATAATTCGATATCTTTCCATAAGCATTTCCTCGGTTTCTGTAACGATGATATTACGTTATTTTTATATTTTCCTTTTCACTTTATCGATTCTTGTAAGCACTTCGCAAAATCACCAACTCTGTAATACACCTGCGGCATTTCTATCGGACCGGAATACCGTCCCAGTTGTCTAAACAATTCCAACGTTTGCTGTTCTGCGAGCACAACGGCTTAGCCCGCCCACTGAATTACCTGTCGCTACCGTCGCCTCGTTAGTGATTTGTTAAAGTATATAGCATTGTTTGCTAACAACGTGTGTACGATCTAAACAATCGAAGTTTATTCTTTTATATAAATAATTAATGTTTAGTATTCATAATGAACATGGAAATTTATAATTTCTAACTAAACATCAGAAATTTTATTCCCAATTTACAGCCAAAACGAAGATTTGTGCACGTTGCATCATTGTAGGAAACAGTGTGTTTGAGAGTGCTCTTCTTGAAATGGTGTTGCCATTATATAAGAGCGTGAACACAAAAGCTTAGAACGAAAACAAGATAGTCTGCCTTGTGTGTGATGCAGTGTCTTAAGTGTAAATAGTTAGTTCAATCTCAACTGCAACATACGTTATGTAATTCAGCCACTTTCGTTTTATTACTGGTAAAGCCATGTTTTATTACTGGTCAATTTGACAGCACGAAAATGAATCGCCTCGAACGGTGAGATACCACACTCTCACAGAAACAACGTGAAGTAACTGCTTCCGCAGTTGGGTCGTCGGGTGAATGACCCACTCCCATCAGGCTGCCCTCCCATCAATCCCCCATCATCAGACATCCTATTTCTTTAAGAAATCGGCAACGCACGCTTGAGTTGTCTGGGGTTGTGAGATTGCGAATGGGGCGACGATAACCGCAATGCTATATAAAAAGTACAAAACAAAAAAAAAAAGAAATAATCTTCAGAAATAAAGTACAGAATTCTAAGCGTCTAATCTAACATAATACAATTCGACAAAGAGAAGTTTAAAAATTGTCGTATAGAAACACTACACACTAACCGCACACTAGTTATTAATTGGAACCATTATATCAGATTGTATACCACCGCAGAACCATATTTCTCCACAGTCTTTTATATTGCAGCACTAGGGCTTAACCTTTCCCTTCCCCCAATGCAATCCTAGGGTGGGTAGGCGACATCGAATTGATAATCATTCATTAGCATCAGATGCAAATGACCGTGATTGTCAATTCGGCGATAACATCCGGAACCGATAGCTTAACATGTTATACGGGTCACGGAGCAGGTGATTCGATTTAAGTTAAAAACTCATTAGCTCTTAATCAGTATTCGAACTCAACATCATATGATGGGATAGCGCTGATTGCACCATCACTCCTGTTTTGAATGAGTTTCATGCGAAAATGAAATAAAAAACATAGTTGTTGCTTTGTACGAGTTTTATTCAAGTTTTCATTCACTTCTTTTATCGATAATTTTTTAATGAAAAAGGTAGTAATTGGGAGATTTCCGATAGAGGTTAAAACCAGATTGACATTAGTCTGGTTTTCACTTCAATAATAATATTAATTTTTATACAGTTTATTTATTTATAATAATACATGAATATTTTTGTATAATTAACTAATTATTAAAATTTTACTTAACTGCGTAAGTCCATAAATTTGAAATAAAATGTGCATGTTAAGATCAAAATTGCAAAATGTAAACCGTCTTATTTAATCTAAACTCGATAATGCTGCAATTCAATTAAATTCAAATATACCATTTTCACATAGCCATAAAATTATCACATGTACTATTATTCCACATAAAACTCTTAACATAAGCATGGCGGTAACGCGAACTCATAAGATTTCTCCATGTCAAATATCACTCAACGCGTCTAAAGAAGTTTTCACTACAATAACAGTCAAAATCAAACCCGATCGCGAAATTGTCAATACTTTGCAAAACCATTACATTAACGACGACATAAGTCATTCCAGCCGCTATCACGATACGGACGGCGGTGCACCCGCGATTTGTATTCATAGGAATGTCCGATAGCCTGCAGTGCAGCGTGCTCGCTGAGTTGGAAGAGTTGCGTATCAAGATGTATTACATGGCAAGTACAAGCTGTGTCGCTATCGTTTTCCGATAAACAACATTATTCAAATCCCTTTGCAATTTACGTATGGTTATGTCTATAAACTTGTAATACATGCGACGATGTTATAGGACAACCTTGTTGTCAAAAACGCTCGAAGTAATTACTTGGAAGGAACGCATTTTCAAGTCGTTTTTTCCGTTCAACAGACATCCATTATCACCTTTACACATTTTTTTTGGGGCACATTTCAACATATTAGAGAAAAGTTTACTTACTTCAAAATTATCCGAGAATCTCCCATCAAAGCCTTCTCTTATTCGCTGTTTATTTGTACCACACACATTTCAGCTCTAATTTTTGTAGATTTATATGCACTTTTAACCTCTTTTAGCTTATTTTTAGACTATCCATTATTTAATGTTTTTGATTAAGACTTTGAAAATAGTGAATTTAACCATTATTTTTTTCTTTTCAACTGCTACTTTCTTCACCATGAAATGCCACCGTATTATCTTACTCACTAACATTTGCTCTCTTATTCACTCTACATAATTTTATTGCTTTTTCTGCAACCACAAAGTTCCTTAACCTCCACAAATCGACAAGTTTAATACTTCCACAAATCAGAAATCTCAATACTATTTGAATTCACAGAAGTATTTTTCAGTTCCTCTACTTACTTCTTTTTTACACAAGGTCCAAAAGTTCTCCAATTTTTGTTCATTATAGCTCCGCAGTGAACATTTTTACTTTGTATGGTAAATTCTTGCATCTAGCTTTAATAACAAAGAACACTGAGAAGTGATCCATCAATACTGACGCTGTGGTACACTTTAATATACAAAATCTTGCTTCTCAACTCATAGTCTACAATTATAAAGTCTATTTATTATAATTAATGAAAATACATAACAAGACCTAAAACCAAAATGGGGTTCGAGCTTTAGGATTAAATATGCATAGTCGCATTCTGATTAGTGCCGCAAATTAAATGACTGGAGTTAGATGTAGAAACTAAGGTCATTTCAACTTTAAGTTTTGTATCAAGTTTATTTCGCATTTGTGGATACACTTCGTATTCTCCGGTATGTAGAACCGATATGTAGAACCCAGGTTAGCCGACCCAAGTGGAACCAAACTCGTAGCACCTCAACTACCCAACAAGCTATTGGGCGAAATTTGTGTTCTATTGCCAGCCAAAAAGTTATTTAGAGAACCCAGACTTCTAGAATACAATTTCCAGGTACACAGACTATAAATTTTCGTTGGGAACGTGTTTGATTATGTATATGTATATATATATACATATATATAAACCGAAAAATTGACGATCAAAATCGATGCCTCCCATTTTGGTATTTTACACCATACAGTTATGTCTGCAGACATGAAGCTGCTTTAATCAATTCTGAGAGATATTTACAATACCCAGATTTTGTTATTCAGTTAAAACGTCAACAACCCACTGAAAATAAGCGGAATCGACGGGCCTCGACGAAGGCCGCCCGCGCCTCTGTAAATATTTGAACATTGTTGTGCTTAAAGATCTCCGTTATATAAGAAGTATCTCGTTATTTCTATATCTTTTATTGGGTAAAAGAAAGATGGGAAAATTGATGTTTACTTTATTCATTTTTTTTCTTGTACCGATAAATTGCTATTGGTAAGTATTATTGATATTACTACATTTATTGCCTGTGAAATAAATTATTATTAATATATACGTTTTCGTGATTAAAAGATAAAATTCCATAAAATGTATCGAGATCGTTTGAGAGACGAAAATCTTTGCCTGGGGCATCCTCTCGAAAAATATGTTAGAATTAAAAAATTAGATTATTCTTTACAAAATTGGAACAAGAAAAAATAGTCAACTTTTGTTACTATTCGATTTTGTAGTTTAAAATGTTTGATCCTTATCGATACATAGATGAAATGAATGAAACTCAAAAAGTGTTGTTCACGTACACTCGGTTCCATCTGAGTATTTCTAGATTAATCATAGATTTTCTTAAATTCGTCCATTGAACAGGCAAATCTCGTTGTATTAATTATCAATTTATTTCTTAAATTCGTCCATTGAACAAGCAAATCTCGTTATATTAATGACCAATTTACTGAAAGTTCTGTCTATGAAAAAAAAAAGTAAGACTGGAACAATTGGGATAGAACTCGCACCATAAGGGTTCCGCACATATTTATGTTTATGAATATTTCATGCATCGTGATTATCGTCGGTTTTTGTCTGTTTTCCATAACAATATTGATTTGATATTCGAGTTCCTAATTTTCTAAAACTTTTGTCATTTTCCTTTTCTTTTAAATTATAGCAAATAATTTTTTATATGTACAAATTCTCGGAAACCATACATTTTTATAGCGGGTAGTTGAGAAATGTTTTCTCATACATCATGGTTACTAACTGTAATTGTTAATTTATGATCTCTACAAAAAATACTTTAGGACTCTATGAGAATGGAATAAAGATGCTTGATAATTAAATTTATCAAGTCTATCTGACCCTTTTCTCAGGAACTTGTAGAATCAATTTAAACGGTAAGTGCTTTATGGCCATGCCAATAACAACAGCCCATTATTTGATATTTCACTCCTGATGATCCTTTGCATATCTCGTTTTTGCAATTCTTTCATATTTACGTTGTCTGGAGCTAAAACAAAATTATAATTTTTGAGAGCATGACATCTATCTTCACAAAACCAAAACAAAAATATCATAGTACATTTTTCGGTGTCATATTTCATAAATTTATTGTTTATGGTTTTCTAACAAGTAATTACCGGGTCCAACAGACAGAAGCTCGGCCGCGCCGGTCGTTTTTCGACCGCTGTCGCAGCTGTCGGCGCCGACGACGCGCCGCCTCGTAGAGTCGACAAACAGTTTAACTGCATGACCGTTAAAACGTTCAATATTACATATTTTCAATACTGTGTGTACAAATGAGGAGTGATGATTGGACTTTTCATATTATAATTTTTAGTACGTAAAAATTTTAAATATGTTTAATAGTTCACCAAGATGTTGGTAATATGATACATCTGTATATATTTCTTAATATACTAGCGACTTTCGTGTATCCACCGTTTGTAATACCAAACAAAGAAATAAATAAATAAATTCTAGATGAGGTTATTTCCTTTTTATTCATTTCCTCTTGTGACACTTTCATTTAGAAGGTCTAATAATGAAAGGTCTAAAAATCCAATAAAATTGACAGCGGCGGCGCCGTGCAGTCCCCGTCATGAATAATGCAGAATGGGTGCTAGGCGCATTATGGCTAACGGGCTTTATGCCTCGCAGGAATTTCATCGGTAGCGAGTAAGTTGCGGCGTCAGATATCAAATATTTTCGTATTAAAAATTTTGGTGGTAAAATCGGCGTTATACCAATGAATGAAATTCATTTTACATTGCTTACATTCTTGCCGACACAGAAATGCGAGGTGTCCGTCTATGATTTCAAAATAAATGCCCAAATTTCAACGAAGACAGCTGTTTATACGATTCTTAATAATAGATGACCATTTTATAGCTTTTGTCCGTATGAAAACTTATTTCTAATGAGGCTTTGAAACGACTTGACGGACTTAAATGTTAATTTCGAGAATTGAAACACGAATTTGAACTTGCGTTTTTGCGTAAGTTTCATTTCAATGTATAGCAACGTTCAGAACTATAAATATTCGCAAAGCCATTACCACATAGCGGGTATCGCGATCAAACGCGTCCCTGTCAAGACCGACTGCAGTGGAAAATACTAAGGTACATAAAATGATATGCATATTAATGAATTTGAGTGTCTGTCTAATAATTCATGATAATTGAAAATTTAAAGTCCTCAGCGTTATTTAAATAATGTTACCAGTCTAAAACCACCCATTTCTTTTTTAATTTGTCAGTCTGCTTGTCAAAAGTACTTTTCGGAATAGCTGAACCGGTCTAGACGGGATATTCACTACAATAGAGAGAAGCTTATTAGGATCCACTCAGGATACTTTTTATTTCGAAAAGATTCCGGATTTCTGCGTGTAGGAAAACCCGCAAAATTGGAATAATTTAACGCAATTCAATCGAAGGTGCAAAGGGAGAACGACAGCGGAACCAAAATCAGGATCTATATTGAGACTGAAATCGAAATCTACAGCGGAAACAGGACCGTGGTAGATGTAACGTTATCAGTCATTATGAGCGATGTGGCAATATGGTATATATTCAAGTGGAAGACGCGAAGTTTTTCAGGAACGACACACAAAAGGTGTTACATGAAAATGTCTAATTTTAATAAAAAATATACGTCCCAAATTCCTAAGCCTATTATGTACAAGAGTAAACAAAGACTTTTTTGAAATGTATCAAAGCTTTATAAATTTGAAATATATGTCCAATAAATGTTCCTTTGCGTTTTCTTTTTAAAGGTTAATATAAATACGATTTAAGTGCATTTATTTTAAATTTCTTTATTGTCGCAGTGCATGAATAAATAGCTGAAGAAAAACATTAGATTGAGACATAAAAAATACAACAGAGCTAACTTGTGATACTGGGCGAGTAAATGTGACGTAACGAGAAAAACTGTCTGTTTGCTATAACCGAGAAATAGTTCTCATAAAAATGAAAGAAATTCAAGTTCAGATGATAAACCAGGATCGGGTCGAACGATAGCCGTTTGGAGGAAGAACTATTACGCTATAAACTGAAATAAGGTCCGCAGGCTAGTAACAGCGTAATATTTAGGGATCTTCAAAAGATACATTTATACATTTGCTTTCCGCCACAATATTTTCCACGTATACTCATGGAAAAATTATGCTCAATGGCGAGTGGTAGCCTGCAAAAGATTGCTCGGCATTAGACTGGTAATCTGGTTTTGCCACGGATTGTGACTTTAGATGAGAGATGAATATTTTTGCTAATAACAAAAGGTAAGAGCCCCAGTTGGAGTGATCTGCACTAGTGCTTAACCGATGTTTATATGGAAATGTTAATTTAAAGTTACAAATATAATCGTTTATTAGATAGAAATACAGTATTCAGATTTGACTTTGTGATATTCATGCCTTGTTATTATTTAATTTATTCTGAACGAATTCAATTATTTTCTATAAAAAATCTTATTTCAATATTCTATAGATAATATTTATCAATAAAAGAAAACATAGGAAAACTAGATAGAGTTGACGTCTAATCAGATAGTATAATCTCAATATGAGAGCCATTTGATTAAAATCACTCAATTAATGGACTACAGTTTTCACAAACATGATTCCAAATTATATTAAATGAAGCCATTTGGTTCCATTCCAAACCCAAAACTATGACGATTACGAGAATTATTTTTTAACGTAAACGCATATAAAAGTAGCTAGAATCTTTGATACATAATGCATAAAAAAAACAAACAAATGGAGTCTCTTTGATAGCTTTTTCTCAACGGTATTATTTTCAAAAGCCTGAGTAGATTTTGTGTAAAATATTAATGCCTTTTTATGATCAAAATATTTCGAGTTTCTAGATTCATATTACAAATAGTTATGCCGCCGGCGCCGTTTTGGCGTTCAGACTGACTGTGACAAACCATAGTAGTTATTACAACATTCTAGATTATTCATAAAATTTATGCTTTTAGTAAATATATATTTTTCTCCTGAGAGCAGTCAATATCATAATTAATGAGCGAATCGAAGTTGACAAAGTGAATTGAAAAGGAGACAATCGCACATGGGCATTAATTTAATAAATTTTTGATGCTTCAAACGACCTCTTGTATAAAAAAAAAGAAGAAGACCTTACCATCGAATATGTAACAAAATAGTTATGTCTAGTTTTTAGGATTCCGTGTACCCTATGACAAAACGAACCTTTCTAGAAACAAAACTGTCGTGCCTATTTATCTGTCTGTCCATTTATGACAGCAATTTTTTTACGAATCCACTGGACGAAAAGATAAATCCACATGATACAAATATAAAATCAGGTGATACAGTCATGAACATACAGCGTAAGTAAACGAATTCTGATTCAAGAAATAAATTTTCGGACGTCAATTACGAAAAAACTTTGATCAAATGTATCATGTGATATATCAAAAGAACAGTTTTTTTAATGAGAAATACAAATGTATGCTTGAAAATTGAAAATGTTTTCGATTGCCGCAGTAGGGCCTCCATTTCAGCGAAAATGATTCCTTTAGTTTCATGAGCTCTACAACTAAGTGAAACATTTAGGTGTCAAAGAATATATTTACAACAATCATATGACAGTGAATCAAAAATTTGAAAAATTTTCATAATTTTTTGAGAAAATTGGAGTATTAATATTGATTTACAACGACTCAAAACGTAAATTTTTATGAAGAGTATACATACGATATTACACAAAAATTTGGCTGTAAAAGAAATTTGTTCGCATCGAATTTCGCACAACTTGAGCACTGATCAAAAACAGGCTCTTGTAGATTGGTGTAAAATTATGATATAAAAATACAATCATGGTGCGTTAAAAGCTGTTTATAATATCTACACGGGTGATGAATTTTGAATCCATTCGTAATACCTCAAAAATAAACAATAGTCAACGGTGTGGTTGTTCCAAGTTGGGTCGAACGCAACAGAAATTATTCGTGCCAAGAGCACTTTGAAGCAAATGGTTGCCTGTTTTTTTGATATAAATAGACATATGGTTACAGTGCCACTAAAGAATTGTAAAACGGCTAATTCGAATTGGGACACGATGATTTGTTTGCCAGAAATCTTTGAAGAAATAAGAGAACAGCCGACAACACAGAGTCATTCTTCATCATGACAATGCTGTCACAATAATTTGAAAAGTTTTGAATGCCGAAAAATTTCAATTCAAAACTTTTTAATTTTTATTTTATGGTTGTAACAAAATGTCAATAGGGCGTCGAAAAACTTCGACCTGCATTTTTAGAAAATTAAATTTGTCGATGACATGATTAATCAATTACTTCTCTGATTCAATCCGAACGTCAGTGACGGCACGTTTGTATCAGCGGTTAAGCTAGGAGTCATGAGCGCATAGTAATACATGCTTGCTCAACGATCGGCTATACAAGTTCGCGCAGTAGAGTTTGCAGCTGTTGTAAGTCTATGGATGAAAGATAGGCTTTGAAGGTAGCGAAAAATCCGTCCCCGTTTCAGCGAATGTATATTATCACTAGCAGCGCCCTGCGGTTTCACCCGCGTGGTGATGGAAAGTTGTGATAATGATGTTAGAAAGCGTTTTATTTTTTTGTTAGATTTTCAATGTTTTTATATTATTTTGCTATTCGGGACGGAGACAAATCTAACAAATAAAAAATGAAAATCGGTCCAGCTATTCTCCAGTTATAAGTGTTCGAACAATTATATTGTGTAATGTATGTAAATCGGTACTAAGTATTTTTTATGATGATCTCACTAATATGTATTATAGGTGTAATAAACGCTATAGTTTGTAAGGTTAGATAGATACGGAAGTATATGATGATCGATGGTAATGGAAAAGTTATAGGTGACTACTGCGATATACTCCTATAAACTATGTTAAACGATTTATTTTGGTCTATATAAACATGCAGATCTTTTTATTAAGAAACACATGAGCAAACCACATCGATTTGGCCGTGAGAAAACATTGCATGCTCAAATGTATGCCTGCTAACTCTTTATGGTCTGACCCCCTGCCGCCGGACCGCACCTATATCGCGCAATTTCATAGTCATTCGTCATAACCATCAAATGTTTGTCCAAATGATGGAGTGTAAAAAGACAAAAGTTTAATTTACTTTGAACACCAGTAACGAAAAAGTATTTA
>BGZK01000098.1:600000-775949 GCA_005406025.1 Eumeta japonica
CGATGTCATTCTCGATTCTAATACGAGTCCTCTCTATCTCGACCTCGAGTATGCATCCCGAGCTTTCACCCGTATGATTGAAATAGTTACCATCAAATTTGTGCAAAGTTTGAATCTTTGAGAGAAAAAAGTATCACTTCGATATTAAATTAATCCATAAAATAAATTTTATTCTTACCAATTACAGAGTTACTTAGATATTATTATCCTAGACCAACCATTATTTTTTTCTAGACCAAAATAGCTTACGTCTCCGGCCCATTAATTATTTATATTCATAATTAAAATAACGTCGATCCGTTGCTCCGTTGCTTCACGAAGAAGGATAGACCACGAAACACACTTTGGCTGTTTTTTAAACCAATATTTTTTCTATGTAACCACACTTTATCATCGTGTACGTCCATTTCTTTGTATGGTTTTGTGTTTTTGACGCAAAAAAAAAATAAGGACAAAAGCGAACGTCTCTTGCACTATCCTCGCCATACCTCTTTGCCGGCATGAAGTTAGCGCCCTAGTGTCGTCAATGGAAATACAGATGCTTGTGGAGACTTTTTTCGACCGTACATTGCGCCGTTTGCGCATTCATCGGAGCGTTTCTAATAAGACATCGGCGAAGTTATTTGGCACCTATTCTAATGTAATCTTAATACTAAAAAAAAACACTAAACAGATTGACACAGACGCGAGCCTGCGGTGCACCGAGCGTCCATAGACGGCGTCCAACGTCGCTCCGATGGAACACGTAACGCCGAAAGTTAATTACCGCGTTTACATGCGGGTGAAAGTGTTAACCGTGAGGCTGAAGAGGAAGCGCCGGCCGCCCGCCGCCGGCGGATCCGATTCGATGGCTATCGACCGCCGGATAATTGTTACACCGGATGCGCCTGCGCCCGCCGGCGGGCAGCGCGTCACCTATGCCGAGCCGGCCGTCAAACCGGCACATGAGTCTAACGAACGCCGGCCGCATCGAAATGGCCGGATTTATGTTTTTATAATGTCTTCCGGTTTCTTAGAAGAGAGCGAAAACGGCGATTGCAATTCTGTTTTATTTTTTTATTTTTTATTATTCAAATGTGTTGATTCGGTAAAAAGTTACCTAATCGAACACTTACAACGTACAAAATGTTATATATAGTGACGTGTGCAACGTGGCTGGCGCTTAGGAAAATGAATTTAATCCATATTGTGATTTCTCTCTAACGATAATCGCAAAGGAGACCATTGTGAGATAATACAGCGCACGAAAAAAACTGTTAGAATTGAACACGTACACTACAGAGGGAAAGGGGAATACTAATCAGAATTTATATCTGTCTCTATCCCCCGGTTAAACGATTGGCGTAATTAGGATGACGACAATAAACATAGACATCGTTATCAAAGTCGAAAGCCGCCGGTTCAATTCATGTCTTCGCTCTTTTTCCTCTACCTTGTCGATGTATCATATTGATCGCTGGGTGCTCCGGCATCCATATATGTTTCAAGTTACGCATGAAGTTAGAAACATTCTGGATGCCGAATGTGCTAAAACGCTCTTAATTCCGTGTACAGTGCAACGCACGAAAACCTGCCGCTCTGAATTGCGAATGATGGAATTCGCAGGTAAAACACTCGCCAACACTTTCTGCTTTTTTTCCCCGCGTTCCTATTTTACGCCATTGCGACGTTTCCGTGACTGACTTCATAGCGGCAGAGCAGCGGTTAAATACTCCCAAAGTGGAAATACAGTACAAACGCGAGTAAATGTTTAAATATACGAAAACTGAAATGTTGCATTACTTACGTATGTGACTACTTATTAAGTACTTATGACGTTTTTGTTTGCTTCCTATTGGGTTCATAAATAAATGAGGAACAATTAATGATGCTAAATAAATTAGTATGGATTGCCCAATCAACTATGAATACTGGAGATGAATTTAAAATATGTTATTTATGTCTATTTTCATATTAATTATGTTCGAAATTTATGAAATAACCCTTAAAGTAAAACACTAATCGAAGAAGAAAAAATATATCACTCGCTTAAAACATATTGAATATGATCAACAAAGCAGATTTTTTGTATGTAGTGAGTTATGAAAAAATATCATACAATAATGATGTTAATTTTGTTTGTAAGCCCATATTTGTATTAGCACTAATTTTAATCGTTCCTGATGTCAACTCTTAAAGTGAAAATATTAAAATATACTCAAATTTTGCCCAAGAATGAGAAATTTGGATGCGTCAGTCGTTTTTCAAGAAAATCGTATTAGTCGTGCTTCGTATTCAATTCGAAGGAATTGTCGAGTGTCAAGACAGACTCGTGCACCAAGAATTTCTTAAAATGTGATATTTAAAAATAAGACCGGGCCTGACCCTCGGTACTTTACGAGTTTAGGAGTTGGAACAAATTAATAGATTTCTTTCAAGCTCTTTGTAAACTTCGGAAATAAGGTAGGATGATTTTTTAAGTAAAAATCGTTTTAGGTGTTATCTGAAAGTAACTGAATTTTTTTTTAGTACGGAAATAAGTTTCATGTTTGATTACAGTTATTCTATTAGCTGTGTCCGCGACTTTGCCCGAGTAGACACAATTCCTTCATTATCCGTATCAAGAGATTTCTATTTAAATTACGACCCCGCTCTCGGACTACACTACTTGAGTTCGCAAGATTTTTTGTATATCTGTTATGACACTATACAACAAAAATATTATATTTTTCGCGCGTTTCCTAGTTGTTACATACAAAACGCAATGCGAACAAAAATTTTATAATAGTAATTAAAACATAGAAAATTTCATTTTAGAAATATGACGAGCCCTCAAATATACATACTTACAAATAGGCGGTATACGCAGTATGATCAAAAACGTATGGATGGCGTGGTACTATCAAATCTAAAATCTAATTTAGAAGTAGATCGTGGCTTGAGACGGCCATCAAAAATAGGAAGTAGATATTCATTACGTAGATAATGTAAATTAGTCTAAGTCTAGCGATTTTACTAGATAAAAATCAGTGTATAGAAATCAATTATTGTTTGTAAGTTTCTTATATGTCGTCATAATTATTATTCTCACTGTATTGAATTGACTTTTTAAATTATTTTTTCCTTTTTGCTTCGGTATAGAGTTTTTGGAAGTCGGTTAATTTTCTTCATAACTTGAATGGGTATAGGTACAATAAGAACATTTGACTGCGCAAACGATAGGTTAACATCTGTCTGTTCGTATGTCCTTTTATGACATTAGAACAGTGAGACCGATCGTAATGAAAACTGGCACAAGCAAGAGCATGTGATTGCGCAAATGACAAGATACATACGATTTCAATACACCGTACGGTGATAAAGTAAATTTAAACACTATTGGGCATCTTTTGTTCTAATCTGATGTATCTAATCCGCTATGGGGTGTAACGTTAACTGGCGCTTTGACGTGCCTAGGGGTCGCCTCGTGTTCTCTCACCATACAGCGCTTTCTCTCGCGAACAGAGTTACTGATATGAAAGTATTACATTACGACATTTTGTATGCGTACCTTACCTTTTAACCAAAATGTTCATAACTGAACGACAAGTTTTTAAGATTTTGTTGAAAACTGTTCAAATCACTTAAATTTACCATTTTTTAGTTCTGCTTTTTATGCATTATGCTGTGTGATGTACGCGTGAATATATAGTCTTTTCTATGACTTTGAACGAAATTCCTGATCACATTTCCGGAGTTTAAATCACGCTCAGTTTCGATACCGTTTCAATTTAAATACGTCTTATCTTAAACGTTTCATAACTAATTTCACTTCATTTTGTTTTCGTTGCGATCGAAGCGCCAGAGCGACGCAAATAAATAAATCCGCTTTCCATTATTTACGATATTAACTAAGTTAGGCTTTGATTCGATCCAGATCAAGGTTATAATTTAATTATCTAGCCCTAAAAGTTTACATAGATTTAAACTATCCAGGCTTAAATTGTTGAAAGCCACACAAGAACAAGATACGTGTTAACTTAAGACAATGTGAATTCTAAATTTCAAATAAACACTTATACATCTCATTGTTCGCGTTTACATTGAAAAGGCATAAATTTCAGGTACATAGACGTAATGGAATGTAATGAAACGCCAACTCTAAGTCATTCCACTTAACGTTGACGTAATATACAAATACCCACTCTTGCTGAGTCGATAGCGAATAAGTCTTCTGAGTAAATAACGAAGCAGATAACTGCTCTGAACGCAAATACGCTTAATTTTACAAGAACCGTTCATTTATAATGGTAGGCTGTAGGCTTTACGTCAACTGAAAAACCTTTATGCTAATTAAATTTGAAATAGGTCGTGCGTAGATTTTGAAAATTTTACGTATACGTGTTGGGTCAGCTATTTAGGTTTCTCCGCACTTCCAAAGAAAAGTGGAACCCTTTTAGGATCGCTCCGTTGCCGTTTGTCCGTCTGTCAAGACCCTCTTTCCGAGGAACACGTGAAGGTATCAAATTCAAATTAACATGAAATACTTTGTTTGCGGTCCCTTGAAACTGTACAGAAATCGATAGTCCAAGCCAACGTAATCAAAAAATACAGCCATTATACTCTATATTTTGAAATGCGCAATCACTATCATTAAAATAATTAAATTTGGCAAGAAGAAGGATTTCACGGCACAAGTAAAAGAAAATATCCGAAAATAGTTAATTTGTATTTATTTATATGAATTTTCTTTTTAATGCTTTGGAATCGGAGTATGGATCGTGATGTAGAGCAATATATGAGAGTACATTTTTTAACTTTACGCTAAACAACTCAAAATTTTCAAAAATGCCTCTATGTAAATAGAGTCAAAAATTTTTTTGATAAAAACCAAAAGTTTCGGAAGTTTCGGAACCGTTATCTCGCCAGTGTCGGTATCGGTATCGAAACAAACAAAAAAAAAATCAAGATTCGATGGATTAAATATCTACATGTAAATTAGGTTTGTACGGAACTCTCGGGCTGCGAGTTCAATTCGCACTTCTTCAGTTTTTTTTCTTTTTATCCCACTGGTGATACTTACCCCCCACAATCTTATTATGTCAGATTGAGGGACTTGGACCTTGAGGCTTCCACGCTGGCCCAACGCGCATTGGGGACTGCTAACGGCCGTCGGCTTATCGTGCTCCCCGATGCACGGATCGAGTGATTTAACTTGATTTGAGCTAAAAACTAATTGGCCGATTGGCCAGTTGTCAGGATCTACAACGTGTTTACTTGTGTACGCGCGTGAGAATTTATACTTCTTTGGCGCAATTAAAAAAATATTTTTAATTGCATGCAAATAATTAACTACAATAAAATAATAAAAAGACTGGAATGGGATAATTAATACGGTGGATAAAGTTTAATTTAAATTTGAAAAATCGAATAAAATAATATTTATTTTCTTATGCATAGCGTAATATCAATTTTATCTTTTTATTTAAAATTATAACTATTATTAAATGAAAAATTGGAATATGTTATGTTATTCTGTTGTCATCTTCCATTTTGTACTCAGCTACACAAAATTCACCGACTAATGTCACCATTGAACTTGCTAATTCCACCTGTCTTACAGTCATATCAATATTCGGGGTTATGATATTGGTAGTAACGTCCATATTTTGATAAATGGCAACTCCTCAAATCGAACGTTAGACACATTAGTTATTAGTGGTTAGAAGTTGCTCGCTAAACCGCTTACGAGCAACTTCATACCGTAGCTTTCGTGTCACCACCATAAAAATTCACTCTCATCAGAAGAAGTGTAACTTAAAAAAAAAAACGCTTCGATATAAACAGTCCAGACGTCTAGAGACAACGGGTATTTTTATGTACCATTCAAACAAAAACATTGTTACGCAACAACCTGTAAGCCATAATAGGATGTTGCATAAAAACCTTTCGTTATTTAATCTCATTAATTATTTAGCAGTGTTTCACTTTCGTCCGCGCGTCCGTCCACGGCTAAGGAACCGGTCTGGCGGACGCCCGGTCGACGGCGCGTCCCGCATATATATAATTTTGTTTTACGTTTTTATAAATATTTTGAGCGTCTGCGGTGTTTTTCATCATCACAACATCGTGCTTTTTTGTCGAGTCAAGTCGTTACTGACGCTCAAATTAGTAATTAAACCCATCGAGTTGGGTTTTGATTCGTTTTTTGTTTAACCTTTTTTAATATCGAGCTACGATCATTATAAATACCACAAACATCGGGCGCGCTAATCTTAAAACATAGTTTTGACGTGATAAATAAATATTATTAATGACGTCAAAACTATGTTACAAAATGAAAAGACACATTGTCAAAAAAGACGGCACTTAAATAAATATAATATCGTCTTTTAATCTTTCGATTAAGATAATCATAGAAAAAATACGAATGAGATTTTTTTTATAGTGGATAACAATTGGTTTGGTTGTCCGGATTCATGTAAATAATCACGATGATTCTCTCGAAAATCTTAACATAGCTGACGTATGTTCGCTCTTAATTAGCCTTCAATTTCTAAGTAATGCAAGCCTATTGAGTAGGTATTGCTCGTGTAATCCTTACCGTTTATTTATCTTACTTAAATTTGAATGAAATACAATACAAGGGGTATTATAATAACAATGACAACCGTAATTCTTTTTTGATTTTATTTTATCTAACCAGTGGTAGGTACATACTGTAATATGATAAAATAATAAGCAGAATGATAGAGGGATTAGCGATAGAAATGAATGCTTTTAATTATGAAATAATGGTGGTTTTGTTTGGTGTTATTAAGTTAAGTATAATAACATAAATAAAAATATCATAATTTGTAAATTAAAATCATCAACATTGGTCCGGTTTTCACATCTATCGGCATTTCGAGCAAAAATTGTGTAGATTTTGTATGGTTTATTTATTAATTAAATAATGTGATGCGTTGTGTAAGCCCAGTTAATTTAAAATTAATGTGTGTATCAAATTTTGAATGTAAAAAATTAAATCATTCAATGAAAAAAAATAATGTTGCAAATGAATTGAAATTAAAAATATAATTTTCACATATATAAAAAAAGTTTTCAAATATATTGTTAACATTAGCGTGTCGGTGACGCAAACTCATAAGATTGTACATAAACAAAAATTGCTCTATCCACGTAAAGAAGTTTTCACATATTATGTCTCATTAACATGAAATCGCCCGAGATGAATAAAAAAGTTTTCGTATATACCGCATTAGCACGTCGATGACGTAAACTTTTAACCTTTTACCCCTCCGATAATAACCTAATATACTAACGAAACGAAGGTTTTACTTCAAAAAGTAGTGACATGCGCGTGTAAATTTTAAATTTACAAATATATTCTTATTAAAAAAAAAGATAATAAATGCTAGTCTCATTTCGATTTTTTTTTTTGTTCACTTAAAACATTGTTGCTTTATATAATTTTTCAGATTAAAATAAATTTAAGGCGTGCGCTCGGTATTTCTAATTTTATTTGTAAATTTGTTTATGTATGATACCTCAAAAATTAAATATGTAGCCATTATTGCTGGCTTTGTTCGCCGAAAAAAGAAAACAAAAAGGGTTTCCTGCACATAAGATCGATAAACTTGACGTGTTTTAAGGTATAGAAGACATTTTGAAGTAGACTATATGTTAAGTTTAAAAAATGTAACATAAAAAAAACGATGTAGATGTCTATCAATTTTGTTAGGCGATATGATTCTTTAAATTCTAAACGTCGAACTAGTTTTTTGTCTTACATTTTTCTCTAGAATATTACAAAAAAAAAAGTAGTAAGATTGAATAGTAATGTTGCGTTTTAATTTAAAATGGACTAGTACCTCTAGCGACCAGTCTTAACGCCATCAAAGAATTGTAGTATCCCGAGGGGCTCCATACGAACCCTGTTTGTACGTTTGCCATATAACGGCCGGCTTTCTAATTTCGGGCTTCCGCACCGCGACCCGAAAGTTTTACAGCCAAGGTCGAACCGAGGGCTCTCGCTTAAACCCGGACCTCAATATAATATTTCGTTCCGATATCAATATTCACACACAAGGACGGAAATTCCCGCAACATTCGAGGCTGTTTGGCCGTTTTCGTCTTCCGACACGAGCACAAAGCAATATCCAAAGTAAGCAAACTCGCATCGGTCACTTCGGCCTTCGAAACGCGTTCAGCGATATCGAAATGCGAATTGTTGAAATCATTCAAATCTGCAATGGCGATCAATTCGCGATTAACTTTGGACCCGTTCGACTGAAGAGCACGCCGCTTGGCGAATCAAAGCGGCGACTGTTTAAGTTTGAAACACGCTAAATTTCAATTCATACTTCTTTTGGCGCGTTAATAGCAGTAACAGATCGATCTATATTTGCAGCATGTGACGGAAGTTCCCTCGTCGATGTTACAACTTTACGAAGTTAGTGTATTAACTCGAAACACGAGTTGTGGTGCGCAAATGACAATTTTAAAATAACAACCCGACACACAGGCGTGTAATGTTTAATTCAATTACTTGTTCAATGCAATAAATGATTATCACATGCTATAAAAATAATAGACATTGAGTCATAGTAAATATATATGTATACAAATTTTTGAAGATTGATAATTTACACTGTAAATATTTTTCTTATTCGAACATCAGTTAAAAGTAACTGAACGCATCAGTTCGGAATTTTGACTGTTTGAACGCGGGATGATTTGTAGATGGTTTTAGATCATATATTTTTTGAATTTTTTTATTTACTTTCATAACCCATAAACGCCCAGCAAAACTGGAGAATGACGCTTATATCTCCTATTTATTATTCTGATACTGATCCTCTACAAATAGGTAGATTACAATGCAAAATATTAAGGAGAATTTTTAATCTAGAACAACTTCTTTCCACGCTTCGTCATTTTAATGAAACAGAGGAGCTTTTTAGTAGATCGATCGTTAAAACATCGAGATCTTGTCTCGGAGATAACTCAACTTCCAGCTCCTCCAAAGGCCGTCCATCGGCGGAGAGCGATAGAAGTTTATTAAAACTTTGCGGGCTCAATAAGGACCGCCAGCTACTCCAAGGTCGATGGCGGGGTTGCATGCCGTCACGCAATCTAAACTTCAATACGATTCCACTTGTGGAAGGGTTTTGACTCATCATGGAAGTTGGAAGTGGTTGTGTTCGCGTAATTTATACGTAGTGCGATTGGACTTGACATATTTGTTGTTCATGGAGTTTGATCGCAGTAATCCTCAATTTATGATTTGAAAATAGCAACGATAGGTATATGGGCATACGAGAAAACATTTTCGGTCACGGCCGGCTTCTGTCCACATCTGCGATCGTGTAGAGTTTTGAAGTATGGGGTTTTATCATTTCATCAAACACTTCCTTCTATATTAATCGCGTCATACAAGCAAGCGTGTTATACGATAGATAAAAGTGATTCTACTTCAATACGACTTATTATTTCACACCCAAAGTGGTTAATATAGTATATTATTACTTGTTGATGTCTGTAGTATATTCGCGTGCTAACTTCTAAAGAATATATAATATAAACAGTATAACGCGAAAGACGTTTCAAGCGATGACACACCCGAAGAAATGTTTCAGGAGAGGTGTTTTGTGTTTTTACGACAACGCTAATTACCATTTCAACGAAACTCATGCCCTGTACGTACACGCGACGGTTGTATTAGCTAGACTTAAGGCGATTTCTCAGAACCTAACCTTACCGAGTTCGGGCTGACTAACTAGCGCGATGTGACTCGCCTATTCGGTAAATTGCAGTTTCGTTTCGACCTCGCGTCGACTTAATTCGCGTGTCGTTTGAACGGTCGCCGATAAGCAGTAATTTTTCACGACGCGCACCCGACACGCGGCCGCCGACGTCGGTCGACGGCCGCCCACCGATACTTAAGCCCCTCTGCAAAGTTTTAGGTAAATCTTATTACTTTCGCAGCCTCCTCCGCTGTCTCCTTTTAAACTGATATTTATCAAGAAGTCACTTTTTTAAATAAAATTTTCGTTTCACTCTTAACGGTTGTCCGGGCTAAAATCCGTTAAAAGGTATACATGGAACGCAAAATTGATTTTAAGACTGACTTTTAAAAAATATTTTAAAAATTCCTTAATTTAATGCCATTTTCTAACTTTTTGATGTGAAATTACATTGTTGCTATTCATTTATTCTCAACACAAAAGGCTTCTACATCACATAAACGAATGATTGCACTATATACATAAAAGACAGGTGAATTTTAAATGAATTTCGCAATCACTGTGTATTGTGATAATACAATCCTACAACAACACAAATAATATATATATATATATATATATATAAATATTTATTGTTGAAAATGGATACAAGCAACTTTTCCCATGGCTAGTTTCTCACGGCAAACGCGAAATACGCCGAGAAAAGCTCGCTTACTGAAGTATTATGTATTATTCAAGTTAATAATGTTAACAAATTAACCTCCCCCCCTCTGAAGATCGCAATTTTTTTATGGATATTGAAAATGAATTTGAATATAAAATTTCTCTGTTAAGTAGATGCTAACCTAGATAGATTCAAGATGAGAATTTCTCTATAATTGACTAATGTATTTCGATTATCACTATCAGAAAGGGCTCATGGATTGTCATTAATCACTTATATATTTTTTGTATATCGAAAAAATAGTCTTCGAAATATTTATCTTTTTCTAATTTACCCCGTTAATTGAAACGCTTTTCGGGATTTTTTGTCAAACTACTGAAAATTATCGGTCAGACACAGAACACAAAACTGTTCACATACCTTGAGAGTGGACGGCATATATTTTGAACTGGAATTCTGGTGACTATTGTTGGTAATCGAAGGTTACTTCCACCGTTTACTTCTTTTCTTTAATGTGTTGAATTAAAATAATTTAACGGTACATCCACGATTATACGGTTGATAACTATTTTTGAAATCATTAACATTTCCATAAGAATATTAATCGGTTTTGTCTCGACACAACAGCTTGATACCTATTTCTTTCGGGCGATTTGTGGCCGATGACGTATCAAAACCGACCGAAGAACCGATGATGTAGGAGGCGCATCATTAAAACAGCTTCATAGCAATTTAGTGAATTTGTTGGAATTCGTGCCACGGTCGAAGATCTCTTGCTCAACGCGGAGAACGCCTTATCGTGGGCGTCGGTCACTTGTCTCGATCGATACTAAGAACTGTTTAACGACTGCCCTTTCTCCGGACCTTCTAACGACCGTATGTGTTGTTTCGTCACATCTAGTTTCGGCTTATACACGGCAGCTCCCTTTAACGGGAAAGGCGATATAATGTGGACACAAATATATGACTATATATTATTTACGGAAACTCCGTGACTCACCTGACTGATTGCTGTCCTTTTTCTTTTCTATAAAAGAAAATGAACCGGTTGCAACCAATTCAATGGTGTATTACATTCTTTACGTGAATTTATTCGTGCCGTATTTGGGAAGCATAGCTTTTGAAAGGTCATTCCAGTTTATTGTAAAACTTGTTCATGAAGCGTACTATGGTGAAACACAACCCATAGGGCTGAAATTAAGATATGGGTAGACACAACGGGTGATTTAGCGATTGATAAATGAGCGAAAGAATTCTTAGAAGTATTCCTCCGATAAATTCGATAGTATTCTATCGAATTTACTGGAGTAATGCTTGGATATTTCCAAGAAGCTACATGTTGTCTTGTCGCAAAGCTAATCAATCTTATATGTATTTAGCCTGTGATGTATTAAGGAACTATTTTAGAAAAAGTTACAAAATTGTAATTGACTATATAACTAAACCGTAAAAGTGACATTCAAATAAGGTCGTGGATGAAGTGCTAAAAGTTCAATGCGAGGTAATAATATTTATGAAAATGTTAAATATATACGTACGTGAAAATCAATGTAACCACTCTTCAAACACTGTACAAAAAAAGCTTAGTTTGTGTAATGTATAAAGAAATTAAATTTAATTTCGTTTCTGATTTCTAATTTTCAAAAGAAAAATAAGAAAATACCTTTTGTTTATGTCAAATATTTATAGGGTAAATGTCGTATTAAGCATATAATTACTCGATGATTTCCTTTGTGTTTTATCGATTTATCAAATAATCTGTAGTGATTCGCGACATCTATTCAATTATAATTCCAAAAGTTTATTTTTTGTCTATTTCCATCTATCTCATCAATATCCCTTTTCTTTGCGTATCTCGTTAATGGCATATTTAAAGACAGCGACGGTTTCTTACCAACATCGAAGAACATGTGGAAGTGTATTTTTTGTTTTAGCAACTAAATGAAATCACAAGGTGCGAGATCGGGACGATATTATGACAGATGATGCATTAACCCTAGCCCTGAACTTGTCAAACTCTCGATCTTTCATCGGACGGAGTGCTGAGAGGAGTCTCGCGATGATGGATGGTTCTGTTGCAATGGTGTTTTTAGCGAATTTTTTTCGACAACATTAAGCGAACCGTCGTCGGTACACCGGCATGCAGATGTTGTTTTTAATGTACTATAAGACCCACACAATAATGCGACAATTTCTTTTTTTTTTTTTTAATTTTTGTAGCACTCGTTTTTTTCTATTTAAAGGGCCAAAACGTTTTCCGGTTTCAAATCCATAGTGGTATGTCCAGTTTTCGTCACTTACGACGATATTGCACATGTACGTAGCGTTTAAATGCACATTTCTGGTGGATTTATATAACTTTTCATGGTACTATAAATTTGATGGTGCTTTCTATATTCGGTCGAACTACGCGATGTCCAGTCAGCGCCTAGCACGAAGCTTCCTGGTTCTTAAATTTTCATCGCAGATCAACTGACCGACCTATTAACTCTTATGTAATTCTTTATTATCAAGTGGTGTTTATGTCTTCGGTATAATTCTTGGTGGGTTATCAGTAAGAATTGTACGGCTGCATTTGAACTCGATTACGAAACCTATCATAAATAATAGTTATAAACTATAGATATTAACATTTTTTAAATAAATTACATTGAAATCTATCCTATCCGAGGAGGACTAAAAATTATATAGATTGTAGGATACATTTATCTTAACGCGATGACTAGATACCTGCAACATACATACCTATCTTATTGGATTACGTATATATTAGAAATAGACCCACTTTCCAAAGATATAAAATTTTCTATAATAGCATATTAATGTTGGTTATTTTCAAATTTTGAATGTGTTGCAATTTCCTGATCGTCATTATTGTGAACTCCCTTTCTATAAATTTACAACCCATTTAGGTACTTTTTTTTATGAATTCAATAACTAGGTCGAACGCCTTGGTATTTTTGTAACAAAGCAAAGGAGTATCTTAAACACACACGCTATAAAACACGAATAACATTGTTGACAGAAGGAACAACACACCGCAGGTGTACGTTTTACATATATTTGCTTAGACTTACAGATAAAGCACTGACCGATAACGAAGGAGGGGAAATGTGTGTGGCGCTTGACGACTAGACTTTGTAAAAAACATTGTGTTTCCCTCGGAACGTGCAATTTGCGTTTACTGTCCAACCGATTACGGCAGAGCCAAATGAGAGTTGTGGTTTTAACTGTGTATGTGGGTATGTTCATCTGTTGCCTCATAATTCCTAAGGTACCTGTCCTAATCTTATACATTCGACGCTTCTTGACACTCCGCTTGTCATAAGGAACAAAGCGTCTTGTGAAATTCGGGCGGAGTTTATAAATCATTTTTCAACCTCGAAAGGAATACATCGAAGATAAATGTGTCATTTTTGATATTAAAAGAAAAGTTTTGAAAAGTATATTCAATAGCAATATGTATAACTTTCATAATCACCTACGTTTAAATTAAAAACAAAATCCCATAATAATATATGACTGCCGCGTTGATACCAAATCGCGCGGTGCGACCTCGTAAAAATATAATAAATGAAGTGAAAGTTTAAAAACTAAAGCGCGACAAAAAAAAATTACATACGTAATCTGGTTATGAAAAAACGATCCCTTAATTCCTCGAGGTCGTGCAAGTTCATATTTGAAACCCATCAATAGGTACTAATAAAGATTTTCCCATTAACGCAGTATGTAGTAAACAGGTAAAGATTTATCCTGCTTATATGTAAAATGAAATAATATTCAAGTCGGCAGAGCACTGTTTGCGCTCCACTATTAGGCGATCGACACTCGATTGCGGCCGATGCTCTATAATTAATTGTCGACATTTGTACGTACGAGCTACGCTGTGGAAAAGCTTTATTTGCACCTACCGATTGATTTCCAATTTAAACTTCTACAACGAAGTTACGGTACCGGTTTTCCGTAGCCAGATTATGGGTATCCAAAGAGTGTACACAGGACCCTAATATTAATACTACGTTCTCTGTCTGTACGTCTGTTACGGGGCTGTATCTTTTGAACCGTAATAGGTAGACAGTTGAAACACAAAGTGTGTATTACTGTAGCTACTATAACAACAAAACGATAAAATTCAAATAAGGTTAAAAATTAAAATAGTTTTCAATACAAGAAACGTGTTTTAATAAATATATGGTGTTAAATATTATACGAGAATGCGGGACCCATCGTGTGCGAGTTGGACTCGCACTTGGCCGGGTTTTTTTTTCGTTTACCGGCACCGACATCCAGTTAAGATTACACGATACGTCCGACCGTATGCGTAAAGCAGGTTATTTTTTTTTCCACCGTAGTAACAACAAATGACCTGTAGAAAGAGAGAAACAGAAAACATCATGCATTCGAGTTAAAATATTTCAATGTAAATATAGTGTACAGTAATAAAATCTCGTTATCCCGAACGCGTGGCTGTCGAAATCGCATGCGCGCACGCACGCGCGCTCTAATTATAGAGCGGCGACTGCCGTGACGTCACGGGCGTAGCCCCTCCTCCACACGACTCCTGTGTAGTGCATGCATCATGGCGTCGTCAGTCTGAGAAATTAGAGATGATCGCGAATGAATGCACTATTTATTCTACTGTAATATATCGGTTACGCTTAGTTACCGACTTACCAGCTTATTTGGCAACCAATTGCGACGAGTTGCTCCAAAATTTGATTGCTAATAACCGTAAGATTTGACAGATAATGAACGGATAATCTGTAAAATCTCACCGTTAATCTTTACGAAAATTCTTTTGGTGTAACCCACCTCAAACAATTGTTGAATTGAATATCTTTCGTTTCAAATTTCAATTTGTCCGTGCGCTTATTAATTATTCTTTACGAATATGTCAGGATTCACAACATAAGACGAAAATAAAGCACAGCCTCCTTGAGGCGTGCAATTAAAATGTATTCGTAGCGTTGCTGTACGATTTTACTAATTATATTAATGGTTACTTCAACAAAAGAAAGACACACAAATCTCTGTTCAATTTGTAAAATATATATTACATAGTTTTTTGAAAATGAATAAGCCCCTTGTTATGAATTATCTACATCGAAACTTAAATTATATGTGCTCGTGGATTGTAATCTTAGCTATGTATTCGCTATGTATTCGTTGATACAGTTAAGTTAGGAATGCAAAATGACGTTACACCGTCACGAGATCATTTGTCAAGTATGTGCGTATTTAACTGCACATCTATGTACAATCCTTCTGAACAATAGCTCTGATCCCATTTGTATACACGTTTCATTACCGGTTTACTATGTTATGAAGAAAGCTTTAAAACATGAGTATTAAGATATACGAAGAATCACTTCTCATATAAGTTAAGGACAACGGAAAATATATATTAATTTCATTATATTATTATTAAGATTACATTAACTATATTATTAAATCGCATTATTTCTATTATACATCTCATCACATTATTGCGCGTTGTTATTGCACACAACGTCAAAAAATAATTTAATGCATACGAATATATAATCAGTGACCAAATAAACGTCAATGCGCGGCGTGGGTGCGCATGACGAGTCAAGGCCGTGCGCTTTCCAACCGGCCGGAGCGCGGCAGTCGGCGGACGCTAAATTATACTGCAATTTTCTGCACACCATGCTTACCTACCTGTTTTGCACTGCGCCGCATTAGCTTAGGTACTAAATCTACAGCTGTCTAAACTTACTACGAGACTTCTTGTTCGTAACGGCTTCATAATATGTAAAAGAATATAAAAAGCTATTCAGTTAATAGACCGTACAGCGCCATAATCTTCACGCATGAGAGAGAGACCAAACATTCATTAAAAATTCCAGTAATAATTGTCTGTTTTATACACATATGAATGTCATATAGTGCTAAAGACACATTCTCGCACGCGCAAACACACCCACGCTCTGTATGAAATGGGTTGAGATGAAATGAAAGTTTATAAAAGCAGTTCCATAAATAGTAAATACCACTGGTGATAAATCAGGTCATTGTTCTATGTAACTGACTCAATTGGTCTGAGTGAAAATGTCAGAGTTCCCGAAATGAAAATATTATACAGAACTCCTTAGAAACCTTTACCATATTTTAAAATTATGAGTATGTGTTATTTCTTTAAGTGAAATTTCTTTTCTTTAAATATATATATTCTAAAGAACTTAAAAAGTTTATTAATCAATTCTTTTAATAAGGACAGTGACAGATAAGTCCATATTTCGTCTAATTTTGACTTTCTATGTTGTAGGAAAAAATGAACCAACTGAAAGTGACCGATAATTGTCTATATCTGTAGCTTTAGAATTATATAAAACGTTCCAGTGCTTACCACAGACTAACATATTATAGTCATTATACTCTGCAAGCGCAAATCATACATAATTTCGTTCGACGAGCTAATATATTTCATTAATAATATATTTCATTGTTTTCTCACTTATGAAAACAATGAAAGTGAATAAAAGTTCTAAGATGTTTTATACGATTTAAAAAAAATATTTGTATAGCCATAGCTTGTAGTGGTTATAATTTGGAAAGGGTCAGTGAAACCGTTTCAAAAGCAAAGAATACAACACATAGATATATGTACGTTTGTACAATTATAGTAAAGGTCTTTATAGACTCAGTCAACGTGTCTGTGCCTTAACAACATTTACCAAAAACAGATTTCAGGTGATATAGGGTGTGTATCAGAATACAGTAAGTGTGTTTTAAAAATTCTTGTCCATTTGTCGGTTTGAACACGGTGATCTCCGAAGTTACTAAACAAATTTTCATAGGGTTTTCACGAGTAACTTGAGAGTAGCTTGTGACAACATATAGGCTTTAATTCATGAAAAGTGGTTCACAAAATAATGGTTGGTTTTTAAAAATGAGTTCCATGCGTAAGAAGTCCCGGTTGTAACGAGTTCAGAATATAGGAAATATTTAGTAAACTACATTGTTCAATAATTGGTCGTTATGTCCATTTTTTAAATAAACTTAAGTTGAAATTTCTTTAGAAAAATCCCGAAAGACGTATTCAAGGCCCGAGCCGTAGATTTTTCGTGAAAAAGTCGAGATAAAATTATAACAATAGCTCCGACATTCGCTCGGTACTGGTCTTTTTAGGTTTTCTTTATTCCAATTGATTATTCTGATTTACATTTTTTATATAATTCAGGGAATATTTTCTGCTCATATGCGACGACATTTTGTTTTATTTTTTATTTGATTCCAATGCTAATTTTTACATATATTTCGGTGAATATTTTTGTTGTGTCATTTTGAGTTTTAGTAGTACTTCTCAAACTTTTAAAAATGACATCTTTACAATAACATCCTAGGCAAAGGCACCCTCACGCTATACTAATTTATAATTATACACAACGCTAATTCACAACAATCACGTGCATACACTTACATTAGCCCCATGACGCTGCACGATAAATACGTACAGACGTGGTCTATCCATTGTGACCTCAACCGTTCTTATTACATTACTAATATTGTTGTAATTAGCTATTGAATTCTGACCGTATTTTGGACCATAAAAAAATTGACCGGCTATCATTGTACTTGACGAGCGAAAAGACGTTTTTCACGTTAAACAGATGTCTTAATTGGCATGTGATATCTCAATTGCCTTTTATAGGATACCATTAAAGCAAATAAAATGTTGGTACTGCAAAATAATTTTATTAGGGAAAATTTCAAGGAAATTAATTGTTTTGGAATTAAATATATTTAATTTATTTAAGCTTTATAAAGCTTATAGCTTCTAAAAGTAAGGAAAATAGTTTAATTTTTCACTTTTATTTATCCAACTTTCCTTTTCCTTCCTTGAATTATTGTGTGTGACGCCGCACGCCGTCCTAATTCCGTCCTAATTGTCTGACTAGAATTATGAGCTTCTACCGTTTCAAGTACCTCTTAGTGCTTTCTAATTGTAATTGTGTAGCATATTTTATTCATACCTTTGCAAATTTATGTCGCTTTGTTTTGTATTTTTTAAAAGCTCCCTATTTGCTTGATCTGTTAGTATGCTTAGATCGAATTTTGCAATTCAATTTTGAACCAGATACACTTCACCGATTGAGCTGAAATTTTGTTCACCGTTCGGCGCCGGTTATCATACAACTTAACGCGCTCAGAAAAAAAAAAACCTTTTATAAAGCGTGAACTTAAAACTTTTTATTACTTTTTTTTTGAAATTCATGTCTTTCATGCTGTGATTCTCACATTGTTTCATAAATCCGCGTACCAAATACGTTGCAAACGTTAAGAAAGAATTCATCGACAAAAATATCTTCGGCCGAAAAGCCTACGTAATAACTTAACTCTCGTGATTACAAATAACTAAAATTACTACGTTGTTTGTACGTAAAAGTTGAAAATCTGGCATATGAACTACCTACGCTAGGAGGATCGCTCTAGGAATACTACTGAAACTGTTAGCGCGCACTGGCCCGTGTCGTATGCGAGACATTTCACACTCGGGAATTCCGTGTGCACAAACAATTCGACCGCCGCATCATCGAACGAAACCCGCCTGATATTTCGCACGGCGCGCAAATATCGAGTATAGGCGAGTATTGTTTCCTCTTTACTTAGTGACCGTGATAACCAGTACATTTTAAAGTTATTCTATTATGTTTTCGTTAAAGAAGATAATTCACGTAATGCGCATTTAATTTTCATCGTAAAACATATAATAAATAACACAGTAAACATTTCAAATATGAGGTGATTATCGGTAGTTGTAATAGCATTACACAAAGGTATTGACGATCGTTTATTTATAGTACTTAAATATAAAGCCTACTAGGTGTCTAATCGAGGTCTCATTACGCCGAACGCGTCTATGAATGAGTCCGACACTCGGGTATTACGCTCAATTGCATGCGGTGTTCACCGTTCGCTTTGACCGCTAACCGCTGCACAATGCGGTCGGCATCACGTGCGATATAATTGTTTTCGTCGGTAATATTCCTCGTATTAATTCCAGGTCACGGTCATTAGAGTATTTTTTTTTTAGACTTACGTTACGTAATATTTTTGTGCTTACGACTTTTTTAACTGTATTTCTACTATAAACAGCGACGAGCGCTAACAGGTATACGTAAAGACGAGGACAAAAAAATTCGCCGAGTGTGACAGCACTCAATCGACCAGTGTTCCGTATTATGAGAGACTAAATTGTAGGCCTAATCAGTGTTCGATGCTTAATATTATTTTTTTCTAAAATATTACAATATTTTTTTTAAATTTCCGTATTTAGTTATCGTGCTGAATATTAAAATATATATGTTCCAAGTTCAGTTTAAAATTTTAAATAGTTTCGTGCTGTTTTTGGTATTATTAATATTTTTCTTAGACGTATGTATTCGCCCATATTAAACAGTCATATCAAGATTTGCACTTATGAAAACGCTCCCAGAGTAGTAAACATTGTTTGTCCTTATTGTGATAATTGCGAAACAATCTATGAACCGATGATTATACGTAAATACGTAATAAAATAATTAAAAAAAACAATATCAAATAATGGCGTGGTATATCATAAACTGTAATTGCATTTTTTATATTTTCGGAACTGTGCTCTTTTAGACTTTTTTTTATTTCTAGACTTTATTATATTCTAGACTTTAGCAATTTGCAAGCAAACATAATATTGGGAAAATTAAGATTTCTTTTTGTATCCAATACAGCGTCTAATATCACTCCATTGATGAATACTATGCTAAATCGTGTATGAATTTAGGTCTTCCCGCATACCAGTCGACAATTTTATATTAAACGTAAGAAAATATTGAGACCTTAAATTAACTACACTAATATATCAGCTAAAGATTATTTCCTATCCCATATATTTTAATATTTGAGCGTATAATATTATACGAAATACCGGATAGTGTCATAGCGCCAATGGGTCACGGTGACTCAATACAAACGTATGACAAGTTGTTACTATGTTTGGCTTTAATGATGACTCGTATTAATAACAACACAAAACGGTGGTGGCCGCGCAAATCGCGTGTTGCTTTCAAATTGCAAAATAACAGGATTCAATCTCTAAGTATAGAAGGCAAGTTAACCATTAAGTATGGGACTTGAGTCAAATTAAACTACGTGCTTCAGAAAGCACAACAAAGTTAAGTAGTCGAACTTGGACATCGCCGAATCGATACAACCATTCTTCGACCAGGTCTTCAACCTCACATCTGCACTGACCGAATATGTTCATATAAAATCTATTCACTGGCCAAAATTAAATGATGAAACTGAAGACTGATGAAAGCAAGATTACTTTATCAAAGCCAGGGATTCTAGAGGGGAATTCCTATCGACCATTATCAGCACGGCTGAAGATTCAAAAAGAGCGAAGATAACCGAACACTACATAAAGGACAATCTCGACGTATACATGTATCAGGTCGGGCCGGTACTCAAGCAATTAAAAAGCCATAAAGCGCCAGATGGAGCCATAATTGATCGCATTGAGAGCGTGTGAAAAATTGGTACTTGAGATCTTTTAAATATTATTTATTTACATCATATTCATGGGTTCAAGGTGGAGCAAGGATACAGGAGTCCTGTTTTCAACAAAAGATACAACGCTTTGCTAAAGGATGGCAGGCGCATCACGCTCTTGAGTTACGTTGTTATTCATAATACGTTGACACAAACCGTTTCGCATGTAGACTTGACACCTTTCGTAACCCGAATAGATATATGAAATTTATAGAATTAGAATGGATTGCGCCTGCTTCCAATTTGTGCCGTTATTACTGTGATAATGCTGATATCAAAATGATTCTAAGGATGTGTATTCATTCAAATCGGTCCAACAGTTTAATAGTTACGAGGCTACATAGGGACGCACATACCTACATGCATACGGGTCAAACGCATAACCCTCTTGGGCTTCGCAACATTCGGGTAAAACAACTATGCTCAGAGTTTCCTGCGAAATGAGGAAATAAGGAAATCCTCAGAGGAACCGACGTAACCGCCATTATTCACAAAATCAACAAGGTGCAATGGAAGTGGGCCGGTCACATTGCCTACGTAGACATTGAAAAAGAAACTGTTTCGATTTTGGTGATCATAAACCGGCCGTCGCAACATCATACGGTCTCCTAGCTACCTAGCCAGGTCGTCAACCCAGGTGGGTTGACGACCTGATAAGTGTCGCAGGACATTGTGAGTTAAGGTAGGTCGCAGGGGATTATTTGTCCTGCACCTCTAAAGAGCAGGCTTAACGGGCAGCAGAAGGGTTACAAAAAAGTTTTAAAAAGAAGGCTAGAAGCCTTCGAAAACGATTATATTAAGCAGATTCGAAACGTGCTCTCGTTTAGCTATTCTGACATATGATAGGTTAGCTTACTATTTTTTTAATAACTATAAAAATACCTCAGTAATGTCTTTTAAATTGCTAATTAGACAGAGAAGGTACTAATACCCAGTGACGTCATTGTTTACTATCGCTATGGAGAATAATGTTCAACTCCGTTTTGCAAGAAAGAGATGACATAGAATTTTCGACGGCTTACAATTCATTGTTTCGTAAACCGATTTTAATATCAATTTTACTCGTCACGTAAGATCAGTTTACATAATTCGTCAACAAAAATAATATTCTATGCATTAGTAAATTACCCTATTTAAAAAATAATACGTCAATATAAAAAGTCGAGAGAGGGGAATACAAAGGAATCAGCTAAACCGTTAGTTTCATCGTAGATAATAACGGAATTGACATTTAAAGTCCCAAAATTTTTACGTAAGATGTGAATCGACGGTGTAAACAAATTTAACCCCACAATGCTCACTGTTGTGCTACTAGCTAGCTATATTAAATCTTTCATACTAAGGAATTTCCCTTATTAGTGTAAGAAGTATAGGGCTCTTGATGTGGAACTTGACTTGAATGCTTTAAAAATAATACATACCTGGGTTTATATAATATAATTTTCCACGGAACAATTGCTCATTTATTTCATTAATCTTCAACAATAAACAAAATGAATACAAAAAACATGAATACAAAATAGTGCAAAACGAAATTATAAATCGAAAATACAAACGCAATATTTTATTTATATAGTGCCATTTGTAGTCTATATCATGTGGAGCTGTTGTTGAGGAACAATGACATTATCTATCAATAAATTAACTATATTAAAATTCCATAAATGGCGCTATATGTATATATATATATATATATATATAGTTAGGTAAAAACCTACGTTATATATATATATATATATATATATATATAACGTATAGGTTTTTTTTACCTAACTTTTTCAGGGAAGTCACCTAAATAGTTAGACTTGAAAACTAAACCTTTGTCGAAATAAAAATATTCATGGCAATCGTCAGAGACGTTCGCGAGATTGCCAACGCATGCCATATGCGAGAATTTTTCGTTCATCAGGTATAGGAATCGACCGATAACTTCGAATTAACGCGAGATGCGGATTTTTCTGTGAAAGTAGCCTAGCAAATCCGGAAGAGCTATCCCTCAATTATGAAACCGATACGTATACATGTTAATAAAAACACTGAACAAGATATAACTTTCGTTCCGTAACGTTTAATCAATTGGAAAGTGTCGGCCCGGCACGCCACGGTTCGCGTTGATCAGTTTCGCACGCCATGCGGCGTATATTTTAACGACCGCTCCCATTAACGGCACCCGCCGGGCGCCCCGTCCGTCGCGCTGGGCCCCCGAGAGCTTTTGCAAAGTCGTCTATTCCTCTTTGAGACGTAACCTCTGCTGTAGTTTGATTTCTTCTTCCGACATCCGTTACCTAACCTCCGCTGTAGTTTGATTTCTTCTTCCGACATCCGTTACCTAACTTCCGCTGCAAATGCAAAATTCGAGTTTTTGCTTCTACACTTGAAAAAATTAAGGCGTATAGTACTGATATTCCGTTTGCCGCGACTCAGTTCGTTCGTTTGTTCGCCTATCTGCCGTTTCATTGATTTTCGTTCTTATTGAAGAAAAAAATTTTGGGTCTTCCCATTAATTTTTCGAGTTTTTAATCCTTCAGTTTTTTGTATTAACTTCTGCATGTGTAAAAAATAAAAAAAAAGTTAATAACACATTTCTTTCAAAGCAAACTTTATTGACTAATGTGACCATATTTCTACTATAAACAAATAACAAAATAATCTAAAATTTGACGGACCAGTAACCGATGTAGATGCTAAATGTTATAAAATTTAAATATCATGTAATTGTTTATTTGTTGTAACAACAACTTGTAACCGAGTGCAGGCAGTATTTAAAAAATTCCACCACACAGGCCTAACTCGTTTCAACTTTGGGAAAAGGTACAAGGCCAGTAAAAATATAATTGCTCGTCTCAATTCACGTTCCAGCACGGTACAAGTATCCGTTTGGTCTTTACTGAGTTTTTGATTTATACTTCTTTCGAAAATCGCTCAAGTCGATTGTTTGATAACGTCAGTTTGTTAAAATCTCGCCTTTAATTTTAAACATGCACACGTTGAAGAACTTACTAACTTTTCTTGAATATGCCTGCTTACATTATATTTAATAATATTGCATTAAATCCATTTTTCGTCAAACCTATTTTCGAGTGTTGACGCAATAAACAGTGAAGAGATACTTTTGAAGCAAACGTGACTTTAGAAAATGTTCTTGATAATAATTTGACTGTCATTTACATGTCATTACATACAATACTCATGACTTTTGATTTCGCCATACAGGCCTAGTGGTCAATGTTGCGTAAACTATAGTAATCTAATCATATCATTAATGAGTTCTAGGTATTGTGTTTTCAATGTAGTTTGAAAAAAAAAGTTTCAAGTTTAAACAATTCGCGTGTTATAAGCGTATGCAGTCAGCTGCGTAAACACCGCCGTGGGCAGGCTGAAGGTTTCATTGACCTTGCTCGATGCGAACTCACAGCTAGAGTACCAAACTGCCTACGGTTAATTGGTTCCATCGATTGCCCGCGTGAAATTGTTTACCGAAAAAAGAGGATATCCGATGATTTGTCATGAAAATATATAATTCGATTTAAAGAAATGTCATATCTAACCAATATCATTCTTGATGCACTGATGCCAAAAATTAATATGTTGATGCAAAAACAATGTAATAAATCTTCCATTTCTTTGGTACGTTTGATTATAAGTTTTTTTTTGTTTGTGTGTTTGATAATAAATAGTCTCTTTCTCCTACATTCATTTGATTGAGTACTGCCTACATGAAGTAATAATTATTGAAAGTGATGTAGGAAATGTGCAGGCAATACTACGACAATAAACATTCTTAAAACATTAGTTTCGCGTTCCGCTTAGGGTATTATGCTAAAAATACTTCTATTTATGCTTAGTAATCTCATACAAGTAAGCGAATTAACTTACTATAAAATAAAATTTATATAGTTGATATATGATTATATATATAATTTTACATGGTTCATAAAATTATATTCACTACCTGCTTTATACAACTAACAGCGTTATTTAAGAAATTTCAAAGGAATGTGTGCGAAATTTTGCTATTTACTTCCCCAAGTATATTTTGTAAGTTGGTCTACTGTTACTCGTTAACTTCTAAAGATTACTCAGTTGTGATAGTTTCCCTTCTAATTTCGTTATATATACCATCGCTATAATTTTTTTCACATACCCAATAATAAATATTTAGTTGGCAGGGGGAAGGACGCTTGACACTAACAAAAATTAGCACTTTAAAGCTTAATATTTCGCAAACAGATCTTCAATTCGAAAAATGGTTTTTATAGATCTGCAACGTTTTAGAATGAGCGACACCCTACATCATATGTGGGCAACGACCGGCCCGCTGTGAGATTTGATCCGGCCCGCGAGGCATTTTGAAAAATTTCATGTCTGATATCCATCGCTAAAAATTATGAACGTTACTTTAAAATGCACTACTTTCTGAACACGGTCCGCGAACGTATTTGCACACTAAAGTTTTGCTCACAACATGTCAAAGGTTGCCCATACCTGCCCTGCATATAACGATACTCCACACCGTAGGATAGACGAGAAAAAAATTCATCCCCGGGTAACATGTAGAGGTCAGACGGACATGGTGAAACATGAATAATAGATTTCAATTTAAACGCTAAATTTAGGTTATTATAATTTGATAAAAAGCACTACCGTCACATTTTTCGTCATAGTTTAAACTGTGTAAGTATTGTAATTGTTTGCTCATCGTTTTTTTGTTACATTTTTAAACATGAACTAAACGCCATATGTATTAATTGTTAATCCCCGACACGAAAATTCTGTGTGCATATCATACGTAGATTTGAATGAGTGTGCTGGAGACAATGTTTGAAATATTTGAAATGGAATGTATTTCCTTGGCTCCGAGCCAGATATATTTTCGCATAGATATTATGGATTTGCGAAGCTAAAACGATCAGCGTTTATTCAACTCTATAACAAAACCGAAAATATGCAAAATATATAAATACGAATATTTATTATTAAGTGTATATATTATATGCCACTTGACTGATTTTTTTTTTCGTATTATTCATATGCAACCTAAGTACGCCGTTGACTCATTTAGGCCAAGCACAGTTCCCCGTTCTAGATTATTTCGTGTACGAATTTTCCAATGGAAATCCGGACACTCGCTGGATGGTATTGCCAGGAATATAGTGAAATATTTGCACAATTATCATCTTATTTTCCGTAACATATTTTTCAGCGTCAAACCACAGCCAGTGATCAAGTTCTGCTTGTCGTTTTTGTCGACGGATGCGGGATCACTTTGCTGTGAAATGCACAGAAGAGAGAAGCGAATAAGATGTTTCGGGCACAATATAGAAATGGCTCATTTAGAATGTACTATTTATATCGATCACGCATAAAGAAAATCTTGAAAGCACACTGTCGCAACATTGTCATTGTATCAGCGACGGCAGTGAGGCGAGAAAACGGCGAGATGACAAAAACCCGACACACTTTCCACTTGTTTTGGGATGTGGGTGAGGCGGCATCAGCAGAAATTTGCTCGCCTCGGCGATAGGATTGTTATATTTCCACCGGATAGGTAGCGATTGGACTGTCAACGTTTTTTATTTGCACGTAAAAATAAGCGGCCGTGTTGCGACTCGGCCTTCGTCGATATTCTGTAATAGTAATCCAGTTTCAATTCTGTTATTCTATGGGAAGTGATGCGGATTCCTTATTTACCGATTTCCTTGATTTAACGATGTGTCCAGCAACACATATGATGTGTCCGATAAAAATATCGTTCTAAAATACATCACGTTATTGAACTAGAATTCGATAATTGCATATAACTTTGAATACGTGCGACTTTACCCCGCATTTGTTAGTGATGTTGTGTTGATGTTATATTTTAAAATCGTACTAACACGTTCACACTGTTCTTCGTTTATTGTACTTGCTGAACTGAGCCATTGCCTTGATGCAAAACAGTTTAGAAAACATGGAATAGAATAACAAATATTATTATTTATTTTCGAATTAACAAAAAGGTTTTAAATAGCAATATTTGACATTCATATTATCTCTTTTCTTGGCTGTATGGTAAGACATACAAGGGCGTAGCCATCGGCGGGCGGGGGTGGACAGCTGCCGCCCCCTTGGCACGCCAAGTACATGGATACGCGGCGGGATTTCCCCTTTTTCAAATTAGATCCATGTAGTGTGTGATATAACTCACAACATGCACGTACAGCAGTGCTTTAAACTTAACTTGGTGTAGACAATCCATGGTGTGCTTCAAACTTAACTTGATGTAGACAATCAATGGTGTGCTTCAAACTGTCATTTGAAATGATTAATTATTGACTGTTAAAGTGAAAAACTAAACACGTCAAAAAACGTTTTAACTTCACAATTGGCAGTCGACTAAGTTAGTCTTAAAGATATTGACATTTGTCAAATTAAATTAATGTCGCAAATGCCAATATCTCTAAGAATACCGATATTTTACTTATTAACGTTTAACTTTTAATAATAATAATATCTTCGGCCATATATACTCAGCACCATCTGGTCCTACATTAAGCAATGAAGCTTGTATTATGGGTACCAGAAAGTTGATGTAATACATACATGTTATATTTTAAGTGAAACTTCTAATGCGACTTCCAACGTTGCGTTAAACTTTTAACGCTACCATGGAGGGGGTATGAAAGCACTATTGCGTTAAACGTTCAACGTTCCTGGAGAGGGGGAATAGAAAAAGACAGAGCAAGAGTGAATACGTGGCACTCGAACGCATGCGCGTAGTATACCTGTTACAGGCCAGCGCGAGCGTTAGCAACGAGTAGCGTCCAATATTCCAACGCAAGAGGGAGAGAGAAAGAAAGATACACAAAGGTAGAAAGTAGGAGAGAGAAAGAGAGTGAGTCGGTAGATTTCGTCTCGCAATTGTAACGTGCGACGAAAAACGCAATTTCTACCCCTTCCTATTTTCATTTCCACATTACGAAGTTTCACTTCTTCCGTGCCGAGGGACTCCATACACTATTTATTTGTAAATATATACATACAATATATATACATATATACACCCACATTAACATTCTTTAACAGTAACTGTTGTAAATAAGAGTTTGAAGCACACCGCTGCTAATGTTTAGTGCAGACATCTAAGGTCTTCGTGTAGAGTGAAACGAGCGCGAGGGACCCCGCTTAAGTTTCAGATTTGTCCCGTTGCTCCAGGGGCCATAGGCCGCGTACGCCCTTGGTGACATATGGCCGTTCCCTTCCTCTGTGCGTGATACTTTCTTGACGTTCGAAAGTTGCGAGCTTTTAAAAAATGAAATTCACTTCGGACGAATGTCGAACGGCCGTTAAACCGTGTATGCATGTACGTACGTTTGCGAAAGCGTAAGCGCATGTGTTCTTTCTTCTGCCACCACAAATAGATCGTGCGACTCCGTAAACAATACGCCCGGTCGAAAGGCAAAAGTATCGTACCGCGAAGTTTCTTTTTTAGCCGGTCACGGTGAAAAAATGTGAGAATCTGTTGCAAAAGAGTCATCAAGGTGACTACGGATGAAAGCCGCGATGATTATGTTAAGTTATCGTTCACTATCAATTTTTGTTAACGGGCTTACGTCTATTGAGTGATCGATTATTGGATATTTGAACAATAAAAAATCGTACATCAAAATTTATTACGTTTCGTTGCTTTTTTTCAAGTTCTTCAGGCAAGCTGGTATAATATAAAACAACAACATTTATCTATACAGTTATTGAAATGAATATAAAACCAGTTCAAATATTCAGTTTTGAGTTTAATAAAGTCGTGAAAAATACGAATTTCGTCGGATGGACTCGTTTGAGAATGGATATTGTGATTTTAACATAACTATTGACACGTGTAAAGATGTATGTTAAAAAATCTTCATAGAAATATTGTTTTAAAAAGTATTTTTAAACAATATTTCTATTCGTTGTTTATATGTGCTCGTTTGATGGACGCCGAATTGGAAAGAAAAATGTTCATCAACTTATTGGGAACAAGTCATTCGGGAAAGGTAACCTTTGGGATGTGAATAACGTAGGTTTTGAAAGGAATAAACGGACTATCAAATCTGTAGGCCAACTGTGAGAGAACATCAAATAAGAAGACTACATACCCTTGATATTGTCTATAGCGACTTGAAAAAATCATCATGACATCGAACCAGCCGTTATCGTTAATGGAAAGTACTGTACTAATAGTATTATATTAATGCTCAGTAGGTATTCTTCTGCATGGAATTGGACATTCTTATTTAGAAAATTGTACAGTTTTTTAAAGAGTTGGAAATAATGCAGATAAAACGAAGAAAGTGTCTCTTGTCACGCTGGATTGGCCAATCGCCAGAATGGGCACGAGAGCTGAATGCTGTAAGGTGACGCTGCCAGACGTTATAAATGAGCGTATGAATGCATTTCCGACGTGGTGATCCTATAGCGATCGACGAAATAACATGTATAAATAAAAAATACTGCTACTGTACCAGCTAATTTCATAGGCTTCTATAGGGATCAAATTTCTAATTACAATTCTGGGGTATCAGTATTATTTACATTCTTCATATCAATATGTTTAATATTATACAATTTTATTCGATATTGCTATTAGGACAAATTGTAAAATTTAGCGGTATATAGAAACAGTTGTAAAACAGGTCGTTCCAGTCGAACAAGGAAGGAGTCGTCAACGAGACGCCTCGAGTAGGTGTCGACAAAAGCATGCCTCGCGGCCCGCGTGTAGGTCGACGTTTAGTTCCACGACGTAGGAATGCCGCCTTGCGTCGCTAAAACTTTCCCGTTTTACCAACAAAAATCTTACAATCCTAACACGGATAATGTGTAAGCGGTTTTAGGTTACCCATGCATGTAAAAACATTGAAAAAAAAACCATAAATATTAGAGAGTATACACACATGTATTCGGAAATATTATATTATTTATTTATTTATATTAATATAGTAAATTTGAAAGTGAACGTGTCGGTTAAACAGGGTTTTATAGCACAATAGCATCTTAACAGTTTAGAATCAAAATTGAAAGAAATTTAATTTGACGTCTGAGAATGAAAATATGCCATTTTTTAATTCTTAATAAAATATTTAGGCATTTAGAAATTAACGATATTTCTTGTGTCGGTTACGTTGTAAGGTGGAATAAATAAAATGTAAACAACGCCATCGAGCAAACCGTCGACGTATATCATTGGCTGCGATTTGTTTGTATATTCGTACTTTAACAAAAGATCCTTCTACACATTGTGAATGAAACCGGGACTGTAGTCGAGAGCAGTTTCTTTCTACAGAGTTCAGAGTAGCAGAGTTCATTCTACGTCCATGCATGCGAAGTCACGAGGAAAGAGCTAGCTAAATATATCGTTTTTAAGACACCGATGTAAGTTATTTGTAGACATTCAATCGTATGAAATAACCATGATTAGAATATTTTTTTTTGTTATCCTCTTTATAATATTAGGAACAAATGTATAAAATATGATTGAATAACAATTGAATTTTTAAATACAATGTTACTGAAGTATTCCATAAACGCAATTCGAATAGATCTATAAGTAATGCTTAATTAATGCTAAAGTTAATGCCGCTTCTAAATATGTACTTTTACTTGTATTTCGTATACAGGTAATACATTTAAATAACCTTGTACATCCAGAAATAATATGTAACATTTTTTTTAACTAAATTGTCTTAGTCAATTTCGTTAAACTAATGTTACTTATTAATTTTTGTGCGACTAGTTTGAGCGGACTACAAAATAAATCTAATAATCTCTGGTTATACTGGAATAAGACATACCTTCAATTTAAAATTTGGACTACATGTTAGCAAACTGTGAAAGCTCTTAAATTTTGTTCAATAATCTCATAACAAACAGACAAATACAGCAACTCCAAAAAGCATTGTTTCACGGTTACGACCCCTCCAATTGATCGACCGCAATAAGCTTTTCAAAATTATCTCCAATTTACAGACACATCCCTGTCACAGTGCCTGTTACTTATTTCCCGTGTGTCGTTTAAAAAAATCACGTCAAAGAATCACCATATATTCAGCAATTCCGCTGCATTGCATCGAAAATCGTTCTCGATCGTCTTTCCGTGTATACATCTCGGTACATTAACCGAGGTGCGCGGAAAGGAGACGGGGCCCTTGTTGCAGTCGGTTGTGCAAGCGGCGACCTCGCGCCCACGCCGCGGCCGCGCGCCCCGAGCACTCGCCGCCCGCCCGCATGCGCCCGCGCCGCCCACAGCTCCGCGCTACGTGGCCGTCGGTAACTATTTGTCTTAAAAATTGTGACAGTCTTTTATGTGAATGCGAGCTATGAAAAAGCATGTTTATTTTCGCCATTGTCCAATTTGTCTTAGTGGGCGGCGCTTTGTGCCCGCTCTTTACTTTCGCCCTAGTCTTTCGTTTTGTAATACGATATAGCGACATCGCAGACCTTGATATGCTTTCGCAACTACATAGTCTAGAGAGAGACAAAGTTTGACACAAGTTTTCATCTGATACATAAAAAAACATACCTCACAGCAAATATACATAATACATAATACACAAGACACGAAACAATAGTTGCACAGTTCGATTTGGATTCATCCAGTTTTTTTATTCGAATATAATCTCGTAACATTGTAATAATTTTTGATCGTCTAATAAATAATTTTTGCACTCAGAACAAATTGCACATTTATCTTTTAAAGGTTGCAGTCGATGCAAAATAGTGAAGCCTGCTTTTACACAGTAATTAGAAATATTTGTTTTACGACCGAACGAACGATGTGATCCGAATAGTAAGATGATTTGTAAATATTTCGATATGAAGTGTCTACTTACATTCTTGTATTTAAAGCTTTTACCGTGTAGTTCATCATAATGAATGATGTGATACGCAAACCATTGTTATTCGAAGGCCGTGAAAGTAAAAGTTACTTCAAAAAAACATTTATCACTAAACTTGAATTATATATCACTTCCAATTTCAACTTTTTAAAATTTGAAATGATATCAGATCTTATACAAAGTAAATACTTCACTGGAGTCCTGTAGAGCCAATTAAGGAAAATTGTTGCTCAACGTAAAGTGCGCGTACTTTGTATGCGCTTCTCGTGCAAACATGTGACGTAATTCTCTGGTCGTGACGATAAAGGCCCCTAGTCCAATAAATAAGGAATATTTTTGTATGCCAACCTTGACAATAATTTTCCTGTGCTTTCAACTTTTCAGTAGAAAATTATATTGTTTATTTTCTTTTTCTTTATATGCCAGTTATACTGTAATAAGTGTAGGTATATAAGCGGATCTAGAAGAATAATTAAAATTTGACAGAATTTTTTTCTGTAATTGATAAGAAAAAGCCGATCAATTCGTTTTGTTTTTCTTGATGCGTATTTATTTCTTCCCCAATATCCACATTTATAATCGAATGTACGCATTTTATAGCGGCGTCTTATCACGTGATAATTCAGAGTCTAATGAAGTGTTGACTGCTAGTGACATGAAGTCTAAAGCGGATAATTTTAGTCACTAATCTAAACGACTTCCTTCAAAGACTCATAATGAAAACGAAGGAAAGCCGACCTGGAATTTTCATAGTGCCTTGATTTCATTGCCTTGCAATTTTGTTAGCACAAGGCCTTTAACGTTAATCGTGTAGTACACGTTTCATATATTGTCTATAAAATACGAATCGATCCTATTTTTTGTTTCTAAATCTATGAAAGCGATTAATGTATATAATTTATATATACAAAATTGAGTATCGACTTTGAGACTTTCGGTCGGTAATTTCCTCACTCCTTCCATGAGCTTTCCAAGCTTTATCTTTCTGGGGCTTTACCCCAACTGTTTAGCAGTTTGATATTTCTACAGCACTTACTAAAGAGTTAGCACAACAGGTTTGCTACTATATCCCTACGTTCCTTCCGCATCGCCGGTGACACCCCACAACATGTTCGACGGCTTTTCTTAGTTTCACACTCATAATCTTTTTCATAATTTATTTTGAGCTAATTTCACTGTCACCGTCGCTCAAATTCAGCTGCAGTGACATTGCCATCTGCCAATATTACCTCGCAAGCAAAAAACATTTTTCATGGTAACTCTTCCAACACCCTTGCGCCTTAGGTAGATTGAAGTTTATGTAGAACGTATTGCATAATTATATAGAACGAATGAAGATTCGTGGTGTGGAGTTTCTATCAGACCACAGGAGCATTCCTTCCCATAATCTTTTTATTGCGGATTTAGGGGAGGGATTAAATTAGAATTTAAGCCGGTTCGGTGAAGATTGGACTACATCATTCGATAGGCATTTCTCTAGAAACATTCAAACACGAGGGCGGGTAATTGTCCCGGATTTTTTCGGTGCATTCATAAAATATATGCTTATTTGCTTCTAAATTCGGAAAAATTACTTTAAATCTCTCCCGTTCTCACATATCATTTCACTTTCTGTTAAAGTCTCGCGGATTGATTCGGCGTTGTTCCATACGTCTTTCAAACAGCTTGTCATATTTTTTTTCCACCCATTATTTAATTCGTCATTTTTCAACACCAATCACCACCGATCGCGCTTTTCTTACCAATGTCGGTCATGTCACCACGATGAATTTACCCATTTCGACAATTTGCCCAACACATTATGCCCCGATGAGAATTATGTGTGGTTATTCATTATTTTCCTATAAAGGAATTATTATTTAATCCCTTTTTAATGCGTTATTTTTTTGGATACGCCTTCTCCGGTCCATAAACTGGTCTTACTCGAACCGTATACATAACAAACGACGAAACCGAACCGTGTTTACCTCGAAGCGTGGTCGAGCAAACAACAAAGATCGGTCTATAGAGACTTCAAATATATTAACCGGGATCGGCACTGACGTCCTTGATCGGGGGGAATATCGATTTTGTCGGCAGGCGGCGTAGAGTTCAAAATCCCCGTCGACAGCCGCGCATTTCGCGAACCCTCGAAAGCTTCCATGTGTATTATCGTTGCCGGCGAGAGGAATCTACGAGAACGCGAGAGGAAGTCGTTACGCGGCACCGGGTCGGCGGACCTCATAAATGGAACGACCCGGGCTATTTGTCGTTTAGACGCGGCGACGTCTGTGTGTCCAGTCGAAGATAATAATTCAATTCAAATATCCAAATATACCTTTCGTAGGTCATCATACATCACTCGTGCAATACGTTGTAGTATGAATTCATTTTGTTGTGAATTCGAAGAGAGAGGATACGCCTCGTTTCGTACTTGAACTTTTGATCGTGCAGATAAACGCGCCTATGGGAGGGGCGAGGCGCGACCCAATATTTCATTGTCGATGTGTATCTTAATTCGACACAGCCCAACGGGGCCGAAATTCTAACCGTTTGAATAGTAAAGGCATAAATTTGACACTTTTTTTGGTTTAGCTGCTCCGAAAACGAAAGCAGAATGATTATGTAATTATTCCCAATTTTAGAACTTAAACACCGGTCATTACAACATAGAAAATGTTATTGCATTTCATTATTCATATTCATAAAAGACCGGAGGTCATTATTCTGTGGGTGTCGATTTAATTTTTTACAATCATATACATTTGTTTTTTCCTCTTTATCTAAATTCATATTTTTAATTGATGATATGGATTGATTGATATGGCTGCGCTATCGATTTTTTGTTAAAAAAAAAATAGCGAGGGATTGTTGAAATGTTCAGTACATTGCTTAGGATAAAAATAATGCAAGATTTCACTGGTACGTCTATAAAATCTATACATCTATAAAGAGGTGTTAATTTATGTTCCCAGATCGAAAATAAAATTACAGACTGATGCTGCACTTTCTGAAATGATGCAGTAACTTTCAAATGAAAAATTAGTCTGTTTAACGATGCTGTCCTTCGATTACGTTTGAGAGTGTAAATTAAACTGTAAGTGAAACATCGAAATGATTCCAAAAGAGAATGTCAGTCACTTCAAACGGATGAACATTTGCATTTTGAAACTAGCGTACTTGTCTAGGTACATTAATCTCATCAAATAATAATTAAATTGATGGAGTGGATTCATTAAAATGGATTAAAAGATGCAGATCATGGTGATGCTATCGTTTGCCGTTGTTGGTGTTCCGTATCTATAATATTTTGTCTACTCTTTTTATCTCAGTATCGATTTAAAATTTGACATGATCTTAAAAATCATTTGCCTGCATCTATTCTATTAGTAAAAAGATTTCAAATTTATTTCTTACCTAAAATAATATAGGTTAATAGAAGTTTGTCTGCTTCGATTAGTGAAAGGAAATAGAATAGAATTTGACGAGATACCATACTCTCACAGAATACTGACGTGAAATAACAGCTTCGGCTGTTGTCTTTTGACCAATAGGTGAGAGTCCTAGTGGCTCACTTCTCCTCCAGATGACATTCAATTCCCACCCAAAACGCCGACAACGTATCGGTGTCTTTTTGTTTGGAGTTGCGAGTGTCTATGGGTGGCGATGACTATCTGCTCTCTGGTCTATCCCTCCAGAATAAAAAGAAAATACGCCTCACAAAGGTTTCCGAAATAAAATAAATAAATCTGATTATTATTAATATGCGACAGCTCATGTGATGTGTGAACCGGAATCGGAAACAAGTGCTCGCTATGTAATACGCTATATATTGTAATTCTTTGGTATTGTCTAAATTGGCGTTTTAAGTACAGCGTATTTCATAGTGTTTTAAAAAAGGATTTACGAGTATGTAAGATCCAATCCAAATAATACACGAATCTAATATTTTAAAAACGACTATCGAGGTTAAATATTACTCGTTTTACCCCTATTTAAATCATATTAATCGATTGCTGTACGAATGCAAGTTATTCGTTAGGTCATGCAGAACCATCGACGCGCGAGTCTATTTCGCGCGTGTCCTATTTTAATGTATCCGCGCGATATTACTATGCGTTCGTAATAGCTCGTCCGGTCCGCGTGCACTTTCCTTAATCCGTACAGCGGTTACGTAACACACACAACATCATTGCCCAATGGCCTCTCAGCGTTCCGCGGAAGGCATAAATTCTTCTAACGAGATAGAATCTTTTATTCCGTCGCGTGGGAGATGCATTGTGAGCACATATTTTGACATATTACCTTCTTTTGTTGTCCATGATAGAGGAATATATTGGTGTATCCATCATGGAGGGTTCTCTGTGATGAATAAAGAAATGATTGTTTGTTTTGTTTGATTCTGTTGTTGTTTGGCTTTGTGATCTCATTTGTTTCTGTAAATGTGTATCTGTTTTCTTCTTTTTTTTTTGTCCGGCTAACTATTTGGGGAATTACTGAATTGTGCCGAGAAAAACAGTAAAAATATAATATGTTGCTCGAGACGGAAATATTGCGTTTTCTGTTCGAACTAACAATTTTTATAACATGTCTGAATTACGAATTTTATTATGTTGAAGTTGATTATTTTCTGTTACAAAAAAATCTTAAATCGCTCTTAGACTATAGAAAAATAATGAGTTTAAACAGTCGTTTTTTTAAATACTTAAAAAGGCGTTGTTAAATACTAAAACCGCACAAATACGAGTTGAACTCGCTCACTGAGGGTTCCGTATAAATTTGCAGGTATATATTATAAATAGTTCAGGAATCGAACCTTGCAGTGTTTTCCTAGCTTTTATTGCGATTTAATTAAAAATACACGGCTTTCAGATTTTTTTATACAAATTAGTATAAGGTTAAAAAAATCTACAAAAAGAATTGGTTACCCATACAAGTATGACCGCGTATATCGTAGTTTAACCTCCATGATTGATTACATACTTTTTTTTACATAAATTTTTTCTTATACTTGTAGTATAAGACGGTATTACTTGCCAAATTTCATAGTTCTAGGTCAACGGAAAATATCCTATAAATTTTGATTCCCTTGAGAATATCAAAATATACGTTTTTTGCGGCATAAACTGCCTATCTTTTTTCACGTTAACTTAGAAGTTTGATATTTTCACAACTTCAAGGGACTATAGACTTGTGTATATACTTTTAATTTCAACTGGATATCTGCATGCGTTCTCAACATAAAGAGTCTTGACAGATAGACGGACGGACGGACGGACAACAAAGTAATCCTATAAGAGTTCCGTTTTTGCTTTTGAGATATGGAACCCTAAAAACAAATCCTTATATTACTATGATCCTTAAAAGAATTTTATATTGAGAATGTGAAATACGTGATAAAAACCAATAAATAGAAACAGTTTGTATTAATCTTCCAGTATAGTTCACCATATGACTAACACTACCTTACAGTACAACGCACGCAACTGCCGCTATTAATTGCCTGCGAACGATGCAATGCTCAGGTACAAAATAAGTAACTTATTTTGTGGTACAACGCTCCCCGACCCTTCCTTCTTCTCCCCCGCGCTCCTACTTTACGCCATTGCGACGCTTTCGTGACTAACTTCACAGCGGCATGGTTTCGTGCGTTCTGTCGTGGAAACACAAATTTTCCACTCATTTAATTTACCGCAAAAGGAAGCTTTTTCAGCAGTGTCGCTTCTATTGTCCAATCAATGAGCACCACTAGCAAACTTACCACTTTACCACTAGCAAAAATTACGACCACCTAACAGAAGTCAGCCCCGTAAAGTGTTAATCGTAAACGCTTTTTTTTTTTTGCCGTCTTCAACCTTCAGGCCATGGAACAAATTGTCGCTCATGACAGCCATCACAATGAGACGACTTGCGTAAACGTAGCAAGGTTGATGAACGGATCGCTTTTAAGTACTAATTAATACTTAGCTCGTCCCGCCAGTTACTATTATTAGTTTCCGCACCAAATATACAAAGCTTTTAATACAGGTAAATTTTCTCTGTCAAGTAAGCCGACGCAAAATGTAATTGCCACAATAATATCGACCGAATATATATTTAAAGGCGTGAACGAATTAATCCTGATCCAATTATACAGCTTAAGTCAATTTTAAATCTGATTTAAATATGTCATATGAAGTACAAAAACATGCGAGGTCTGTACATTTTGCTACGGTACCAAAAATGTGCTATCGTAATTTATGCAGAAGATGGCTGATATGTCCGCTTTATAATTACTCTTTGCCACTCTTTTTACCCATTTGCCAGTTCGCCATTCTACTCTAATGATGATGGTAGTCGCCTTACAAAGGGTTGCAGCAAACTTGTACGAAATTGTCGACTTATTTGAAAGTTTTCAAGTCGTCAAATTCTACACATGAGAATGCAAAAGAATTTTGCTAGAATATTATATACAAAGCATATAACGATACTCTCGCAGAAATAAAAAGGTTATGGTAGGACATACCTAGTAGTGGGGTGAGAAGAATTTAACACAACAACAACATATTGTACGAATAACATGAAAAAATATAAAACTTAAAAAAATATATTATTTTGAATAAAAATTGTTTGTATTATACAATCAATACAAATGTTATAACACAGTTTGTATTTTGATCATTATGCCAGTTACGGTATGATATCGTTTACGAGCTATATACATAACTTTACCAATCTTAGGAACAAATGTAGATCAACAGCTAAATCGATCTATTGGTATTTGTATATTGATTATCTATGAAGTATGACACTAAAAACAGAAATATTACCGGTCCGTAAACACACGACGCAAGTAAAGCTTCTTGTGCACCTGCATATTAAAAAATGATCAAAGGTACATTTTCACTTGTTCATATTTGTAAATAACGTATAAATATATTAGGTAAACAAGCCACACCTTACACTTAGTTTACTCTGTGCATTTTCAATTTATTTCTGATATAAAAATTCCAACAAAAATTAAAATTCCTTGTTTCGTGTATTGCACTGTGATGATCGTGTCACCGAGGTAAACACAGCTTGTTCAAGCAGACAAACAAACAAACAGAAATAGTTTTAAAAATATGCTCATTGTATTCTGTAACACACACCATTCGTCGCCCATAATCAGTTTATGGCAAATGTACAAACCCTACTTTTCGACAGTTCTATTATATGTATAGATACATATAAGATCGCGTGTTGTCTTCATAGCGTATCACTATGTCCTATACGGCAAAACGCTATAATATTGATTATAACGATTATTAATATTACAGCCATTGCTTGACTCTCGTGGCCCCAACTCTTTTACCAATTTACTCGCCACACTGAAGCCTGCATTGAGAATCTTAAAAATAGTCACAAACGACACGTCATTCAAGTCGTAATTTGTTTTGGTGTAACTTGATACTCAACGACGTCATCTTACACAATTTACTAAGACCGCATAAACAAATAACTACACAGCTTTCACACGCCAGGGTTTCCGTGGAGAAGTAACCGCTTAGGTTTCTTTTGTGCCGGCCACACCGCGCGCTCGGCTCCGGACGCGATGCAGCGTGGAGAGGTTGCAAAAGAGACCTAAGCGATTACGACGTCCGCCTTAAAAGAAACCCGTCCACCTCGACACTGCCATAGTCAAAGGCTGGGTGAAGATTGTTTTAGGTCTGCTTTGTCCGGCTATAGCTATGACAACGATTCTTGTTTATGGTGTTTATAAAAGGTGATATTAAAAATTTCGTCTTTACTGTTACAAATGTAACGCCAGTCAGGTCAGACCAAAGTTGATGATGGTTTTTGGTTTTGAAGAAGAATGAGATTCTATGTTACTGATAGAATGAAACGGTCTTCTGATTTTCTTAATAAGAATGTGTGTTAAATGTTATTAAATTTTAGCTTAATGGTGGATAAATTATTTTTTTTAAGAGCTAAACTTAAGTTACTTTCTCGTTTGACTTGAATGAAACTGCTATCCGAAGATAATGATGCTGGGATCTTTGAAATGAAAATACTTTCAATTTGGGTTTGAGAAACATTCAAGCGTCATCTGACAGAAAATAAAAAAGTAATAGTAATAAATAATAATATCAAAGGACACTCACGGTACCATATGGATTTCTATAACCAAGTTACACTTAATCGAATAAGTTTTTTAGCTGAAATTCTAACATTTTTTTAGGTAACGTGTTTAAATTAAATATAATCACTGCTTAGACAGACAAATATAAATAACCTTTACAATCTATATGGTATCTATAAAAAATATGCACAAGTTTCTATGTTAAATATGTAATCAAAATCAGTACACATAGAAGTCCATCAGTCGATCGATAAGCCTTATTTCCTTTGCGAGAAAAATGAGGGTCAAACCATCCCCGCATCGGGCGATAGGGGCTACTAATGAAGATTTATATTACCTCTGAACTGCAGATTGCTAGTTTCCATTATCGCACGGCGCGATGACTGTTCAATATGCGAGGTAATTACGTAAACGTTTTAGCAAAATTCTGGAAAATTAAAAGTAATTTATTATACTTAAATATTTATTGAAAATAAAACAGGGGTAGTATACCTTAGTGATTAAGAATGTTCGAATAAGAAGGTACTGGATTTGATCCTCACCAAGTTCTGACGCTAATCGATCAATAGTTTTTAACTTGATTCAAAGTAAACCGCTCGCTTCATGGCTCGGAGTGTGCAGTACAGTGCACGTAATTGCCGCTGTGAAGTTAGTCGCGAGAACGTCGCAATAGCGTAAATAGCGGTTCCTGGTTAGATGTCAATTGAAGTATTCCCTACGGTTATGGTTTGACTGTATAGACAGTATAGACAGTCAAACCGTAAACATAGATCTATGTTTCTATCTAATTATAAAGATATAAAATCCCTGTTTTGCCGTGAGTTTTACTTGGAGATGTCCGTGTATGAGAGGATATTCGGGCAATCGGAAAAACAATACGAATTGATATTTCAAATTGAGTTTATTGAACACAGCCCGATGATAAGATAAATATGAAATATAACGAAATAAGTATCAATTTAAATGACCTGTGAAGCTTGAATCAAGATACGTATTGTCCAGAGTTATGAAGTTAGCCTAGCGAAATTCTAAATTGGTTTCTTCTATCATGAAACTGACAAGTGATTTAATTATATACATGTCGGAATTGAAGTCTCCACATAAGGTGATTGACGTTTCAATGTCAGGTTACACTACGGGGGTAATTTTCTTCATCGCTTGAGAATATCGAAGTAGTGATTGAAATAAAAAAATATATAAATTCATACTTAGTGACTTCCTTCATTTAAGCACCAACAGATGGCGTTAGTGCATAAAAACCATACACTCGTACTTCGTTCATTTATGTCTAATCGACAACGCTGTACATAAGCTTCGGTTTATGAAATGACCCTTATTACACACGAAAACATAGACGTATCACGTCAAAACTTTTTTGACGTATCGTATGAAAGTGGAGACGTGATTTGTAATACTTTTAATGGTACTAGACAAGAAAAATTGAAGATTCGGTTGATAAGAAAACGGCGATTTTCCAAAGGTCAAGTATAGCGCTCGTACAAAGTGCTGTTATACAATATTAATTTTAAATATAATTTGAAAATGGCTAAACAATATTAGTGTCGATCGCCGACTGGGTTTTCTATTCATAGATGTGCCGGTACTAGGTCTTATTTACTTGGAACACGAGGCATAAACATCTGATGAAAACTGAATCATTTATATACAATGTTTAATTTTAATCTTCGACACCTGCTCGCCTTGAATATAATTTATCACCTGTTTTGTTTGAAATCGCCCGTCGATTCTCCTGTTCAGTTCATTAGTAAATGAATCTGATTCGTACACATATATAACTTGATTAGCGACTATTCCGTTTAGCACGAAATTGTGATCTTAACGAATTCCTTGTTTGGAAACATGCAAAACTTAAACGTGGAAAATGAATGCTAAAAAATTGGTTTCGTCGTAATCAGCTCTAGACGTTCCACTGGCTACCACAAGAGGTAGTCCTTGGCACTAAACGGGGAAGTGCGCATACGCAGAACCAACCATTTAGTGCTTGTGGCTATTCTGCATATTACTGATCAGAATAGTCTCGTTTCAGATTAGTTCTCGAACTATCTATTAATTGACGACAACGGAAAAAATATGACATTTCTTAATGGCTTTTACACCACCCGTTTGAAGAGGTTGATGATTCGATTATTTTCTTATTAAAATTGTATAAAATATATAAATTGTGGCAAAGCCGCCTTTGCTAGCTTAAATGTAATATTTAGTTGCTCGTCAATTGTCCGGTTGAGCCTCATTTAAATGAAATTGGCGTCCAATTTTATTAAAATTTATTATCGTTAATGCAGAGAACTAGAGAAACAAGATCAGTTTACATAATCTACCTGTTTAGTGTAAAAAAAAATTTTTCTACGTAAAGAGAACAGCCTAAACCAAAAAGAAATATACCTACGTCGAAGATGCATATAAAACATCTATGTATATTGTAAATTTCGTATCATATCGAGCTGCATGGTTTCACGGAATCACAGATCTTTTAATATACAGTGATGTAATATTTGTGTGTCGTTCGGCGTACGCTAAATGACCGCTAAATTTCTCGATGGGAGACGAGCGAGTGGGTTTTACTAGAAGAACATGGCATAACGCCACCGAAACCATCGTACGTGTCAACGCTCTGGGCAACCATCGAGATATGTGTTTTTTTTTGTATTTGTATATATTTTTTTGTACTCTTGTCTTCTTTTTGTATATGATACGAAAAAATGTGGACGTGCAGTTGTATATATTCAAATTGGCTCCTGTACTGTTTGACGTCTGCGATGATAGATTTTAACAGAATCTTGTCTTACTCAATTGTTATATGCATATCGATTATAGTTCTTGTAACAAAAATGATTTTTGATTTTCACGGCTCGTGTGCAAATATTCGAGAAATACACTTTCATCATATTCGTTGTCCTAGTTAAGCCAAATGGAAATTGCGTCGTAATTATATTTGTCTGGAATGTTATTTTAATTCCATTCTACCACACTTCGCTACGTAAACGAAGCCCTAAAAACTTTCTTATTTTCTTTCGCATTTGACTTCAATAGATTGAAAGGGTTTCTTTGGCGTATCCACTCATCTACAAAAAAAAAATTGTTATTCAGAAATTTAGAAGTTTAATGTTTCATATAGAAATATATTTAGAAATATTTTTTTCTAAATGCCCTTTCGTATCAAATTAAAAACTACAGTATTTTAATTTATGCTTTTATTGTGTTTCAGGTATGGTTTCGGGATCGGTTCGCGTCAGGCAGTAGAAAAACGTGAGCTATTTCACTATTTATTATCTCGCTCATGTTTTTTTTAAACTTCTATTTATTTTCAAAGCCACCAACAACAGTCAAGGACGGGCTTAATACAAATAATTACATGATGACGCGGGCCGTCCCGTGCGCCGAGGTACGCCATCCGCTGTTACTGCGGCAATCAAACACAACTCCGAGGGCCGATTCTCGTGTCATACGAAATCGTCTCGCAATTTGAAAATATTTTTTTATTTTATATTCGGACTCCGTGAGTCATATTCACATTATGTAGCGTATATAATGACATTTGTATAGATGAGAGAATTTCGAATGCGACGAAACAGTTAATTCAAACAAACACTCGCATGTACGGTAAATAGAAAAGCATATATTGTTTTTAGATGTCATATTGACATTAAAATTTAGAGAATTCGAATGTAGTGTAAGGCTTTGATGGCGTCATATTGAATTATAGACTTCACGATGTAGGAAGAGGAAGGAGAGCGACGATTTCGACAAATCATGAATACAGCACCGATCCTTCGATGCTGCGCCATCGCTAACAATAGTTATTCGCCATATTATGACGAACAAAAGGAGGGCTGGTCGCTCAGTCGAGTGAAACCTAATAAATGTCAGGGTTCCGCATCGAGACTTCGAGAGAATGACGCTTCACTTATTTATTTATTGATCTAATGCGGTGATTGTTCACGACGTCGTTGATGTATGATGGATCGGATCTACACAATGACGCGATTATAAATGAATCTCTGGTCGAGTCTGCAACATCTATGATGGTTTTAGTGGTCGCGCAGCCGTCCAGCGCTGTAATTAGTTTTGAAGTCGGTTCGTAGTCAGCGCTTATAGATGCATGTTTCGTGTTCGCAGTTTCTCTACATAGACTCTTATGTTGACGCGGTTCTCTAGTAACATGGGTTATCTGCTCGAGCGATTTAATCCTTTGACTCTTTTTAGCGCTTTAAATGCTAACTGACAAATATTGCACCCGTGTCCCGTTACAAATATTGCACCATTATGTCCACAGACACGCAAACTAATGAAAAACTTAACATTCGTTAAAATCACATAAAAGAATCCTCGTAAAATATGTTATAATTTGATTATCTTTACTTCTACTTGTACAAATTATTGAAATATTTTTTAATAATAATAACAATCAATATGTACTACAAAATTAATAATAACAACACGTCAGCGAGCGAAACTGTGTGAATTGTGTCATCTATAGTTCACGTTATATAAAACCATTCGTTGTTGAGATTCACTGGCACTACAACAACTTAATTATCTCAAAATTTCACGAAAAATTCCTACATAAATACCTAAACCTCAAAAGCAAACCTTTATTGCACTCCTCATAAGCGGAGCGCATGAGGTAGTGCTCTACTCTCGCCTTACGAAAAACGAGTGATTTTTGAACTATGTCTTTATTTATTACATGTTGCACTTGTAAAATAATGTATGCACTCAAACGGCAAGAATAATCACTGATTTTAATATCTGTAATATCTTCAAAACACATTTTGTTATAGAACATATTTTAAAAAAAGGTTTGAAAATGTTTTTCGTGGACGTCCGTGTGTCTGTATGTGCGGATCCTGTATGTAGTCACGATAACGAATGAAATACTTCACTAATCGAGTGTTTTTTTTTCATTCGCTTTAGTATGTATGCATCTGAATAGAAGCCTATTGAATTTCATTGTCTAATTCGGTGTAGTTTAATTGATATTTAATAAACAAAATTTTGACGAGTATTTTAGTAAAAAAAAAATTTTTTTTTTATTATTAAAATTTAATCTAGAGAACAAGAAACCCGAAGCGTAACTGTCTTTTTTATTCTCAATGTTTAAGTAAAAATTTTGACACCAAGGTAAGTATTTTTTTTTTAATTCATTTCAATTTAAAAAAAAATGACGATTACGGTATAAATTTTTGTTAATATATAGAATTTAGAGTATTGAACAATGCATACCAAGTAATTTGTAATCATTCATAAAGAGTGAGCTCCAGTCATTCGTCGGAGCTGACATACACACTTTTCTTTAGTAAAAATGGAGTAACCGCTATGAGGCGTGCACTTTTGGATTTTCCAAATTTTCAATATTAATATTTTCCTTGAATTCGTCAGTTGTTTTTGAGATTTGTATGTATAGCATATATATACAAATACACGAATTGCTTGTTTAATATTGTAGTATAGTATTGAGGATAGGATTAAGGAGGTTCTATTACTCGTTTACGGAAGACATCCTCAAACATCCAAGAAAGAGAAAGAGCATAATATGACTTTTTAAATACCAAAAAACAAAACACATCCACTATTGACTTTCGTTTCAACCAACTTATTTGTAACAACTCGCCCTGTTGCTTTGAAGCCTTACGTAATTATACAGTATCAATGTATCGCGTTCTCTTCGTTTGGCATACCTGGGACTGTGAGCATATCTCACGTACAAACGGAAGGGTTGCGGTATATGCTTTTATTGCTAGAAGAAGGAACGCATGAGTGGGCATAAACTTTTTGCTTCAACGAAAGTCAAAACTCTTTTTACGGCGAGATGGATTTCTCCTCGGACGCCTCCAGCCTCCGCAATCACGGCGTGTAACGAGCGTTTGATGAAGCGCCCCGGGCGCTCCGCCGGGGGACGCGGCGCTCGTGATATAATCTCGCCAAGGCCGCGCGCCTGCCCGCTCGGTCGGAGAACCGGTCTGCAGTTCCACGCCGCGATTAGGGTCGCCGCGCGGCCTGGCCGTATATATCTACATGGCGTGTTTTTTTTTGGAGAAAATTCTTAATTCTCTGTTGTATTGTACGATTAGACATTCGTTTTACTCTATCCCATGCAAACTTTCTCGTGGCGATACCGGAAATAGTCTTTAATTCTTTAGAAATGTGAGCTGATTTCGCAAAATTTGCGACATCTGTCGTCAGGTGAATACATTATTATGATTATTTGTGTTACAGATATAAATTATTTTAGAAATATCAATCTAATTTAATGTAACGTTAGTAGTGATAGTGTTGTATGTGATATTGTTCTTGATTTGAGTCTAACTTTTTAAATTTATTTTGATATACTGCAAAATATATTATCTTCAAAATCTATGACTTTTGTTTAGCTCGACAACCCTAATACGGATGACACGCGCTCACTTATCTAACTAAACATTCTCTACGAGACTTTTAATAAATTCTATTCAAGCTCCAAGCTGTTTACATGTTTTTTATTATAATTGGATCGGCCATAATTTGAAATTAAACACGTTAATCTCACCAATAAACGGCTAGCATACGCGTTGCTATCTACCTAGCTGCTGATATTGAAATATAACGTGATAAATGTGCGAATAGGTTTTAAATCTAGTGACAAATAACGAACATTTTCATTTACAAAAATCTTAATCTGTGTGTTAAAATGAAAACGGACACAATTATTTTACGATTGACATTTTCGTGATCTATCTAAATGCAACAAATCAGATTGCATCTATTAATATGTCTGCTACAGTGCAACTACATCAAAACAATTTGAACAAATCTTGTGACTACAATTGTAATACAAAAAAAATACATTTTGTGAACAAACCGATCACGTATCTGTTGATTACAACTGTATTCATTTCATTATAAACAATAATATACATATTGACGATTCAGTTGACTTGTAAAATAATCTCGTCTACTGGATCTATATCTAAATATAAATATATTTCGGGTTTCTTGTTCATCGACGCTACCTAATAAATATATAATAATTTAGAGGCGTTAAACAAAAATTTGTCGATTTACTAATCAAAATAAAATTACTTCCCAGCAAAACTTCCACTCTCTAGAAAATCATCGAGAGTTTATATCTTTTTTTCCAGTACTTATATTTTGAGAATAATTTCTATTTTTAATTTCTAGCTGAGTAACCAGCTTACTTAGTCAAGTCACTACCTCGTAAAATACAAGTTATACCTCAATACGCTGAAGTTATGCACAACTACAGGACCTACTTGAAATATTATGTGTTTCAATAAATAATTAAAATAATCATAAACTTTTAATAGTCTAAAATTACTTTTTTAAAATACGACAACGACCACTGCTCCACGTCTGTCCGCTACATTGTCACGATTTTAAATACAGAAGATTTTGGTATTTTATAGGGGTATAATGAACAATAATTGCGGAAAGTCATGTTTATAATTAAAATAAATAAAATTATTGAATTATGTGTAAGATATTAGATTATCGTTTCAAAGAGTTAAGCCGTTAAATACTACTTTTTAGCGATTAAGACCTAATTTCATCATGTCTCAACTAAGTAAATTTTAAACAGCCCGCTAAGTATTAACCGGCTGCCGACTCGCTGATTGATGAATCGAAGGCCGAACAATGCGATTGACAGATTGCATGTCGAAATCGGCCCTAAAACTGCGCGTTCGCAGCTACGGTCGAGTACTAGATAAAACTACTTTCGAATAGTTTCTTATGCATTCGCAATTAGTATTTTGGAACAATTTTCAATGCCGAAGTTGTGTCGAGAATTTTCCATATTTCGGTATGTCTTATTACATTATAATTCATATGCAATTATTCCATTTAAGTATTGGGAATACTTTCAATCATATAATGTCTTTTTTTTTGCAATTTATTTTGTAATGTTCTTTTTATAATGAGTAGAGATTATATTATCAATAAATTGGTAGAGTCATAGTGATTCTGATTTTTAGATGCCCCAATCTACGCCTAGAGCGGAACGCGGTAACTTCTATGCGTATTTAGACACGCAGCATAGTTTTATATCGACATCGTTGTTCTTCTCTTTGAATTGCAGCAAAAAAGGAGCTCAACGATCGGCGCCTGTCCGCATATCTTCTGACGTGATCGGTGTCAGAATTCGCCCATCTCGCGGCCTGAAGTTTTTCGTCGTGTGAGACGACCGGGCTTTGCGCGGAGGGTACGAGCCGACACGGCCCGTGGGAGCGCCCGGCGGGCGCTCGACCTTAACTTTTTCTCTCCCGACGCTTATCTGTCCGGCCTCGCCGAACGCTTACACTCACATTTTGTTCCATGAACGTTTCGATTGGCCGATTATAAAGGAACGTTGTGATTGCAGCATCGATAGAAATGCCGTATAACTTGAAGGTGATCCGAATAAGTGCAACAGGTACGGCATGCGAAACATAGAATATGGAAACACTTTGGACAAGTATAAAATAGGAAATCGTAAAAGAAATCAAGCATTACGGTATGAAAAAGTAGATTATAATAAATACCCACAAATGTACAACTGTTTAATACAAATGACACAATAAATCTTGGCACTTGATGTCTACTTACATAAACAGTTTCACGCTGTACCCTATTTACTGTCATATATTATTATCTAGTAGCTAGAGTTTAAAACGAATGTAAATTTTATTAATACATCCTTAAACTTTATAAGAAAAAAGAATGGGTCCGTAGAATATGTTATTGCGGCATCTGTTCCATTACCTAAAACCTTCATCCAGGACCTTCTCTATGTGTAGCGAAATTTCATATTTTTGAACAGAAAGTGAACCATGGTCGGTCGTCATTTTGTTAAATGTGCATTGCATAAAGACTATATAAAGTGTTCAATCAATGAGATGGAATACCTTGTTATCGATAAGTTCAATTATACATACTGTAAGGAATGACCGGCGCAACACTATTTTAATAAGGAGTATATGCCAATGCGATAACGACTAGACTACATTTATTGTAAACAATAGAAATGTCTTCTAAATATCTCCACTTAGTCCTAAAGCCGATGAAGAGTTCGCCTCACAAATGCGATCTAGAAAAATCGTATCGCCACATTTCTTTAAACATTTCACACACGAAAAGTACTTCCGGTAATTGCGGAGTTAATGAACTGAGTTGAAGTTAACAGGCGGCGGCGGTCCGATCGATCTAAAACGTCGTTCCTCAACTTGGTGGTCATGACCCTTTGGGGGACCGCGTCCAGGAATATAACGGAGTGGTTCAAAAAATGAAAGCCAGTATATATAAAAACGTCCTTTTATTATTTTTTAACTAAAAGCAACTGTTTAAAAATTATCAGGTAATAACAACACGTATGCAAACAATAAAAGAGTGGAGAGAAAAAATCTGTACACTAAAGATATTCCAGGAAAACTGCTTTGGAGGATACTAGAAACGTTGGCAAAATATAATTCAATGGTTTTTAGAATTTTTGTCTGTTAAATTCTCTGTGACACTGTTCGCGAACACCACAAAAAGCATTGGACAGAATTTGATGTTTAGCATGTAAGGACACTTTGTTCCAATTTCCCTAATATTTATTTTTGTATCGTATATATTTTAAACATCATAGCAATATAGATCGAGAGCAAAATCGTTATTGAAAATGGGGCCAGGTTTGGGATCGTGGTCGACAGCACGCTCGGTCGGTATGAAGAATAAAAGAATTAATTCGATGATTACACGAACGGAGCTGCGTACGAAAGCTAGTACTAAAATAAAGTAATACCCGAAGTCGTTCAAGATGATAAGTTATTCCGACGTGATTTTGTATTTCATTTCAAAGATTTTCTATGCGTGTTGATCATCATTGCAAACGGACATTTTCTGTGGTAATAGACCATTTCTGTATTTAGTTTTTAAAGCCATTTCAGAGAGCTTTTTTCACATAAATAAGAAGTAGCGAAAGGGATCAATGTTTTCAAAGCTTCAGTCACTAGATATCCGTATTAAGGTCATCAGGCAAGCCAAATCTTATTCGATTTTTGTCGGTTGATAGTCCTAAAAGCCATAATCCTGTACTGAAGCTCGATAGGTATTTCGGCAACTACATCTACATTTTCATCGAAAGAGTTGAGAACGTAACGTGTCACCAAACAATCGTTGCTATCTAAAAAATAATCAATAACGGAATTTTCCAAATTCATATTTTTTGTAATTAAATTTGAATTTAAAGCGAAACCATCAACATTGTGTTAAAAAAGCAGTTCCATATGTGGCATTATGTCTTTACTGTCACACCACTGTTCTTCGCCGTTATCGCTTTCGCGCTATCAGTACTTATACATTTATTATAATTCATGTTTTCGTTGTATGATATATCAATCACATCCTTAAGTATCATTCGCCAGGTTCAAGGCCAGGCATTGATTTGCATTATTAGCGTAGTTTGTTTCTAATCAATCCCTCGCTTTCATATCGGACAAAAAACAAAAATCACGCCAGGTTTCACATGTCTATTGCCTCGTCGAATCGAATAGCGAAAAACTGACTTAATTGTAAATTATTTAATTGTAATCATTCGTTATTTCATTATTACGTTTCGATATTATGTCATTCGAAAATGGTGTAGTTTGTAATCTTATTGCATCTTTCGGACTTATCATCGCATTGACCATGTGAATAGCAAAGAGTAAAATTAGCTTTTCCGCTATCGTGCGAGACTTTTTGATTTCCTGGTCACTCTTAATGTTACTAAATAGTATGCATGAAGTGCCACGGTTTTTTTTAAAGCTGATTTGTTCACAACAAATTCTTGGTTAAGCGTGAGTTTATATTAATATTATTATTATTAAATTCATGGTTTTCCTAAATAATTTATTTGGAAAAGGCGAATAATTTGTTTCGAGGTGCTAGAATATGGATGGCCTCTTGTTTTTCGCTGACAAAACTTGATAACGAATAATACTTTGCGATTTATCATGAAAGACAATAAATATTTCAATAGAAATATTTTGAGAGAGGCCGCGAGGGGGAAGGAGGACGGAGAGAGAAAGAGAGAAGGTCAACAAGAAACACTTAAAATTACAAAAAGCCACTAAAGATAACATTATTGAAAATTGTGAAGCATAAAGCTAGGACTCATGGGACACAAATGTCATGAATTGTATCAAAAATACGTAAGGATGTTCATTGGCATCGACTGAGAATATAAGACAGAAGTGGAAAGATTATCACTTATTGTTATTAAACAAAACAAAATATGACTTACCAAAACTAAACTAAACAAAACATACAAATGTAAATCATATTATAGGTAATAATTACATTTGGAAAAATTTACACTGAAATTATTACTAAGTAATCTTTCGGAAACAAATCAACCATTTACCGAAACACGTGTTGAGTATAGAATTGGTACCTAGGCGCCACGGTAAAGCTCAGTTAAAATAAATGTCTTTCATAAATAAAGACTTAAAAGCAAATCAATGTATTCCAAATGACGACTCAAAAAATAGTGTTCTGGAAATGTATAATCGAGAGAGTCGACTCCAAATAAGGATAAGGCCGTATTAAAGAGGAAGAAGAGAGTTCATAACGATTTTTATTTGTACTGTTGTAGGAATAGATGTGACAGTGAAAGGGTCATATTTTTATATTGTAGGTATTGAATGTGACGTATAACCTGTAATCGTATTATCAGATATTTTAGTTTATATGGATTTTATTGTTTCCGTTTTGTAATCTTGTTTAGAAAGTTGCGTATTTTTGAGTTAGATTCAGCCTCAAGTACTCTTTTGGTTGCAGGTTCTTGATTATCGCTAAATTCTAGTTCTTCATCTATTATGATACGTTGATCTTGAAATCTGCTCTAGAGTCGATTTTGTATTCATCGTCGAAATAAGAAGCAGATTCGTTAATTTCTGGCTTAAAATTAGAATCAGGTTCTAAATTTAAAAAATCTTCTATATTTATAGGGTCACCATCAACAGGCTGAGATCTAACATTTAAATGGAAAGGTTCTTTTTTTGTTTCAATTTTGGGTTTAAAATGTGATATAGGCTTTTTAATATTAGTTAGATTTGTATTGTTAGCGAATCCGCTACTTTTGAAATAATTTCCTTGTCGAGGCAAAAATATGCTTGTTTCTGTGGTATAATCATAATCAAATACCACCTCAGTTACATCATATAAATTTGTTGTAAAGAATTCTGTACTGATCTCCTGTTCAATGTCAGTAAACCCACATTTGATATACTCATCTGAAATTTCTGTTTTAGAATCAAAATCATTCGATTGTAGATTATAAATCGATTCAGTTGTATTATTTATTAATGAAGGCATGGTGATATTGAAGTTTGATTCGGGATAAATTTCTAACTCTTCATCTGGATTCAAAATAGGTGTTTTGGCTTTATGATTATATTCTAAGTAAATTGTTGACCCAGAAAATTTTTCCATTTCAGAGAAAACTTTACTTTTTGTGTCATTGGAGTCAAAATCATTAGGCACCCTTGTAAAATCTGTACCGGGAGACATTTTTTTTGTATCTAACAAAGATTTTAAGTGTAATTCCATAGTTTCATCTGAAACAAACTTGTTTGTTTTGTTTCGTTCAGAATTTATAATGTTAAAATCATCATGTTGTTCAAAAAAGCATCCGTTAGTGTCTGTACTAGTCTCAATTTCATATACAGGTTCAATCGAATCACCTACATCAAAAGAAGTTAAATCTGTAATGGTCTTTTTTTCAGATTCAACTAACTCAAATTTAACGTTATGGAAAGTGTTATCAGATTTGGGTCTTGTTGTATTCGTTTCTAAATTGTCAAAATATTGTTTTGTTCCATTCGTTAATAAAGGTCTGTCAGTCTTAATATCCAAATCAAAGTCATTCTGAGATTCACTAGGTGTAGATGGATTAGATTCAGATTTATATTCAGAATCGAAGACTCCAAAAAAACAATCGTCTCTATCAGCAGGGGCTTCATCTATTTGTGTCTTATGATCAGAGACAAAAGGTGTAGGCAAGAAGTCTCCATGAAAATAAATTTCTTTCATTTCAAGCTTAGGTTCACACTTTAGGGTAGGTTCAAACTTTGTAATACCACTTGTACTTACGTTTGGTTTTGCATGTTCAAGTTTGATAAAGTCAGAATCGTGCATCTGTTGGGAAAAATAATCTGCCTCAGCCAAAAAAAATTCTGTCTTGAGTTCCTGTTTTGAGCCATCAGATTCAGATTTAACATTTTCATTTTCAGCTTCGGATTTCATTTCATATAATTCTAAATCATTAAAAAATACAGGTAAATTGGTTGTCAATAATGAACCGATCCTATAGTTTGTTTCTGTTCTAATGTCAGCGTTATTGTTTGGTTCAGAAGCATTCGCATCTATTTCACATCTTATATCAAGTGGTAGATTTAAAGAATCTTCTATATTAGTGGGTGATTTATCAACTGGCTTCGTAAGCGGGGTCTCAAGAAATGCAGTTGTGAAATTCTTATCAATAGAAGTTTCTCTTGTCTCAAATTTAGATTCCAAAGTAAATGGCGACTTCGTAATGTTGTATGCATTTACAGTTACGTCTTCTTTGGTTTTTTCATATTTTGTGGAGACCGAATCATTGTATTGATATTGTTTATCAAGAAGTTCACTAGTCTTGGGTTCAAGCACATGTACAAACTCGGAAGTATCTTCTGTGCTCAAGGAGAGTACTTCTTTCATAAGTTCTTGTTCAGCCTTTGCAAACTCAGATTTGACATCTTTCTTAGCTGGAATGTCAACTTCAGATTTCATTTCATTCAGTCCCATTTTATCAACAGATACAAATAGATCGGATAAAAGAGGCATGTCGGTGTTTGACTTAGATTTAGGAGTAATTTGAAAGTTATTATTTGTATCACAATAAGGTATTGTGACATCCAGATAAGATTCAGTACTAGGCAGTATGTCTGATAGATTTTTTGTGTTGATAATAAATTTATCTGTTACTGATGTGATTCCAGGGTCAATAGATGCATATGTAACATTCTCATATAAAGAAATTTCTGTTTTCTCAATATTGGAATCTAAATATAATGAACCTTCAGTAGCATTTTCTACATTTGAATATGTGTGTATTTGTATTTCGCTGAAATGTATAGATTTGATTTCACTATCTTTCTGGGAAAGTAGAGCATTTATTGCTGAGTCAGGTTTTAAGCAAAATAAGAATTCAGGAGCAGTACTTGCAGCTGAAAAATGTGTGTTTTCGTTATTGCCCTTCAGTTTTCCATGGTTAAATTCTAAATATTTATAATCTTCTGTACTGATGTTATTTCTTGTTATTGGATTAGAATCTAAAAGTTTAATGATAAAGTGAGAAGAACCTCTCCCCTTTTCAAACTTATGTTTTGAATGTCGTTTTGGACCAAACTTTATAGTGTTGTCTGCAATAAAATACATCTTTGTTTTAACTTTCTCAATATTTGCGGGCACAAAACAATCTACTGAACGAAATGAACTTGTTTCTCTTTCGGGCTCTTTGTCATATGCAGATTCGTTAAAATTATTTACACTAAAACATGACGTGTTAGGTTTCTGTTCAGATGTCGATTCAGGAAATCCACATGTTTGATTTACATTAAAAAAACTAGTTTGAGTTTCGACCATAGTTTCAGGTGTCAATTTATGTTCTAATTTTGATGTATCATCCAATATCACAGTAGTATCATTTTCGGCGTCTAATTCAGGTTCAATTTTTAGATTAATATCTGAAATAAGAGTTTCGTCTTCAACTATGGTTTTAGAGTTAGGTGTCAAAACTAAAAGATCTTCCGAATCTGTTGTAGATTCATTCACCCTTGGGCCAGGATTAGAACTCTTAAGTGCACGCGTAGCATCTCCATCAAAATGAGGGTCTTGTGTATCAAATTTGATTTCTGTATTTAATTTTGATTTTAAAATTTGATTAATTATAGAAGATGTATTTGTTTTGATTGCCTCAGATTGTAAGCGTTTAGAAACCTTTGTTATATTATTTTTATTAGGCTGAAATTCGTATGTCAGTGGTTTAGATTCAGGTTTAAGTACAAGGCTGAAAGATTGGTCGTGATAAGAAAATTCATCAATATTTATATTCTGTTTCGAATCAGGAAACTCTGGTTTTTCATATTCTTCAAACTCAGAGCTAATGAATTCAGATGTGTCATATTTATCTGGAAGTTTATCCGTTTTGAACTTTATTTTGTCCTGTGGTACAGATTCTGCTTTATCGTCGATTAATATAAATGTATTAGTTTTTGATTCTAATTCAGATTTAAAGGATTTATCACTCTCATCAGAATCAAGCTTTGGTTTAGAATCTATTTGCTTAAAAAAACCTCCATTAGTAGGGGCTTTATTCATATTTAAGCTACTAACAGGAAATGTGAGCATGTTGCTTTCAGTATTATTGTTCAGTTCTAATTCATCAACGGATTCTTCAGTAGCGTTTTCATTGTAATAATATGGTTTGTAAACAAAAGTCCTCTCGGTTGTGTTATTAGTAGACGTATTTGTTTCTATCTCTTTTGTATTACTTAAACCATACAAAGTATTGTTTTTAATAAGATTATACGTTTTATCTTTTGGTTTAGATACAGGATTAAACAAATCAGATTTGACATTACTATTAGAAAAAGATTCAGGTGTTTTCTTTGTTTCAACTACAAACTCGGACTTGTCAGCTGATAATAAAATCTTATCAATTAATTCGTATAGATTTTTGTAAAGTTTATTATTGTATGTCTTGTGTTGTCCATACGAAGTTTGACTTTTTGTATTGTTTTTTAAATCGGAACGTGAATGTAAGTAATCATACTTCTGACCAATGTTTCCTATTCTTGAATTTTTCGTGTATTTGTTATTATCCCCATCTGCAGTCGTAGTTACAAACTTTCCGGAATATATTAATGGCCATGGTTCATTTACACTGGTAGGATATTCTACTGTAGGAAATTCATTTTTACTGTAGGAAAATGGTTCTAACGGTTCGTCAAAAATGGGATAATGCGTTTCAGGGAAACCGTGGATATCGTACAACTCTGATGCATCATATTCTTCTTTTGCTTTTCTGTTGGAAGTTATTAGTAATTTTGCTCTTCTTGTGAAAAGATTATTATTTTCGTACACGTTTCTCTTTTCTCTTCGTATCGTATTGTTTTTATTTTTCCCATTATTTGAATATACGCTTTTCTGTATATCGTCGCGTACTTCTGCATTGTAGTTGCTTTGTTTGTAATCATTAATCTCTGTGCTATTGATGTTATTGCAGCATACTTCATTTAAATGGTGTAGCGGTGTACATCTTGTGACAGCTACCTGAAAAAAATTTATTAACAAAAGTATATTTGTTTTCATCAAATTGGTTGTCTAGTGCAATACAATTTTAGTGATATACGAGCAACAAAGCTTCATATTCATAACGTAGAATCTTGTCGCTTGCGACAATATCGTCGATTAATATATAACGTTATATTGACGATTCTTGAAATTATAGTTACTAAAACCACTTTCAAAACGTTTATCCGGACGCAACTCTAACTTCTTTACTAACAATGTATTATTAAATCGGACGTACTGTTCACACAAAGTGTACGTTACCGCACCTTTGACCGTTCGGTACTTTACAGTGTTGCCTTACTTCTCAATACGAGCACCAGTCAATTTTTAATGTATCCGCTAACTCGATATGATTATACTTTCTTCGACACTATTGGTTTACAAAATTAAAAGCCATCGTTTTGTATGCCCAACAATAAACAACGCTTAAATATGATCAATCTTTGTGTCGATTTTTGGACTTATGTCGTACGAGCAGTATTTGCGAAGGGCTTCGTCACGTAGTCAGAGAAATCTCGCGCTTTTCTAGACGTATTCAAATTATGGGGTGTAGCGTTCAGCACTTTTTAAATTCACAGGTGGCGACACTAACGCAAGTATGCCGGGACGCCAGCCGATCTAAAACTGACACTTTTTGTACTCAGTCAGAATCGGTGTGCTTGTATAGTATATCTATTTGAAGTAAAACTTAAGAAACCGTTACAGTATGTTTTTACGTAAGTTTATTCTCCCTATATTTATGAACTACTACGTGAAAACTAGTGGGGAGGGGGTAGGGATCTCGGCGGTATGGGTATGTTGCCTAAATGGGCAATGACACAGTTGTAAACAATTCGTAATTGCTTTTAATTTATTTTTCCGTAGACCCTTTGGCATTACGAGCGAGATTTGAAGTACGACTACTAGCCGGAGATGAGAGATGAATGTAAAACGTGAAAGAATTTATTTAATGTCCATGCGGATCTTAGCTGGAATCATCATTAAATAATCATTTCTAACGTTTTTCATCATATCCATTATTCCATTATTCGATATATTATAGTCCTATTTTGTAGTTTAAACTTAGCCAATCATAAGAACATTAATCATAATAATAGACCATTATAATTTTTTTTTATTTTAATAATAAAAATAATAACAATGAAAGGCGATGTGCAGCTTAAACATTTTTAGATTGTCGACTAATAGGTATTACTGAGTGAAAACGCATAAGCTATATATATGAATTTATATAATTTATGGACGCGCTTTTAACATCAATGAAAAGCATCAAACGACCTCTTACGTAACAACGACAGTCAAGGTATTTACATAAAGTACAATTAGTCAGGTCGAGGGAAATGAAATCGGCGTTATTTCGCTGCGATAAAATATGACGATTGAACACAATGTTCGTGTGAATGTGGAGAGAACAAATTTATGAAAAAAAAAATTGTTTTTTGTTAGTTTTTCAATTTGTGGATGTAACTTTTTTGTCTTCAAATAGTACCTTATCAACCTTTCGTCGTATTTTAATATGAGGAAAAGACTATTTACTGAATGTAAAGATATGCTCAAAAACCTTTGCAAAAAGCCATACCGGTAACAATAATACAAGAAACTGGTGTAATGTAAAGTAAGCTCTCTCAAATAAATAATTAGGTAAAATAGACTTATTAAGAATCTAATTAGATGTATGTTTCATGTTTATTTAAAAGTAGGATGTTAATGGCTAAGATAATAATAGAAAACATTACTTATGTATTATTATAAACTTTAAATACGAATGTTATGTGAAATATGAATGTTTCAAATATATACAGAATATTTAAAATTTCTAAATAAAATCAACATAAATTTTACAATAATTTGTATTGTCATCTATCGACTGTATTTTTCTAAGAATATTTCTTTAATTTTAAGACCGTTTGGAATACTTTCCATTCTTAATATAGGCAAATAAAAACAGTGATACACCTGTTTATAATTATTCGGGCATATTTCACCTATTATTTCGTTTGTACACTTTATTGGAATAAGATATAATTTTTAAATGTATGAATCGTTTATCGATACCGTATAAAGTACGAAAATCACATTAAAAAACACTACCTAAATACTCGTGAATACATATGAAACCCACGTAATTTCGCACTGCCGATCTTCTCCGATAGGGGAAATAGAGCAGAGTAGCTTAAGTTATGATACGGGGGGCGCTTGGCCAATGCCACTCAAGTACCTAATTACATCTTTTAAAATTCTAGTGAACCTTCCACAGGTTGATCCGCGAGTGGAAGGCCTTTAATAGGCGTTGAGTCAAGAAACCGGCCAATGTGGTAGTCGGATTTGCACGTTCAGGGTTTCAGAGATGCCAACTTGAAAGTGGATTAGGTATGAAATATTTTTTTAATGGTTGAAAAATTAAACCGGGAGACACAAAATTAATCGGCGACTTGGTAAATTATTAAACATCAAATTATTTAATTTCATTTAATTCCCCTGTTGTAAAAACCTACCCGATGGTACAATATTCACACAATGGCGTGCGTAAGAAAATTTTATTTCATACTATTTTGTGGCGTTTACAGTGTTGCCAAGTGTCCCGATTTTAACGGGACGTTCCGCATAACAGCCGATTTTTTAAATGTCCCGCCGGGACAAGTATGTATCCCGCATTATGATATTATTCGCTTAGAAAAAGAAACAAAACAATCAAAGGGTAATATTTTACCGAATACATATTTTCATAACCCATTTCATTTCAATATAAATAAATACAAAGCTTAGCTTTGTATTTATGAAATGAATACTTCATAAATACAAAGCTATGAAATGAAATGGACAACTACAAATACAAAGCTAAGCTTTGTATTTGTTGTTGTCCAGCGTCAAAATGCTTTGGCCCGAATTTTTTATTCAATTTAAGTACATATACCGAATTTTTGGAAAGAAATACCTGGCAATACTTTCATAACATACTTTCCTGCACAACTTCATAAAAATCGATGAAAAAAATGGCGGAGATATAAAACTATGACATACGAATGGACAGAAACGGTAAAAGTATATAGGTCCCTTTTTTATTTTGGCTACGGAACCCTAAACACTGAACGATATAAGCGCGACGTCGAACCTCACAAACGGGCGTGTCGAACATTGTCTATTACTGGATAGTTGTCTCTCAAAACTCCAATATTTTGTGAATAAAAATATTTTAAAGCGTTGATATATCGACCGCAAAACAGACGTGGTATTCGACAACACTATAATATGAAGTTTGATTGTAAAATAAACGGGTATTACACAAGGTTCGGCTCACAGAACGCGAAGAGAGAGCCTCTTTATGTTCTGTGGGACGGCCTATGCGTAATATGCCGTATTACATCAGTGGAATGTTAAAATGAAATATGCCATTTATTAAATTTAACTTGTTTTTTTTAATAGTTCTCATAATTGAATGAATTACCTAATGCCTAGCCACAGATAGCAAAATATACGGTTCATGTAATTTGAGGAAAACATAAGTTTTAATATTAGAATAATTGTGCGGCTCGTAATTTTATTTTCTATTATTACAGTGAATTTACTGTGTACTAGCATTAGTTTGCGGCTTCGTCTGAATAGGCATAGATTGTACTGATTAATTTTTATGCCGAACGATACTTCAATCATTATTTTCATCTCGAAACTGCTCTCGATTTCAAATTCCAGGTATTCAATAGTCTATACGAGTCAAACAGCGGTGTGTTTCAAATTCTCATTTGCAATAGTTAATTGTTAACTGTTAAAGTTAAAAACTAACATGTGAAAACATCAGTAATCTTAGAGATTGACATAAATGACATTCGTGACATTAATTTAATGTCATAAAACCTTTAACTAACTTAGTCGACTGCCGATTGAAATTAAAATAACGTATTTTGACGTATTTAGTTTTTAACTTTAACAGTTAACAGTTAATTATTTCGATAAAGTGTTTAAAGCACATCGCTGATAATGATCGTTTTTAAAAATTTTGTCTCTCTTTGTGTACGTACGAACCAAGAAACTACTGCATAAACAAACTTTTACTGATTTTTCAGTTACATTCAATAGTTAATAGATAAACATGAAAACGCCTATATTAAAATTACACGTGCAAAAATAATCTGTATTTGTTTGTGTATATATTATCAACAAATACCTATCAAGAAAATTATCTGGAAACTAAAAGACGCGCTTAATGTTAAGAAAATTACTTTATGATTTTTATCTGATTTTCTGAAATCTATTCAAATCGGGATCAAAATCGAATCCAACATTTAGATCGAGACTGCGATAGGAAAAAAAAAAACGGGTATTTTATATTCGTATGAACTAATATGAAATGAAATTTGTGGAGCGATTGTTAACATTTAGACAATATCTATTTTATAGTATAACTATAGAATAGTTAGGTAAAGAGAACGTTAATACGGAATACTAAAGATGCACGTAATAAAAGTGCACGCCCTCTTTTCTCATTTACAATACATGATTTATGTTTGTATTTAACGTGAAATATTCTCCGTTAAATATATAGAATTTTTCTGATAACAAATACAAACTATTTCATCACCTCTGCGACACGAAAAAATCGTTTTTGATGCATATGCCATGAGTTAGGAATCGACCTTTCTCGCGAGTGCATATTTTATGTATCGCCTACGACGAAAATAAAAGAGAAATTATAAAAAAAACCGGCCAAGTACGAGTCGGACTCGCGCACCGAGGGTTCCGTACGAACCTGTGTATAAATAAAATTTCACCCATCACGACAATCGAGTCATAGTTATGGTATTTTTATTGCAAAATGAAATCCATAACATTACAATGTGGAAAGCTGAAGGAGTGTAAATTTAAAACTAAGATCTCTATATCGTTTCAGTAATCCTTTATTTTATATTAACACATATCATTTATTATGTAATATAATTGAAATACCTACACTAGCCTTGCAGCAGTCTTGCAAAAGTTCGTTTATCAAAGTTACTTATTTACAAAGCTTTTTTATTCTCTATTTAGAAATCTGATTCAAAAATACTAATTAAGTATTAAATTTGAACGAGATCTGTAAATGGTGACTGAAAAAGGTATGAATAGTATCATATTGAACATTGAAGTTCGATAAAACCTTATCTATAGTTGTACTACTGCTTGTAGTATTAGTGTTTATTAACGGAAATATGTTTATGGATGAAAAATATGTGGAAATTCAATTTTGGGGATTCATTCTAAAATCGATATTGAAGTCTCCCCCAACAGTCAGACGAGAACATGAAGTATACCTATTGAGGTTGCTACCGTATATTGTAGTATTTATACATTCTATTGCAATATTAATTTGGCATTGTGGTGACCTATATACAGTTATCACTCTGACATTAAACATTGCAAAATGCAAGCATTCACAATGGCCGTTTGTAGCGCCTAGGTTATTCAAATACTATCTTTTACATGATCCACTTGTCACGGCATCCTTAAGATTGCGACGTACTTACACGACACAATGTTGTCTCCTCCCCTCTCGCGGTCAATGCGGTAACTATATTTATGTTTATAATTTTTTTAAAGCTTAAAGGCAATTAGACCTAAGTATTTGATTTGAATTTCAACTTGATACTCCTACGCGTTCATAATGAAAAGGGTAATAAGTTTATAATTTAAAAAAAAATTATATTATGTGATGTAACTAAAAATTTAAAGTTTACGGAATTTTTCCTTTATGTGTGCTATAAAACGTTGCTTCATGCTAAATTTCAAAATTATAGGTCGACTGGAAGTACCCTTTAGGTTTTGATAACCTTGCGAGTGGTTGCGAGTTTCAAAATATGCGGCTTAAATTGCTGTTTCTTTTGATTGCGTTGACATAGTTTGATTTTGTTACAGCTTAAAGGTATAATAGACCTGAGTATTTAATATAAATTTAAATTTAATACTTCTACGCGTTCATGAGGAAAGGTGTAGTAAGTTTAAAATTATTAAAATATTTTTATTATATGATGTAACTAAAAATTTATGGTTTTCGTAATTTTTCCTTTATCTGCGCGTTATAAGACGTTGCTTCATACCAAATTTCAAGATTCTGATTTTACGGGAAGTACCCTGTAGGTTTTGATTCCCCTGCGAGTGTCGAAAATTTAAGGCATAAACGGCTGTATCTTTTAATTGCGTTGACTTAAAAGTTTGTTTTTTTCACAGCTCCAAGGGACAGTAGACCTGAGTATTTGATATGAATTTCAGCTTGATACCTCCACGCGTTCCTGAGAAAAGGGTCATGACAGACAGACGGACGTACAATAAAGTGGTCCTATAAAGGTTACGCTTTTTTCTTTTGAGGTACGGAACCATAAAAATTACACCCAATGGATATACAGGAAAAACGAATGGCCCATAACGATTATTCGAACTTGGACATAAATAAAATATTGATTTTGACTTTAGGTTAGATCACCTTTTGATGTGATGAATTCAAAATTCTATCAAATTTATAATCTATTAAATATCTCTTTAAAAAATGTCTCATGTGACAATTTCCACATGGCCCGAGAATCGCCTCCCAGGTGTAATATAAAAGGTTCTTTTCTCTAGAGAGAAAAAGCAATTCCAATTTCGAACGTAAACCAATGAATCATATTTAAGGCACGTTCCGAAACCAATTCCGCGTAGTTTTATTCGTTAGTTTTTTTTTTCTTTTGCCCAATATTTTAACCTTAAAATTGTTGATATTAAGAAATTATCTTTTAACAAATGTATAAACATTTGAAACGCAATAAGTACAAAATAATCCCTTATAAATATTTAACATTAAATTTATTATTTTTCTTAAATATTATTATATATAATTAATTATTATATATATACACACACATATTCATGCGTTTTTCCGTTAGAAGAAAGGAAAGGTGGATATTTCAGACGAGACCAAATTTATTTGCATCTCAAACCTTTGAATTCTTCGCTACGCTCAAGAATTCTGCCTTGAATTACTATTCGCTCGCGATCTGATTATGATATCCTTCGCTTATTTGGAATTCAAAATAAATTCTCGCTATAAAAACCGAATTTGCTCTCTCACCGAATAAATGACGATTTTCACACTGTATTTACTTTGAGGGTATCAAAAATGTTATTAAATTTCGAAGGCATTTCGCATCTAATCGTTTTTATTGTAAATATGGTCTTACGAAAAAAACTGTATCAGAATTTTGGGGCTGATTCGCCAGAACCGATAAAAAATAACCATGTTTACATAATTAACACATCCCGCCATATTTCATACAATTAAGTAACAACACCAGTTTGGAATACTGATTCATAGCTAAATATTACATACAATGTCCCCCGACCGAATTTTCAATTCCTATAACATACGCCTCCTTCTTCGGCTTCGTCTTAAATTATGACATTTTCAAGTTGAAATAATATAAACATAAGAGCCAGCGAGGAAGCAATGAGTAGCTTTTAAGGAGTCATCCAAACGAATACGTGAGCTTAGAATGGGGGGCTTGCAAAATCTCACTAAATCTCATTTTGGAGGATAGGGGTCAATGCAAATTTCACGTCAACTGTGAGATTCAGGGAAAGTGCATATCATCTTCTACTATTCGTAATATCAACATTTTGAACAAATTTAATTAGTACAGGAAAATCTTGTGTGACATTTTTTTTTAATTCAGAACGCTTTGGACCGCATTAATAAAAAATCAGTTCAGGTCATAAATGAACGACCCTTAAAACGAGCACACACACGAAATGTAGGCAAAAAAAACCATTAAATCTATAATGCAATTTTCTTTCATCTCCATTCTGTGACATAAAATCGTCTCTTATCGAACTACATTAAAATAAATTATGAATATTGTAATATTTTTGCAATTTACCTGAAAACCGATTCCAGCGATGATCAAAAGCAGAGCCACCTTCTCTCGCAGACCCATCTTTGAAATAAACTTTCCGGATCACCTAACTGGCCATTTATAAAGATTCAAGTAATTTCTACATCGATTGATACACGCGTTTATCTATTATTGCAGGCTGAACGCTGACGTCACTATAAAATAATTTAACAATCGAAAATGAAATTATCGTCTTTGAGTAAGGTTAAACACGGCTCTTATCATATATAGGAAATTGTGTATTTTTTTAATCTGAGCAATAGTTATTTCATGACTTGCAAAATCAACGGTTACTTGCACAATGTGGTTCGTTTTGGATTTAGACATCGTAAGAAAAAAGTTGTTCTTTACTACCATCCTTAAAATACGTAATCAACGTTTAAAGAATGTATATTTCAAGTAAGTGATCTTATCAACGACGAGTTGCACCAAGAATAAAACGTAATTTGTAAACGTAATACGTAAAATTTGGACAGATTGTCCATACATTGTGCCCGTCAAATATTACGGATTACTTTTACGAATTAGGTATTTTTGGCGCGACACACCGCCTCAAGTATTACGACACACAGGGCATGTGTATATATATATGTGAATCCGACCACTCTCATACAGATGTATTGCCATAAGAGTCCGCTTGATCATAATTTGTATTTATTTCGCCACAAATACAGTCATCTGTCTTACCTACAAAATTACCACACCTGAATTTGTTCTTCTATTCGTCTGCTATGAACAACCTTTATTTTGCGACCTGGGTATCTGAAAATAATTAAAGTTATCAGCGGATGCAATGACGCCTACTGACATGCGATATAAATCATGCTGCACATGACTTTTATAGTGTTCAAATTAACAGACGGTCACAAAAGTGCATTATCCCCTTCCATTTTTAATTAAAAATATCTGTGTCACTGTAGTTACGAATATTTTTATATATATTGAACGTATATTTCACTCTGATTTATTCATCAAATTCGTTTTCCTCAAGACGTAGCCAGCAAAAAAAATTTGCTAAAACCATAAAAAGATAAATCATAAAGTTATTCTATAGATCTTTTAATAACAAGTAGTGAGGGACTTGGATGCTTCAGCAAAGAAAAAGATAAATCTTTAACGTTTCCTTTCTTAAAAAGCGATAATTTAATTTACCTCATTAATGATCAGAGGTCGTCAGGATCTCCAGTGAATATGTGTGTGCCACAGGGTTCAGGTCTTGAACCATTTCTATTCCTAGTGTACATAAATGGTCTACCACATCTTGTTAAGAATGATCATGCCATTGTATTTTTTGCTGATGATACCTCTTTACTTTTTAAGATTTATAGACATCAACCAGATTTTGAGAAAGTAAACAGTACTGTCTCTGAAATCGTTGAGTGGTTTAGTGTTAATAATCTGCTCAATGAAAGGAAAACGGAACTTGTTAAATTTTCGCTATCTAATTCTAAATTAATCGACACAAATATAATGGTCATGAACGAGGTACTGGATATTGTGGACACGACGCTATTTCTTGGTCTCACTTTAGATGCTAAGTTACGTTGGAATTCTCATATTACGAGATAGCGAAAATGCTTAGTTCTACAGCATATGCAGTCAAAAGAATTCGGCGACTTACAGATGACAGCACCGCGAGACTAGTTTATTTCAATTTTTTTTTCATAGTCTCACGACTTATGGAATTTCGCTATGGGGTCATGCGGCCGGTGTTAAAACAAATTTTTGTGCTGCAGAAGCGAGCTATTCGTGCTGTTTATGATTTTAGACCAATGACATTTATGAGAAAAATTCGAGGAGATGAATATCCCAACTTAACCATCACAATACATATACGAAAACCTGGTATACGTCAGGAAGCATATAGAATTGTTCCAAAAAAAAGGAACGACATCTATAACATTAACACTAGACATAAGAACGATCTTATTGCTTATAAAACCCGTCTAAGCAAAGTTAACAAAACACTTAAGGGGCAGTGTATGCGCTTTTATAATAAGATTCCAGCTGAAATTCAGAATTTGCCATTTTATGTGTTAAAATGTTTCGTCAAAAGAAAATTATATGGCAAGGGCTATTATACCGTGTCTGAATACATTTTAATGAAAAAAGCCCTTGGGATTGAACTGCTCGGCTATCAGGTTAATTCATATTATTTTTAAATGTCAACTAAATTATTGATTATTTAATCCTTTGTATTGATGAGTAAAAAAGAGCAACCCTTGAGATACTTGCCCATTCTTCTCAAGTTGAATCAGCATTTGGAGTGGGTGGGAATGTCGAAAAGAATTTATTAATGACTTATTTCAAGTGTAATTTCATTACCTACAAAATATTTGATTTGATTCGATAAGAAAATAAATCAAACTGGCCTTACGTCGAAGCATATTTTCACTGTTAGAAATCTCTAACGTTAAAATCGAAAATTATAAATCACTTACTTCTAGAGGCGTGTTATCTGAATAGTTCATTTCAGTCATAAACGCAATACAGCGCAAAATGTAGAATATTTCTGAGAATGAGAGAAGAAAAAAGTAGAGATCTTCTTTTTTATTTAAAGTGGTGGGGGGAAACATACGTATCTACTTCGTTAAATGTGTCATTAGGCCGTTATATCTATTTGTTCAAACAACAAAAATGTTTTGTTTAACACGTGATCACCTTACGAATTTATTGTGTTAAATAACGATTAATGTTGCTTTAGTTAAAAATATTTTAGCTGACGTGTTCCTAGATGTTTTGATTATGTATACCGGCCAAGTGAACTACGTAGTATAATAAATGTAACGTGTAAGATTGGATTTTTCCAACTATCTGTTAAAACGATACAAAGATTGCGTTCGGTGTTACTATCAAAACGAAAGTAATGGATAAATAAATGCTTTTAGCAAATTTGTATTCATGTAGTTATTGTATCTAAAATAACTCGCGCCAATCAATATTTTGCGCGAAAATTCGGTACGGCAAAAGAAACATAAAGGTAGGATTAACGCGGTGGACCAGAAACGTATCGAATGAGGGTGGAAATGGGTGCGTCGAGGTAATTTGTTCGTCTGCAAAGGATGAATGAAAGCGGGTCGATGAAAGAAATCTGTAACGCGGCTGTGTGGGAACGCAAAAGCGTGGGAAACCTTAGAAAGTCCCCAGGAGATTGAATTGGTGGTGAGTTAAAATAAAATGTTATTTAAGGAGACGGGACCGATGAGCTTACATTAAACGGTTGACGAATATATAGAAGCAAATGAAACATGCAAGAATAGTACTGAAGCTATTTCTAAGTCTCGTCCTATTTTTCTGAGAAATGAAATTCTGTTTATACGTGATTTTACGTGGAAAGTCTCTATAAATGAACATAACGTACCGAATGTTCTATTAATTCATTACCTAGGTAGTTTCGGGCGGATGGTATGTTTTGAGAATTTTAATATAATTTAATATATTATCAAGAATGGTTTCGGTTAGTTGTTTGCTAGATTACTATTACTAATTGATTTGGTTTTATAAACCAAACGATTTGGCATTTCGATCGGGCGTACAATATGGATGTGTTCTAATTTATCGTGTTTATTCATAGATTTTCAGATAAACAGACGTAAGTTTTGTATGTACAAACCTATACAAATTGTATAAAAGTAGGTTAAATTTTAATAAAATGTATCTTTTCGCTATCAGATGGGGCTAAATTGAAACGAATGTGTTTCCTTAATGAAAAAATTATAATCTATTTCTATGGCATATGCTTCTACATTTTAGATAAACGAATCAGATGCACTTATGCACATTATGCTCGTGATATTACAAACACAAAATAATGAAGTCGCATTTAGTGTGTTTTGCCCTAAACAACTCGTTATTCAGAATGATTTTTTTCTTCTTTTTCAATATATTTTCCCGTCTTTCTTTGTAGTGAATAATTTTCTATAAGTAAAAAACTGTAATTCCGATCATTTCAAATTTTTGAGATTTGTAACTCATAATCATAGTATATTAGGTATGTTAATGTTGAGACATGCCAACAATTATCATCAACAATTAAATAAGTATGTCTGTTTCTTAAGAAAATTGATAAGAATTAGTATTGTAATAAACAACTGGAAATAAATTATGAAATATTCTGATGAAATCAACTAATCATATAACTTATACACACTTTCTGTGTTGCTTTACAATCCATTCCATGTATTACATGGAATGGATTGTAATGCATTTAACAGTAAAGACATTAGTTAATAAAATATTATGTTGCACTATTTATCATTATTTATTAGATACATTATGTTTATCGTCGAAGGGTAAGTACTAGTATAATATCGAACGATAAAAGCGATTCTTCATACAGTAATCTCATTCTTGAGATTGGTAGATTTTTTGAAATGAAAAATATTTATAAATATTAGTAATAGCATACAAATATGTTCTATACGTAACAGCGAATCCACGTAAACTGACGTCTATGGCTTGTTCATAAAGTGTGGAATGGGCTCTAAAAGAGAAAACTTTCCCAGATGTTATATTGTTGTTATTGTAATGTTTTTGACATATAATAATATCTTATAGAAATGGAGTACAACATAGCAACGTGACGTTATTTTCCGTAAACTTAGAATTTGTGAAAACACACATTGGAAAAGAATTCGAAATCTTATTATTTTGTATCCTCTGATCGTTCTATAAAAGAACATACTATATTTAATAAATAAATAATTAATAAAAATAATAAACCTAAAATCTCTTTAGTAAGAAATCACATGACAGTTGGAGACAAAGAAAGATTTGTTTTTCCTGAAATAGCGGTTGCATAAGTTTTACTAGAGTTCCTTCACATTTCCAATCAAAGAACAGATAATATATATCTTAATAGATGTCGAAAATCACAGGATTTTCGATATATTTTTCACATCATGTTTAATAATTTATTTGAGGGTGCTTCCTAAGAAACAAAAAATCACCTGATCGACCACCTAGATTTATTGATAAAATTTTAAGTTGCTTTCCGTAATGGACAAGATGTTTTTCTGTCCTACATCTGATTGGTACAAATCCATTTTTTTTTCAGTTTCTTTGAAACGCTTCACATTGGTACTATTTAATGCTCCTCTATGATAGACAAAGAGCTTATGATCTTATTTGTATCCTAATTGCTAATTATCTTTACAAATATTTTTTTATGTAATGTGATGTTATTGTACGTAACCGGCGTAATTTACTTGACCACTCGAGTTTTTTATCGTTTCTCATGTCCATTATACTTGCATTACGCAATCTCATTATCTGTTGGGAGATGTGAGGTTACTCGAATGCGTGTCTATATTTTTTGTTATTTCTGATAACGTTTTTGACTGTAGTCATTTTAACCTCTACAACAGCCGAGGTATCATCATCTTCCAACGTTTCTGCCCCCCAAATTATATTTCGCTTGCCGACATATGCAGATGCTTGGAAACCACTTTTACACAGAGGATGAAATATTGTCCACCCGTTAAGTGTCATCTGTAGAAGCCTCATAAAATTTAGATAATGTCGATATGTGTCTCAGCTTTTTACCATTTTGCGTGTTGAGATGACACACTGATAGCTTATTAATATGACGTGGCGTAGCGCCCCGCAACCCGCGCACACCGCAACACTGCATACTAAAACACGCGGAGTGTTTATTTATTTCTAAAGGTCGTATTTGATAAAAACAGTTTTTTTTTCCTAAATAAAAACTAGGATTATAAAAAATAAAATTGGATATTAATTTTAAAATCCAACTGACGTGTTTGTATAATTTTGAAGAGTTTGTATAAGTTGAAACTATGTTGTTAGTATAGATTAAATTTGGAGGCTTAAATTCGGTCCCATTTATATGTAAAATGTAAATCTTTTTTTAAAACAGCTATCTTTCTATAATATGCTAGCAGAAATAACAGCAATATTACTGTATCGAGCTATTTTACTTTTTATGATAAGGATGTTTCGTGTTTTTGTCCATTTTTACAATTATTATTTAAAAATCTGGCAATTATTGAGTGTTAAAGCGGGCGGTTAGAATAGGAATAATACAATTTAATTCAAATTGTATCCAATTGTATTTATCTTCTTAAGAAAAAGAAATTAGTTACTATGCAATATTTTGATGTAACTTTGTCTGTACGACATGAAATCATTGATGCTGACGACCTTTAAGTCCCGTCATTTATTGTACCTTTAACATTGTATGTTAGCTAAAGAGACTGCTTTTATAAAAAAAAATCTAAAATTATGAGGTTGTAAATACAACCTACAAGTTGTCAAGTTAATCGTTGTACTGGGATCAGAATCGATTGCGCAGCCGGACTCGCAACTTATAAGACAACCAGGATTAGGACCCAAATCGGGAGCAGGCTGGAAAACGGACAGGAAATCAAGATTTCAAACAGTACTGGAATCAAGATCCACGTTAGGATGCTGATAACAACATTGAAATCGGAACTAGGATGAAATTAATATAATCGATGCGGAACTCAAAGTCTTGATGTTCATGTTGAAGTTGCAGGCACGTGTTTATTTATTTTTTTTTATTAAAAGTATATGCATTATAACCTTATATATGCAAAATTAATATATAATATAACACCAGTATTTATTGAAACCAGTATATTTTAAATTAACGATCGAGAAATCCATTGAATTCGTCTCATTGCCAAAAAACAACGATTCTGCCTAAAATGGGTACGTAATATCTGATCTCTGATCTGCGGTTTTCTTTATTTAGGAAATTGCCGAAAGGATCGGATTGGATAGCGTCGGGATGTAATTAATTTGAATACGGGAAGCCTGAATATAACTGTCGCGTTTGTGCCTGATAATATCTGTTACCATGGAAACTGCGAGAAGAAGCACTGGACATTTATTTTGTGGTTTCGACTAACTACTACTAACATTATGTAAGATAATAAATAGCTTGGGTATTGGACGTGAGATACTAAGTATAACAACACATAGCCGTATGTATAGCGACGGTAAAGCGATATGAAACCTATACAAACAAGTAGCATTGAAACATCTGTCCGTTAGAGCTGGGAATAATGAATGGATTGTTCTCTAAACTTTTAACGATCGTGGTGAGCACACATATCTGAAATCTCGACCTTATCTCGATATCGAAGATAAAAAAATATTGGCCCGCTATTATCTAGACAATAATATATGTTAGCGCAATATACACGTCGTGTATAATGAGAGTTCTGATTTACGATACGAACTTAACTATTTACAGAAAAATAAAAAGAAAAACATTACAAGAAGATACATTACATCTATATGATGTTTAGAATCCCTGTGTACGTATCTGGGTGTTTACACGTGGCAGAACTTAACATTAAAGACCCTATTTAGATTCCGAAAAAAGATCACAAACCTTAAGGGTCATCCATAACGTTATTGTTGAGGTAATGGCAGGGGCGAGCGCTAATGTCTACATTGTGTTACAGAGGGGAGGCAGTTAAGTATTATCGTCACTTAGTACCCTCTCTTTAAAATTTGAATAAAAAGCTATTGTATGAACAATATTTCCATTTTGAGAATCCTATTCAGGAATAGGTATTTAACGTGGAAAGTTACATAGTGTAGGGAAGGGTCAAAGTTGTTACATGTACAGTGCTATGTGGTAGGGCATGTGTAGAAAGATACGACAAAAAACTTTACGTCTTATTATTGTATTACGTGTATTAATTATTAAGAAATTCTAATTTGAAATAGTAAAATATTATAATTGACTTCGAATTTCAGGATAACGTACATCGCGCTGTTTACACATCACCACAAACAGTCAGTGGGTTTAAACGAGGTAGTTTTCGCGATGCAGCATAGATTTTTAACGTAAAGGTACGTAGTCACATCAGATCAAGAATTCGGAGATAAATTAAGGTTTATGTAATATCATATGAGAATGAAGTGCATAACGATGAAAATGTCTGTTATCTCTATGTTGAGATAAAGTGAATTTATCTGTTATTCTTTAAGTGACGTTGTATTTTTTGTAACAAACCACCTACCGACGTTATTTGTCGCCTTTTATGTTTTGTCGCTGCTATTACAAAAATATTTTATCGCGTAATCGCGCTCACAATATTGTAATAAATTACTAGTAATGTATATACAGACAAAACCTTTGAGTATCGTCTTGAATTTTATCACAAACTACGATCATGTAGAATTTTATTCGCGGACCTCCGTAGTGGAACTGAATTGGGAAAAATGGAAACCTGGCGTTTATTAAGTTATTTCATGCACATATTATCTGAGTTGCTGTTCATCATCATGTATGTCTATTTGGGCATCAGAAAACCCTTACAGTTGGTTGTGAAGGAGGTTTCGGAAAAATAATAGACCTTTCACGAATATGAGATAGTTTTCGTTAGATTCAGGATAGTACTATCAAAATAGCGAGCGATCTTGGATTCATCCGTCTTATAAATCGCATTATGAACAGACTATTAAAAAACGACGGTGTCTATTTTTCGTTAAATAACTCTGGAACTGTAATAGATGGCATAGCTTAAAAAAAGTCGAAACTTATTGTATTTAATTATTTATAGGTGTTATTTAATATTGTAAAATAGTCCATGCGCACGCGTCGAAATATTGGTCCACCGCCGCTCGAATAACGAAATTCAATTCTTGAATAATTTTAGTCTAATTAACAGTAAAAAAAACCTCATTAAATCGAAAAAGCAGAAGCGTCGTGTTCCATATCACCGGCAAATTTGTCGAATTGTATTTTTTGAGTAAAAAAATATATTAAATGAGCTACGTAAGAGAGCATCTATTAATTACGTGTGGCGCTCTTGAGGGATGGGGGCTGCCGAATTTCACCCAATCTTACGGCGGTAGAGGGAGCTCGACAAATATCACGTATTTTTTTTTCACAAGAAACAGTGCAATATAGAAAGAAAACGGGATAAAACTTAACTTATTTTTCCACTACAATGAGGTTAGATACCTGATAATTTTGATAAATCTCACGTGAGATTAAGGGAGGGAGGCTCAGGCCAAATCTTACCATGGTGGGGGGGTCGAAACCGCCAAAATCACCTCACGTAATTAATGGATGTCCCCTAAATAAACAAGAACTTTTTGCATGCCATTAGCTTTATAATGAAAACACAACTGCGTTTCGAGCACGTGTAATTTGTGATATATAAAGTGCACATGTCTTATTCATCACTAATAAAATGTAGTACATGTATTTGTTTTATCATTGATTGTTATCTCCATGCAGTATAACATACATCATTGCGACTCAAATCGCCATTTTAGTACCAGTTTCGATCACAATCTCTATCCCATCCTGATCACATTCCAAATTCCAAACTCCAACTTGCTCCTTTTGTCGACTTAGATAAAGCAAGTAAAGGAAATATACGTGTGGCTTTGAGTCAAAGAAATTAATGAAATAATTTAAATCTCTTCCACATTTGCAAAAAAGGTGAAAAAATAGTTAATTTATTGTAAACTACATTGTAAGATATTATTCTTGAACTGAACAGTAATAGTGAAGCTAATTCGATTTGAATAGGTTTTATGTAGACGAAACATAAACGTTGGTGAACTTGGAAACATAAAACAATTCTTGTAAATCATATTTAATTTAATAATTAATATAGCATTGTTGTGTTAATTATTGTGAAAATTAGAAACTCAATCAACAAACGTTTATGGATGACGTATATCTTGAGTTCTTGGGGTCACACAACGCTCGCCTTACGTTATTACAGCCTGCTTATGCATACGTGTCGAGTTTGCTCAAACGAAACGTGGAAACATAAATTTTAACTTATTATTTTATAAAAAAAATTTTGTGTCTTCAGGAAAGCGTATTTATTGCCAAAAAGCCTTTTTATTCTTTTGCGTGCTTTTGTTTGCTTAGACTGTTGCATTGCGTGGACGCATGCTCGGACTGATTAGCATCGATCTAGGCAATATCGTAGTTGTATCAAAGGATTATAATTCGTTACCATTATCCAAATGCCACCACAAAATAATTTCGTAAATATTTCTCTTCGTTTATTTCTAACACTTTTAATGAATATAAATGCCAGTTATTCGCCCTCTTAATAACCTTTAATTCATTCCTTTATTTACCAATTTAATTCAATTTATTACTTTCTATATGTCCTCACCTTCACAATCAAACCGAGTGGTGCACCTTTGGTTTTTCATTTATTTTCCGTCGTAGAATTTCAAAAGAAAACGGGACAAGATTAAAAAAAAAATAAAAACAAATGTATCGGTGAGTATTAATTTTTTTTTTCTCAATACTTGAAAACAGGCGAGTTGATAGGAACCGGTATGGGATAAGGTATAGGTATGGTCTGCGCACGCGGCTCGCAGCCTCCGCAGTCGCATGCGCCGCGGTAGCCGTTGTCGTTCATCAGCATGATCAGGAGGGGCAGCAGGCTGTTTAGGTTTCTGCTCTCTTTCACTATCATCGGCGGCTGGCAGGGCGGGGCGAACGCGGGCGCGGACGGTGCGAAGCAGTTGGCCAATTGACCATCGGCCGGGATGTTCTGAAAATAACAGCTTACGGTTAATCTTTCAAGCGTTGTTATGTGAAAGTATACATAACAACGTTTTAAGAAAATGAAAAATAGCAAGAGCCCTTGACAAGAATATACCATAAATCTCGCAAAGCCGTCTTTGAGGCCTCGAAAGTATGTAGGATAAAAGGATTTTGCATTATGTTCCTTCTTTTTTCGTAATATTAGTGGTTTTTTAAATTTATGAGAATCATTAAAATTACATATTCATAAAGATTTTCTATATTTTTTTTTTTAATTCACCTACCATGACAGTGAATAGCAGAGCTGTGATATAGAACCAAGCGGCACTCATTTTGGTCGAATTAATAATATTTTGCTTGCCAACGCCCCTTTTTTATATCAATAGATTTCGTATTCAATTTATAATGCAATACTGGTGTGTACTAAATAATAATTATCTAGTTTGTGTCAAAATATTTAGGGCATCCGATTAACGTCACGTATATCACGCTTTGTGTAATTCGATAACTCGCAACTTTTATCGGTACATTTTTAAAACATGTATTTCGTTCTGTATATAAACTGTGAACTACGGATAAAACTACTAATACAAAACGATTACAACAATTATATTTCTCAATTAGATACCTGCTAATCAATCCTCAATCACAAGTCGTAATTACACATTAAAATTATTACTCCATTCTGATCGCTCACAAATATTTCCAAATTTTAAAAACTATATTGCAAGTAAAGCAATCAATTGGCCATTACCACACACATCGTCTATCATGATGAGATAAATAAAATCTTCTATTTAAATGCATATCCGATCAATTAGAGTTTTGTAAAACATTGTAATCCGTAAGAATATAATACTTGTAAAATGGAAAGATGTAGAATCTGAACCAATGTTCTAAATCAAGTGTTCGTCATTCTTTTACTGCGCGAAGTCGTCAGACTGATGCAAACGCTAGTAGTATATAATTTCCTGACAATACTTCTGTATGCCCTACAGCCACCTAAATGTATAATAACTGCAGATTGCACTTTAAGACAGGTTTTAATGCAATGATAATAAGGAAACAAGACCGAAGTTAATTTCGGTAAAATTGTTATACAAGAAGAACTGAGATTTGACCTTTATGATCTTATTTAAATTTTTTCTATGTATATAAAAGAAGAAACTGAATGGCCGATCTACTGATTGATCAAGGCACAGCTGAAACTGCTGAGTCTAGAGCATGAAATTTTGTATAAGACTTGCTATTATAAAGCGCACAAAGACTAAGGAGTTCTTGGAAATTCCGTCTCAAAGGAGATGAAAGAAATGATTATTCTAGCGTTTTTTCTTTGTGTGATACGGTTGGTTTTTTTGGATTGTAAGGTCTGTACGTAGCTATACGAACGACCAGACCAGAATTGGCATTTAAGATGAGACTGGAACCAGAACAGACACAGAACTAGGCATTGCAATTGATAGTAGAAGCGGGGTTAGAATTACAATGTTACTCGATATGAAAGGTGAAGGAATTAATTCTATGCGCACGTAGGCGAATTTATGGGCGAAAGCTAGTATAGGAATAGTAGTAGAAAACATAGCCGATTTCAATTCGGCAATATTATAATTATACCCCATTACATTTGACTTGGATTTTCGAATTGTCGCTTTAAATATGATATTGTTGATATGATAGTACTAAACCAAAGCTGAGTTCACTTCAACCTTCGGAATGTCCTTTTAAATATTCTTTTATAGTACCAAAGTTGAAATACAATTTCTGGGATTTTACTGTATTAAATCTCACTTGGTTTTGGACTTCAACCTTGCTGTATAATATAGGTCTATTGTAGAATACGAAACTAAAGCCCAAGTTACAATTCAGTAAAATTATTTGATTTTAAATAGCGTTTAACTTCCAACTTCGGATTTTCATTTTAAAGTCGTTTGTCCTATATACGTCATAATACAAAACCAAAGTCGATTTGCAACATGGAAACATTATTATACTAAATTGAACCTGGCTTTGTCTTCAAAATTGTTTTTCTAAAGTTGGTCTATCAATATAAAACGAAATCAAATCCGAAATACAATCCCTAACAATATTTGGTGTACTAAATTGTACTAAACTTTAGAGATTTCGAATTGTCGTCTTAAAATTTAGTGTTTTTTAACCCGACTGTGCCAAGGAAGGGTATTGTTTATCGCGCATATTTTTGATGTTTGTTTATAAATTTCTTTAATGCCACGTATCTTCCAAACGGCTGAATGTTTTTCGACAATTAAGGTATCATTAAATTCGTTTCAAAAATCCAAGTATCTTTAGATAGGTATTAAAAAAAAATAAAATGGCGGATTTTTAGCGCCAAATTGTAAGTAGTTTAAAAATTTTTTTAACCAAATCTATCGTGTAGGATATCAAAATAAAGGGAATTAATAGGAGATTACAAACATATACATATGTCATTTAGTTAAATTTAATTAGGAATAATTACAACCATTTTAACTTAATCATTGAAATAAATTTGTAATCAATGCATTCAAATGGTCGTGTTTGGGCTTTAAATCGGCCAAGTGTGTGTCGGATATCGTATTACGCATTTTTTTTATTCGGTATAGCCAATTGAACCGCTTACGTCATTTATAATTTTCATTTGTGTTTTGTTTTACACGCTATCAATAGTACTTATCAATCATCTCTATCTTTTGCCCGATTTACAAAAGTCATAAAAGTACATGCTTTCGTTCATAGGAATGTGCCGGACGGAACACTAGAAAGCCTAAAATAAATAATTAAATAAATAAAAAAAAACCCTACTGCAAAAAATCAACAGATAAGCAACGCACTAAAAAGACCGAAACAAGATTGAGAAAATAAACTACTAAAACCTAATAAACTCTACTTCGGTTTAACAGACTACATTATGAGCTGAAAGCTTAAGTTAAATAATTTACATTATGTTTGGCGGCACCCGTTTGCAAATTATAAATAGTAAGAAATTTAATGGGTCCCGCCTGCTACTATTTAACTTAGAGAATTTCTCTGACGTGTCCTCCATATATTAATAGATAATAGAGATCTCTAGGCTACTGTGATGATCTGACACACCATGGTGTATGAGTGACTCTTGCACATTGTTTTTTAGGACTCAGAACTCAGGCTGTGCCGAGAGCGAAAATATAAGTAGCTTACATATCACTGCATTGTGTATATCGCAGGCGTATTGCATAGCGATATATTGTTTTTATCTATCGTGTCGTTTTGACGTGTTCGGTATACAGTCGAGTTAATTTTCTAAATCGTTTCATATGACAATGTACGATAATAATTATCTTGAAACATGTAAAAAGAAAATATAATACATCACAGTAAAACTCGTAATCCTTCACGTCCATCATAGTAAAACTCATTGCATACATGAATGTACTTACATTATTCCATATCATCGCAAGTACTTAAGTATCGCATTAGATAGCGACTCCGATTAAGAGACCATTTTTATAGCATTTTCAAAGGGCAAACGAGCATGCAAACATCCAGTGAGTACGTGATCATTAAAACTTGCAACTTCAAAACTTGTGACTGACAGTCACAAGTGCGTTGATGCCCTTTTGGAATGAAATAGGATAACTTATAAGAGTAAATCAAATCAAATCAAAAATATCTTTATTTCGAAGGTATAAAATTACACCTGAAATGCGTCATAAACAACTGTTTTCGACATTAAAATTACCACCCATTCCAAATGTTGATTCACTATGAAAAGAATGCGCAAGAAACTCAAGGTTGGCTCTTTTTTAATGATCGATACAAAATATTGAATAATTAATAATTTAGTTATAACATTTAGAACAGTTATAAAATTTATAACAATTATAACGTGAAGCAACTTGATAGCCGAGCAGTTCAATCCCAAGGGTTTTTTTCATTAACATACTCAGATACAGTATAATAGCCTTTGCCATACAACTTTCTTATAATGAAACTTATAAATTTATAAAATGGCAAATATTTAATTTCAGCTGGGATCTTATTATAAAAGCGCACACATTGCCCCTTAAATGTTTTATTAACTTTGCTTAGACGGGTCTTATGAGTAGCAAGATCGTTCTTATGTCTAGTGTTAATGTTATGGATATCATTCCTTTTTTTGAACGATTCTATATGTCTCTTGACATATACCTAGGTTTTCGTTGTGATGCTAAAGTTAGTATATTAGTTTCCTTAAATTTTTCTCTGAAAGATGCCATTCGTCTCAAATCGTAAACATCACGAATAGCTCGCTTCTGCAGCACGAAAATTGTGTTAACATCGGCTGCGTGACCTCATAACAAAATTCCATAGGTCATGAGACTATAAGACTATAGTAGGGAGGGGGCCACCGTAACTTTTTCTCACTGGAAGAAACATAACAGCGAAAGCTGTTACTTCACTTCACGTCACGTTCTGTAAGAGTGTGGTATCTAACCCGATCAATTTTCATGTTGCAGCCAAGTTGATCACAACATAGCTCTACCACGTAATCCACAAGGCATATCAAAAAAATTTGTTTTCTAATACGACAAACGATCGATTTGTGTCATCATTTCATGTTTTACTTTTATTTTTGTCTCAGTATCACACTGAAGTGAACATATTGAATACGTTTTCACCGATTCTGTTGAAGTGAGACATAACAATCGGGATTTAGTGGATGCGAACGGAATCGCGCTCAAAAGCGATCCGGTGTAAATATTTAACTTGGGCGTCGGATCGTTATGCAGCTATTCTCTTTTAGACTTTCGCTCGACCGGCTGGAATACTAAGCATTAAATAATTTAATATTGCGTTGTATATATAATGATGTTATGTTATATAAATACAATGTTAATAATAGTTATGTGAAAAAAAAATTTGAAAAATTTAAATAATCAATTCACAAACAGTAATTTAATCCTTCTTTAATTTATTAATCGAATATTTTTTTTAATACAGCCTTATTTCACTGTTACTATATTTTTTTATATCTCTTTATTATAACATTATTGTCTCCACTTCGTAGGGTTTTATCCTCTATGCATTGCTTGGAAAAAGCCGTCGTCAAATTTTCAGCAGGCTGTAATTTTTTTTTGTTTCCGTCATTCCAAATAGAAGAACAAACCCAATACTGGAAATCACCCATGCGATCCGGCACCCTAAAGAGACGTATCAGATTTCGTGCTGCCGGTGGTAACGGCCATGTTGGTTTCGCGACAGTTCAACGATTGCAAGCTGTGTCCTAAAAATATGCGGTTTTTTGGTGTGTTTGGTTTGGCTTCGTGTACTAGGAAAAACTTTTCTAACATTCCTCTTAATAGAATCATCGGCTAATTTCTCAAGTACTTTTATACGTAGAAATTGTAAACTTGTCATAATAATACATCAGATTCCCGCACATTATGTGATAGTCAAAACTTCCAAATATAACTATCATGTAATCCTAATTTTAAAAGGCGAAGGGATCTGTGGTTTAGCGGTTGAGGCCATTCACCTTCAAGCCGGGATGTATCGATTTCGATCCTGAGCACGGACAAATTGAACAATAACTTCTTAAGTCAAATCAAATGAACTCAAATCAAACGGCCTGCACTTTAAGCTGACGGTGTCGGACCATCTCGTTTTCGATAACGCAGCCCCTCACCTCTCGCCCCACAGTCATCCAGAGTGGGGGCTTAAAGTTCGATCTCCTCGATCTATGTTATTAAATAAAAATAATAGTGGGGTCATTAAAGCCTGATACATCAACAACAACACAGCAATTTTTCAAACAATGCAGTAAGCGACGCCGAATCTCGGCACTCGTGGGCTGAAATGTACTGACTGATGCGGCTTAATCGCTAGAGCAATAATTTAAGTGGTAACTTGATTAGTAGGCTTAAGATAGATTAATGAAATAACTTTGTAGAAGTTTTAAGCATCCCCGCAGAATGGATAAGTTTTACCAATTACATTGATTAAATAAATCTATGTAATTTCATATTATTATTAAGAGAAAATAAACAAGAATTATCAGTTGACATATTTTTTTTAATTATTCCCAATTACATACATCAGTTACCAAACACAGGTTAAGTTTGTAGATGGTGATTTATTTTTTGACTTCGATTTGTACATTGCCGAGTAAGCTTAAGATAAGACTTAGCAATCTTTTGTTCTGCGTGTCATCCGATAGGACGGGACCGGGTGTGGGTGGCAAAGGTGCACAATAAGGCGGGCGTGCAAACGTAGGGCTGTTCATAGGGATAGGTATCGGCAACGGTATAGGTACGTTTCCGCAGTTGCAGCTTTTTCCGCATCCGCAGTTGCCACCGCACCCGTTTCCACACGCGTAAGGTGGCGTTCGGGGGTTGTTCATCGCCATCAACATCATCATCGCGACCTGCAGATCTGTATCATCTTTTTCGATGATCATCGGCACGTTGGCTCCATATCCAACGTAACATTTAACATTCGACACCTTGAATAAACAATTAAAAATAACACAATTTATTTAGGTTACGATCTAAAATAAGAAAAAAAAAAGCCTGAATCCTTTCTCTTTAATAATTTCAATATTAATCGTTTTTACATTCACAAGTAATGGTGATTCTACGTGCATTAAAGCTAAATTGACTAGTCAGTTCTATCTATTTTATCTATTGACATTCAAAAAACAAAACAACTTATCTAAAATAGTTCTGGTATTTCGCAAACGTCAGTCGTTTCATTTATGACAGTACATAACTCGAAATCATTATAGGGCTCCTAATTGTTACTAACACTTCTTTACTAGTATAATTATTTAATATATTTACCTGTAGTAATAAAGCGATCGCTGCCAAAGAGATCACACTGATGGACTTCATTTTGCTTTGATATATATTTTTTTAATTTACTCCCTATTTATATAAATACCGTTGCAATGGATTGACAAAGAAATAGGCAATGTTACGTTTACTTTCACATATTTCGTAAAATATTTTTCGTAATATCTATGGCTTTATCATCGTTTCCGTGCGTTGATACGATTTTCTAATTATATTTGAATATGACGGTTTTTGTTATGATAACAAAAATGTAATGCTCATACAGGAACAATTTTCTTTTTACATTATCTTAATTTGTTGAGTACTAGTGTATATATTACTTGATTATATTTTATAAACATCTATAATAAAAGAGAATACCGACTAAATAATTTCAGTACAAATTAACGTCAATTGATACCGACGCGTAGTCCTAAGCGAGTCCTAAAGATATCTAGGCTGTAGTTTTACACTATAGTTAGCACACTGACTGGCGCTATCAAAAATAAATGAAAAACATGATTTGTTAAACACCACGTTTATTTATTACATCTTAGAATCGAGATAAAATAATACTTTATAAAGGTTCAGCATTTCGCACGTCCAAAGTACCTCCGTCACAGTCGCAAACGTACACGTGCTTCTTCTTAGGCCCGACACCAGCCCAAGGTACGGCGGTGTACTCCACGTCGCCGTTCGGGCTCGTGACCTTCACTACTCCGCTATCATACGACACGACTTTATCTCCACTTTCCAACCTCACAATTTTCTCCTCCCAAGGGATTTCATCCCCGCCCACGATAGAATCGTAACAGCTCTCGTAGGGAATGTTCTCCGTCTGCGCAATTACGGGACTGTTGATCGGTATGGGTATGGGGATAGGTACTGGTATATTTCTGGTCGAGGCGCTGCGGCGTCTGCAACCAGCGCACTGTCTGGAGACCAACATGGCCAATACCAGCGGCAGCATGAAATCCGATTCGGCCCTTTGGAATGCCGCGTCGCATGGATAATTTCCAGTAGTAACCGTTGCTGGAACGATAGGTACTATTCCTTGGCCGTAATCGATCGGCACCAGTCGACATTAAGCTCTCAGTATTGCTCAGGCGGACCATCTGAAAAAAACATGTTCATTAATAGATTATGGACTTGACTATCATAGAAATGATTGGAAAACGTTACTGTGACTTATTTAAATAAATTGGTTTTTTTTCAAATCGGTCAGGAATATATGACATTTTTCAAAACAACGGCCTAAATCTTCTGTATGTTAATAATAATAATAATTTCTGAACTTTTAAACATGCAAGTCTTCAATTGTTACAATGAAGGGTTATATGTTTAATCTATTTCCTTAATAGTACTGAACAGTGTTTGTGAACCGTTCCCTTTCTGATGGTATTTCCCATCTTGTTATAATGATTTCCCTTAAAATTAAAATGTTATAGAAAATTAAGAATGACAAAAAAAATTAAAGATATTTACTAGCGTACATTTCATCTTATCTTGGTATTGTAATAGATACTTTTAATATATACTAAACCAACTTAACTTTATTCATTTGTCAAACTTACTTTATTTGGAATATATTATTTAGAAAAAATAATCAAGATTTCTATTTTTGTTATGTACGTAAAAGAAACCGAACAAAAGCATAAGCGACTGTAATGAGTCGAATTTTCAAAGATTCTATTGATGTGATCATAAATATTTTATATCAAATTCGTTCAACTATTGTTTCTAATAATTTATGTATGTTTACAATACAGTATATTCTTACATTACATTATATTTAAAAGTACCTGTAAATCCAGCCACGTCACAGCGAAAAATACGAAATGACCCGCCCGCATCTTGTATCTGACCGCTGACAGTTTAACTGTTGATAAGTGCTTATAAAGAAAAGGTGTTTGTTAACAATTTAAAGTTACGTATGGTTTGATAACTTTTATTATTTCAACATCTACGATGTTTATCTACATGTCTAACTTTAGGCAACACTGTTGTAATCTTAGTCTATTACAGATATCATAATTCATATTACAGATATTTTAGATTGTGCTTGGTGTTGCAAATGATTTATATTGTATATGTGATTATATTAGTATTATCCACATGACATTATTATATATGTCACTATAATATATCTTTCATATATAACACATAGCAGTTACTAGTACAGTATTGTACATGACTAGATGCAATTAAATATGGGTATAAGGAAGTGCTTTGATTTATTTTCTTTTGTTCAATAATGGTTATATTGCAATATCTGATAAATTACGTCGTTTGTGCTAAGTGTTATTTATTTTAAAAAACCATATTTTTAGCGTCACAAGATAGAAATTTTAATTATTATAGTAATAGTAAATCAAACATTATATTTATATAATAACAAAGAAAATATTATTCCTTTTTTTTATTATTTCTTTTCTTTGTTTATAGTTTGTCTTTTACTTTGAACGAATAAAGTTAGTAATGTAAGCAGATAAAGATGCGATAGACATATAAAAGTTTTCACCAGTTGTGAATGGTTTAATAGACTTTAACATTGCGTTTGTTAACAGCAACTAACGCTTGCATTAGTGTATTGATTAAAACAATTATGTTTTGCGTAGTGGCAGATAACTTCATCTCTAAAACGAAATAAGGAACAAACGAAGGTTTATTTTTCTTTATTATGAAAAAGACAAGGGAATATTGTATTTTGTGGAATGTTAATTCGCAGAAAGCTGACAGATATCCCTCCACTAAAAGCCACAGACAATCACCAATAGGCTTCTGTCGCCCTTTTGACGTATCACTCATTGCACGACTGTACGTATCATGAGGTGATTGGAAGGGCACCTATTGGTAATTTTAACTTGACACCCTGATGGATGTGACTGTCTGCATTTTCCTGAGGATGTGGCACGTACGTTTCAACGTACGTAGAAATAACATTATAACTATTTAGCGGACTAAGATAGATAAAATACCAACACTTGTTTAGGTGCTCGAGATCTGTACATCCTCTCGAATTCAATTCGTTGGATGGGTATTCGTTGTGGAAAAACAGATTCGAGGGTCAACGATGGGTTGCATTGCCACATGCTGACATACGTTGCAGGCAAGCGTCTAAGACTAGTAAAGTTTGAGAAGACGATGCCGTTACTGGTACTTCTCTCGAAGAAACCACTGGTACAAAAAAATTTTGCCAAGTCCTTTAATACTCGATTTGTAACAGCTTTTCCAAGCTCCGATCTCATTAGCTTCAAGCTAATGGCGGTATTCGTTTCGACATCGCGTAATTCAGTATTAGTTTTTGAAAATTTGTTGATAGTGTAGCAAATATAATGTTACCATTACAAGAATTTAGATCTTATAATACACGGATTGAATTGATTATCAAATCATTTCGATGGTGGAAAAAAGTAGTTGCATTATATTCTACAAACTTGTAGATAAATTTTATTTTTAATGATAATCACACATTTATTTTGATACGAAATAAATTTAGTAATTCTTTTAAATCTTCGAGACATTCTAATAATTGATTTCACTTAACGCCTCGATGGCCGATACCTTTTATATATGTTTACGAAATTGTTCAATACCAAATCGACTCATTTACTTTGTTTTACTTTTGTAATACATTTATTGGTAATTCTATTAATGTCACGCCTATTTGATTAGATTCCAGCATTGCGAGAAAGTTACAGCAATGAAAACGACAGCTCCAAGATTAAAGTTGATTTTCGTCTCTTTACAAATATCTGAAATTTCGAAACTGTATTTCAAGTTTCAAGATACAACAGCCGACTCGCCCGTATTTCCCAATTCATGTATATCGGTCTAGAACGTTATTCCTATAACGAGGAAAGTTTATTTCGGAGTGTCCGTTTATATACCATTAAAACTTCTAATACTGGTCGGGATTAGCGCCGCCGCCGGTTTCTACATAAAGAAAAAGATTGGATTCAAAATGGCGTCGCCGAAAATATACGTCTTCAGAGTGGAATAGTGGACGAGGAAAACTTATTTCGTCCATTCTTGTCTTATAAAATGAAATGACGGCATAATAACGAAATTCTGTCAACTTCAATAAACTGATATGAAATTAAAATATTCATTGTTGAGATGAAGATCTACGTCTGACATGTGAGCTCGTTTTATCGTTTATTTCTAATATCGCTGGCCTGAAATTGTACTTATGGAATAAATTTACGTAAGCAATTATTGAATTTATAGTTGTTTCTCAATTTTATTTATATTTTGTCTTTAAAAAAACTCTTCTTAAATAATTGGATGACTGTGTTATCGATGTTTTTTGTACAGTGTATGAACCGGCAGTGTTTATTTAAATGCCGTTTAATGATATTAAAAAAAACACTTTTATTTTTTCAGGTACAACACGTTTCGACTAAATTCTACGTTGTCAAAAATGTGGTAAGATTAATGAAATCATTTAAACATTATATCCGAAAAATTAAATAACGTATTTAGTACAATATCTATGGAAAAAATATATTATAACCTATTTTGCGTTTAAAAGGGCAATATCGAATAGACATGCAAGACATTTTACTGTCTGCATGGCAGACATAATGCATCATTATATTTATGATATTCGAAACGTATTATCTTGAATTGTCAATAATAATTAAGTGATTCAAAGGTAATAAATTTTAAAACCTGCTAATTTAACAATGCTTAAGTATACTTAGTTGTAATTTTTAGTTGCAATTCAATTCAGACTAGACCACTCGCTTGGTTTCTATGAGAACAAAGGTCAAAGGTCACTAGTACCAAGTCTCCAACTTGCGCGAGCCAGCGTGGCAGATGTGAGGTTCAAGGCTCCGAAATGAAAAGTTTGTAGGAAGGTTTGTCTAAACATTGGAATGTTAAAATTCTGACATAACAACAAATAATTAAGCATTGTTTAGATAATTTATTTTTTTTTTGAGACGAACGCATTTGTCGCACCCAATACAATTTTATCTAATAAACCATTAACTTTACTGACATCAACTTTGCTTACTTAATACCACTGAAATGATAATAGGCAAACAAACTGACGCAGACGCTAGATCCGATTATGAACAGTCCGATCTAAAATTCGCACCGTCTGCGACGGCGGCGTATTAGTAAAAGCTTCGGTGGGCCGGTGAAAGCTCGTCGACGCGGCGCGGGCGCGCGTTAACGAGCCCCCGGATTACTGTAGGGCCCTTCATGACTTGTAGCTGAGATTTTTTTTCTCCCTAACAGACGAACATTTTAATCGTGATCCAGTGCCTAGCGGAAATCTTTCAAATGGGCGAAAGAAGGCTTCGTTATATAATTTTTGGTATTAGTTCGACGAGTTTTCTCAGAGTAAGGCATTTTCCAATATATTTGGAACATATAAAATGTGAGCGGTCACCCCGCCCGTCTCGTTGGAAGTTATGGGTTATGCAAATAAAAACTAAAAATGGCCGTCGGGGATTTAGTAACGAAGTTTTTCTTTTCAATATAAATAATGGACATTATGGAATGAAATCCAGAAGCATCATTTAATATTTTAGGAAAAATATCTACTTATTTAAATTTAGATGTGAAACGGTGAATTATAGATAGTATGGGAAATTATTAAGTAATAAATATCAAGAGAGAGAGAGAGAGAATCGCGTAGAGGGAGCATAACGCTTTATCTTTATGTTGCGATTTCTACTAGTCAACTTCTATCGCAAGCCGAATTAAACAACTTTGTTAAAAAAAAAAGTTGAAAATTGCACCGATTAAAAAAAAACTGCTTAAAACCATCTACAAACGATTGTGCATCGAAAGGTCAAAGTCAACATTGATACGTTCAGTATTCTTTAACTGACGTCTGGGCATAGGAAAATCGTTTTCAAAAATAATAATTATATATGTATATATATATATACAATTATACATGTCCAAATTTGTAATCATAAAATTTTTATTGGTAAATCTTACGCATACGACATTTACTACAATAGTGTATACTAAAGCGTAAGTTTCTACCATTTATAAAAAAAATTTCTCGTCATATATACAGACAGAAATTACGACAACTAAAATATTTCTCGATCGGGTACATTTTTAAAATATTCTTTCGAAAAAGTGTAACCCCGCAGTGGGCAGACTGGTAAAAGTGATACCATCACAAAAAAAAAACAGACTTTTAAGCTTAGGATATCATATAAAACGAACGAACGCCATCTCCATCGGCCATCGTGTGACGCTTCTAACAGTTCGGGGTGTATTTTGAGAGTCATTTGACGGAAACGCATTTCCGGCGCCGAATCGCGCCCCGGCGTCTGCTGGACTTCCGCGTAACTCACGTTTCCTTCTAGCTGTTGTGTACGATTTTATGTGTACACTTTTCGAGAATGATCGATGGTATTTTTTCATGTGACACTACGTTCGTTCTTTCGGTGAATTGTAGGCGACTGCACTGCTCGTCGGCGAATTCAACTTGTCGAAAATATCAGTATAATAAATGTTAGTCAACTTCAAACATGGCAGTGTTCGCAGCTCGGACCGTGCATGCGTATCCTGGAACTCGTTTAAATTACCATTTTATACGCGCACATTTAACAAGGTATCGACGCAGCTTCTATTACCTATTTAGGATTACCTATCCAAAGGATGTCGACTATGCCTACGCTGTCTGTCTGCCTGTCTGCCTGTCAGCGGGCTGTATCTCATGAATCGTAATAGGTATAGTTGAAATTTTTAGATGGTATGTAAATATTTCTATTGCCGCCATAAAATCAAACAATAAAAATAAAATTATATCAAAAATCAAAGAGGGGATACCCTATACAACAAACGTATTTTTTGCTGTTTTCAACTTATTTTTAATAATGGGAATAGGTAGCTCCTAGAAATATACACACAGTGTGCATTACTGTAGTCGTTATAAAGACAAATAGTAAAAAAATTTGGTTGCCTGTAAAGTCGGTATACGGGCGAAAGTTTTACGTGACAACGACTTTGAATGGTAAAATCATTTTAATGTGAATATTCATTCGTATAGTAGGAAGAAGGATGAAATAATAGTAACAATTTAAAACATTTATTTATACAAAGAATTATATTTAAAACATTAATTTATACAAAGAATCTCGCACTGAATTTCATATTAACAAAATTTTATTTTTACCTTTACACATACATACGTATTTATATACAAATATACATACAATAACTTGCAATACATTTGCAAGCTATGCATAATTCTCTAGTGCTGCGCGCGCGGCAGACCGATCATAGTTGAGTGGGAGAGAGACGCCATTCGGCGCCTCTCTCTCGTTCGGTGACTCATCGTTACGTTACCGAGCGTTACACTTTTTCATAAGTGACTCCCAGCCGCAACCTAATTTAAGACGTTGTCACGTCAATAAAGTAAAGATAAAAATGAAAAAGAGTTCTACAAAAAACGTGTTTTTTTGTTGAATTTTAAAATTCGTTCTTCTCATTGCTTTTGAAAAGTATGTAGTGTTCAATATTTTACGGTGGTACGGAACTCTTTGTACGCTAGTCCAATTTACACTTGGCCGGTTTTATTGTTATGGGCGCACTGCGCATCCAGATCTCGCAGAAATTTGAACCCAACATATCGAGTTGCGAGCTCATTACTGTGTACAGATTTCACAGGCCACAGCTGTGAGTTTTCTTCCTTGAAAACGTGGATAGAAAACAAGGCATGCTTTTTTTAAAAAAAACTCATTAGTATAATTTCTGAATCGAACCCACTACCAACGAGTGTCTTATCAGTCAACTGTTATGACAGACGTAAAAAAAGAGTTTGTCAGTTGATAATTACTTACATATGTTTATATGCATTATACTACATTCCACTACAGTAATTAATTGCTGCGCCGGCAAATGTATACAGTTTCCGATGGTCTTTTTTGTTCAAAATTGAGAGATCCCATCCAATACGAGATTATCGGATCGAAATTAATTACAATCTTATGACGGACGTGGAAGATACTTCATAGACATATACATACAACTTTAACCGCGATTCGTTAACTATATCATAGATCACACGATTGTCGATCAGGTACACCTACAGGTGGTCCGTATTTGGACATAGATAGCATTATTGTTAAATAGAATTGATATGTCTGGTTTTATTTACCCCACTGATAGAGCACAAAAACAAACTTTTCATTGCAGATCGGAGGGCTTGAACCTAAAATCTTCCTCGACGGCTCAGTGCTGCTTAGGTGATGATTAAATATTAAATTAAATATTATCTCAGGCGGATGCTATTAAAGCTGACCGCCACAAACATTTGGTAGGTAAACGATTATCATTGACTTTACAGATGTGACAAGTGAGCGATGAGTTTAATGTTTTGTAGGCGTTGTATAATAGTAATAGTATCGCGTTTTAAATCTATAACCTGTCAAAAGGACACGTTAGTGAAGCACTCGCTTAAGAAAATGCAACGGTCGAGTGAGTTAGCACTCTGTGGCATGATAAGCGAAACCCACGCGGAAGCTGTTAGTCAATTTTCGGACAAATACGTATCTAAGTAGCGACAAATTGATGAATGATGTGTATTTTTTTTACGTAACCCTAATGAATATTGTAAACGATTATATAATTGTGTGCAATCAATAGTAATGAAAAGTAAGAAATAAAATGGAGCAATGTTCAATAATTCCAAATCAGCAGAAAGGTTGAAAATAATAGAGAATTCTTGAATTGAAATAAATCATAATTTATGATATCAGTTTCCGATTTCGTACAATAAACGCAATTTATTTATAATTATACGGAAATAAAATTCTTATAATTCTTTACTTATTTTCACATCCGTTTCTTTAAAATTATTTTTGACCGACTTCAAAAAAAAAGGAGGAGGTACTCAATTCGTCTGTATTTTTTGTGTGTATATTACACGTTATCTCTGTCAATTGTGAACTGAATTTCAATTTTCTTATTTGTTCGAAAGGGTATATTCGTTGGATGTTCCCATTGACACCAAATGAAGATCTAATGACGGGAACTCAGGGAAATCGAGAGGTATCCTCGAATTTTATAGGTACCTTTAGTGTGTTTGCACGCCTTTTCTTAAGTTATTCAGGTATTTACGTCTGGAAGTCATCTTTTTATACTGCTGAGCTGATAAAAGCCACAGCACTTATTAATGGTTAAGGGTTAACGAATAATACTGCGATTTAAAGACAGAAATTGCTCTTTGATAGTAGTAGTTATTTACTATTTAATACTAATATTCCCAAAACCTCAGAGTTTGGCATCATTTGTTTCGTTTTGATAAATCCCGTATATTAATTACATCGATATCGAGGATCTGATAATGAAGGCAAAGAGTTGATAGTGGAAGGAACTCTTCAGTACTTACTAGTAAATTCTTCGAGTATCAAACTCGTTGATTTGTTTTATTTTGACAAATCTTATACAGTACCATTTGTAATTAAGGTTTTGATGATGAAGCCGGGAAGTAAAAAATGGAATTATAATAAATTATTCAAAAAAATACCCTTTCCACTAGAAAGTTCTAAAATAAGCTAAAAAGCTAAAAGAAAAGAAAAACGTCTTCATAAAGCCTTGGAACTAAAAAGTTAATAATGATAATTTCTAATTTCTATTCTCTGAATAATAACAAAAGAAATTGAAACACTCAGAATTATTATTAACTCACAATGCCTATTTAATCAATTATGTTTTTAAAGTTGGTGCCAGCCAGTGCAAGTTCAACATAATTTAACGTAAAATATTTGCTGTATGACTTACTTAAAGTTATTATGTAATACATTCATCATAACTACCTACTTAAATGTCGAACGCAAACCTTTGTACTTCAAAACAATACGCTTCAAGACGAGCGCACAAGCAAACTTGTGTTTGTGAATATTTAATTAATAATCATTTTACGTACTTAAATTTGTTTTGTTGGCTTTAGTAAATAGTTATTAGCTTTTTAGTTTAAGGCCTTTTTGAATGCGCTTTTTAATTTTTGTTAAATTTTGTTTATTAAGGTAAAATTTCCTTAGCGACGGATTGAGAGCGCATATCGACTTCGAAATTTGTAAGATGTTGCGAGACATTTATTAACACGCGGTTTCAGTACGGTCGTGTACAGTGCGAAAATAAATAGGCTGACGTAATATATTGCGACTGAGTAACATTGGATAGCAATAATATAATGTTTTATTTGTATATAAGTTAATGAACAATTACACGAACTGTACACATCGTGTGTGCTTAAAGTAAACATCTACATCGAATGTATAATGAAATAATCCAGTTTCATTATTAATATGTTAATAAAATACTCTTATAGCGAAAATATAAAACTATAAAAGCTTCGCTCCCATTTATTTATTTTTTTTTTTCGTAAAACTGCACCATAATTTTCATAATGCTTACTACGCGCAGTAATACATAATAAAATTTCCCATTGCAGCCGCTACTAATGCTTTCGAACTTAAATGGTACGATGAATTATTATTACTCAAATTATCCATCGGACACTCGGGCTATTCAGTGACGAAACTGCCTACATACAAACATTTACACAGTAAATGCATTTGTCTCTATTACAAATAGAGAATATCGCGACGGTGTCGTGCCGACGTCGCGTCGTCCCGTGTGAGAGCGGCGTGGCTCGTGCACATCAAAGCTTCAACTATTGACCCAGATATCTGGTGTCGCGCCGGCCGGCGTGTCCCGTCCTATAAATAACTGACGTCTCGTCTTTGCCAAGATAAAAAGGCGTGAGTTAAAAATCTCGTCAAAAGTGTACTTTGTTCTTATTTGGGATAAGAAACTAAAATCATTTTTGAAGTATAAAATGCTTGTTAAATTCGCCTACTTTAAAATGTTATAATTTTAACGACCGTCTAAATTCTAAATGGATAAAAATATTTTTCCTCTTTGGATTTGGATAAACAGAAACAAACGCGAAACTCTGACCAGGTAAATTCAAACAAACACCGATATAATGCCTTTTGTTAAAAAAGGATTTAACTTTATTACGGCTTATACTTTATAATTTACTTAATTACGTCAGATAAATTACACTGTGAACATCATCATTAAACAAATTTCATAATGACGTTCCCAAAACTTAATATGTCATTTACTTATATACTAATCAACAATAGTTGTTGAACGACATTGAAACTTTTCAGGAGTTAAGTCAACCATATAATGTAGTTAATAATCAACATTTTGATGTTTTACATGTATGTGAAAAGGAGTCGACATCGAATGTCTTGAAAACTTTAGAAATTTTAAAACGTAAAGTTAATTAATAAATACGCCGAATGACCGAATTAAAATTTACGAATCGGCGTTTCTGTATTGTCTATGATTGCCTATGGCGAGTTGGATAATGTCTTGCTGTTCTATATTCTGTGACTTTTGACAATTATGTTTAACAGTAGGCTGTCTGTGACTGCTGATGGGCATTTGCCCAAACTGCATAAGAGATGTCAATTCGGCACTCTCCTCTTTTTTCCTTTCGGAATTCTTTTTCTTTACAGCTCCAACGACCACGTTGATAATATAGGCCGCTAAGACAGCTTATTACAATATCGGCGAAGGCCGAGATCTAAGTTTTATTATCGAAACCCAATAGAATACAAGTTAATATATACAATAATAAACATAATGATAAAAAAACACTTCATGCCTGATAAATCGTGGATCCGGGACACCGTCGTCATATGATTAGAACGGTCGTTGGCAGCTCTCGACCCCCTGGACAAGCGTGGAAGGTTGAAAGGTCGACGTGCCTCATTATAAAATTGTGAGAGGGATCCTCATCACTAGGACCCCATGCCTTTCCATCATCGGCAACGACATGATTAAAATCTGACACAATTGGTGCGTAACACAGATATAGTTTTCTATGTAAATCTAACAACAGACGGTTGCGATATTGTTAATTCAAAATTTGTTTCGAGCGGAAATATAAATATGTTTTGATGAAAGTGCAAGCTTTTTAGCACTCGTGTTACGTCGCTCAGAATTTAAATGCGCAGCCGCTCTGACTCTAACCATAGCGTGGACGATACATCAGCGAATATTCGACACAGAACCGAAATATTCTTGTAGTTAGTGCATTTTATAAATATAAATTTCTCGCAAGCTAAGGGATTTAAACCGCATCCATCTCTACCTACTTCAAGTTTCTTTTTTTATTTTAAAGTTATTCCAACCGACGATGGACATACACATTTTGCGTTAGTTACAATCATTAATGGCCCCATTTCGATTAGGGATCTCATGGTTTTGTACAGTTGTTATTCCTAACTGGCCGTTCTCCGCCCACTCCGTTGTCCCTAAGTTAAAACTTAGCGATGATCGTTTTCGACTCAACCCCGCTTTCGATTTTGATCTCCGGTCCCGATGCCGATCTTGGCCCTCCATCAACCGTAACTGATATTTTTCCTTTATGCCATCCCGTATTCCAGGAGCATTACATCTATGCAAACATTTATTACTACCAGCCATTTCGGAGACAAACAAACAGACAGACTTATATATATGTAGGGGATGAAACGCCATTCAACGCAAAAATGATATGCAATGTTTTATATTATTCAGGCTCGAGTCGAGAGGTCGGTCGTCGCGATCCCTGTTAATTACCCTCGTGTCGGCGGTGACATCTAAAGCGTTTACGTCAAAGCGCTGGAGGCTGCCGGGTTAAATACTCGCCGTACTCTTTTTAAAACGGTTTATGATCTATGATCATTTAGTAACGAACTTGATGGCGTAAAACGTGTGTTTGGTGATTGAAAAGTTTAATTATTCATTTGCATATAATACCTATGAGCTTGTCATTTTATTTCTCTAGGTCCAGTCGTCTTTTCTGTCAAAATGTATACAGTCCATTCGAAATGTCCAAACCTGATCGGAGCCTATCGTTACCATATTAATTTTATAAATCTGACAGGGACGCGGGGCGGTCTTAGGCCATGTAGGGGCCCTTTGGCACACGGAGCCGGGGCCCTTGAACACACAGAACATTGACCTTTGGATACAGGAGAGTTTGGGACACTATTGAAAAATCAAATATTACTTGAATGAAAATAAAATGTAACTTTAATTACAAGTTAAACGACGATGTCGGCATTCCGGGGCCCCCATCGGACCGGGAGCTCCGGGCCTGTGCGCCGTGTGTGCGGAAGAGACGGAACTGCAGGGATTGTGTCTCGGGTCTCGTCGGTTACATGACCAGCTGAAGGTGAGGTCGACTCTTCTACGATCCGACTATCTACCGGGTGAATTGCGGTCGTTATTCGTAAATAATTGAATAAAAGCTTATCAATCCCTCGAGCCGTGTGACTCACGCCCGATGATCTCACTCGTCGTAACATAGGCCAGTGCGCTCTAAGCGATGAATGAGGTATTATCAAACATAGCTCCATTCACATAAACAATTCTTATCTCCCGGGCATAAATTATATAGATAAGAGAAATTGCCCTGTTAAGACGGCGAAGTTGCTTTGACTACGCACAGCAAATGTACACAGATATTATAGCGGGAAGCACAATGTTGCCCTAATTATTTCTTTGTCTTTTCATAGCTTCTATGACATTAGGTCATAGAAGCTATGAAAGTTGTATGACCTAATGTCATAGAAGCGTTCTCGCAAGCGACACTATTGCCTTGACATATCACCGGTTTAATGTCAGCGTTGGTTAAAATATCCCTTTCAGTTTGATCGTATTTTCTCTTTCGGTTTTTATCACGTAAACGTCTAATTTTTCGCTTTTGTCATTTCGTACAATCCTAGTATTGCGAGCTGAATTCTAAACTCGTACGTCAAAGAAATTTCTCCATATAGATTTATTCTAAGTAGAGGTTGCACATGCAAAACAGGTATACTAGCGTTTGCTTGTATATTAAATATTGACTTAGTCTGACGTGCATATTCAAACAGAAAATGTGATGAAAAAGACAAAAAAAGTTCAAAAATTAACCATTAATTATGGATTCCCCATATTAATATGCCCCCATAAACCCATTTATTATCACGGCAGTTGTTGTCGCCCAGTTGTGTTGCGTAAGGAGCTTCCGGACGCCACCGTCGATGACGCAAACCTACCTCCGATAACGGGGCGTCGACCCGCGCAGGTGGCGCTCGGCTCGCCGCCGTCTTCGGCGAGGTTGGGATGTGCAATCTCTTTGTGCAACGCGATCGCCGGTGCAGCTCGTACGTGACGGTTGGCGTGTCGAAAACACGTACGGTGTATGTTGACACCGTGCTTGTGTATTGTTACTTTAAGCGATGTGTTTCTTATTTTTTTCCTCGGGGTCGTATGTCGTTGCGCACAGTGCGCTTAGGTATTGATTTTAAGCTTCGATTGGTTTGATTTTTATATATCTATTTATTTTATCTTATTCAATTATATCTCTTGCCATCTAAACGTACTATAAATATTATAGTCTCTGGTTCGTTCAACTCCTTTTCACGGGAGACTCGCCTTTCCGTTTTTCATTGTAGTCTTTTTTTTCCATTCATAACTGTGCTTTCTGACCAGATTATAATATATATTTTCTTACATAAAGTAACGTACGAAATAAACGAGACGATAATGAAGCATCAACTCGGACAAAAAAAATCGCTTTTTTTTTTTGGGGCACTTAAATGGCTTACACCGAATAAACCATAAGAGATATGACAAATTAATGTAGTATATAATGTAGTATAGTCTATCTTAAAAGACCTGCAAAAAAGTCCGTGATATCATAATCTTCTAGCTATGACCCACAATAAGCATTTTAGTCTTCAATAATAACACCCTGTTTTGACTGCGGACGACAACGGTGGCAGGCGTCGGGAGCGGTGACACGCAATTCACGCGCTAATTTATTTATAAAAAAGAAACCTGCAAGAACAATTCTATAGGCTACCCGAGCAGAGCCGCGGGCACAGCTAGTATTAAATAAGTAAAGTTAAGTTTTTTTTACATATAAATTAAACTACATTAATACTATTTATAATCGTTTTCATGTTCCTCTTCTCATATATATATATATCGACTCTCTGTTGTATTCACGATTTATCGAGTCAAAATAATTTGATCAAAACCTTTCCAAGTAAATTTAAATAAATATTAATAATTATTGAACTAAACCACGCTATTAAGACTTCTAGGTTCTTTGCAAAAAGTCCGTCTAACCAATTCGTCGACGACGTACCGACGAAAACACATAAACTGACTTTCCCTAATGGATTCCTATCAATTCCGAACATATCGTCGCAGCCGGATTGCATTTAAATGCAGTCGTTGAACGGGCGTGGCGAGAGAAAGGCGACGTGATAGGTCACGCACGTGTCCACACGTATTGAATTTGATTAAATAATACGAAATTCTTGAGATTTCTAAATTTTACTATATGTGTTCATTGTTTTAAATGTCTGGCCTTACATGTTTTCTGTCTGCAAAATATAATTAAAACCTATTTCTTTTTTGGATAGATAAACTAGCCATCATTATAAGCATGGATTTCATTAGAGAGACGGTTCAATTCACCGTTTGAATGCTGTATATATATATTTTTAATAAAGTAGCATAAATTTCTTCAACTTGTTATGATATTTAGGAATATTAAAACATAAAAAAAACTCGCTAAGGTGACAAATGGACCTCTGCATTCAGATTTCTATTTCAACGAACAAAACGTAGTGAATTTTGCAATTGCAGTAAGTTTAAACTGAATGAGGTATCACATTATTCCTCACAAATTAAAATAATATAAAATAATATCGGCAAAAATATATGTTTAAAAGTACAAATGCGTGTCCGTGTGGATCGAAGAACAAATTGTAACTGTTGGAAAACTTAAATTTATGGATATTAAAATCTCTTATAAATAGTATTTTTAAAGAAATTTTCATTGAAATATTTATATAGAGCACTCATTATTTTGACATGTTCCAGATAAAACGCATAGTATAAAAGTATAATGCATTTTTAAAGATTTATGTATCCGACGACACCTCATAGGTACAATAGAATACAAAAAAAAACCCATTTTTCGTCTCTCAATTTTATTTATCACTAAATTGCATTACGATATATAAAAGATATCTTCTGTATTGAGAATTTGATGAACATCGATCGAAAAACGGCAGAATATTAATACCATGAGATACGGAGAACATGACAGTATCGTTACGGTTTCATTATCTTGTTTGGCTATGGAACCCTAAAAAATGCATTAAACAATCCTCTGATTATAATATAGATGAGCCACTGATAAGCTACAACTGCTGTGAAATATGACGGCGCGTAGAAAGTGTGTTCTCGGAAACAAACGGAATTAATGGTCTCTCTCTGATATCACCATCCATATTTACTCCGTGAGTTTTTTTGGCATTTTGCTGTTTATTTATTATACCTAAATGGTATAGAGATAAAATCTTACTCAAAAAAGAAATATGTTGAATAAGAAACTAAATTTTGCAAAATTATGCCATATCTTTTATTTCGACCACGTATGCGCATTCTTATTTGGTATTGCCATTATGTCATGCATAACCATTTATTTTTTACAAATTGGAATTTAAATTTATATATCCATATATATATGAATTTATGTAATTGTAAATGTACGGACACTATTGGGAACTATTACAAAAAGCTGAAGGTGTCGAGAGATGTTGCTGTTCGGCTGTATTACAAAAACATGTTAAATTTTGTTCCAAATTCTCTTTTGCGGTCAAACAAACTCAGTTTCACAGAAAGCTATTTAAAAGTTTTACATATAAGAGCCCAATTTATGCTAAAACTATGATTACGGCAAAATTTTACTTGCTTTCAGACCTTTTGGATTAGTACTATTAAACACAAATACAGTAAACATGTCCATATTTACTACAATGGTCGATTTTTAGAAAGGAGTGGCTTTACGAATAAGTCACACCCTTATAGGTTTCGACAATTTTTTTGAAAAACATATTTCACTAGGGTTCTACATAGCCAGCCGCCCGAAAATTTTATATTTATTTATCAATATGGTCAAATATTATTTGATGATTCTTCAATTATTAAACATCGAAGAATATTTTTGTAACTTTTCATATAAATTGTAACATTACACATTTAGGGTTCCTACGTGTATTACAGGACAATTTAAAAATGGGATAATTTTACTGCAATTGAATCAAAGGTCCAATTGTAAACCAATTGTCCTATGTCCACACGGGTAAAGCCACGGAGAAAAATTAATCACAATAAAAAATATTAAGGGTTAGACTCTTCTTTAAGGTTTCGTGAGAATTACTAAGAACCATTATAGTTTAACCAATAAAAAAATAGTATGGTAATGGAGTATGAAGTCAACTGAAAAGCAATGAAGGGATATTTGATACATTTTTAGGGTTTCTTTAGAATTACTGAGGACCTTTATAATTTAACCGATTTTAATAAAATTTAAAATCTAGACAACTAAAAGCAAGTAAATGTATATCCGATACATTTTTAAGGTTCCGTCAGAATCACCCAGAACTCTTATAATTTAATCTAGTTTAATGTAATTTAAAATAGAAATAATTGAAAATCAATAATAAGAAACCCAATACATTTTTAAGGTTCCGTGAGAATTACTAAGAACTCTTAATTTGACCCAATTTAATAAACTTTAAAATCAAGACAACTGAAAACCAGTAAAGGTATATTCGATACATGTTTAGGGTTCCGTGAGAATCAGTGACAACCCTTATAATTAAAAGATTTGATTAAAATTTAGTATGGACACAATTGAAAACCACTAAAAGGGTATCCGATGCATTTTAAGAGTTACGTGATAATTTCTAAGAAAACTTTAATCAAAGCGATTTTAATAAAAATTACTATAGATATGAATTAAACCCATTAAAAGGATAACCAGTACATTTTTATAGTTCCGTAAGAATTACTAAAGACCAACGTGTTGTGTTACCCTTAACTGGTTTTTATACCGTAATTTTACTACAAAGTGTTTCAATGTAACTATGAATTTACCAAAGACGCAAAGTCATCGAAATAGAAAAGCATAGAAGTATTCCTACATAAACAAAATGACCAAACGAAATTGGCTTCGTAGTGGGCGTGGAATACGATACTGGCTTCGCTGCCGCACAGACGTTCGCCGCTTGTCCTTATTCTTTCTCTTTCTGTCGTCAACGAGTGTCTTCATTCTTTCTCTTGCTTTCTCTTTGATTAAGAAATGACAGTGTCATTCGAAGTTAAGGTCCTTTGGAAGAGATTTATTTAGTTAAAAAACATGTCGTATATCCTCATTTACAGTTGTGCGCCACGAATGAACGTAAATTTGTTCGACGTTATAATTCTATGATTTTCTATTTCGATGCGCTCTCCCTACAATAATATTAAGTCACGTCTATCTCCGAGACAGGTAGACACGGCACGATCCTTACATATCTCTCTTTTTCACTGACATCCATCAATCGTGCCATGCAAGCATATCTATTTCGGGTGCTTAAAATTCAGCACTTCTTTCATATGCCACCAATTTGGTTTGTATAAGGTTTTGCAGGGCGACCCTTGCCGACCTTTCCATCAGTGTTCACTCTATAGATTTGTTTTCTCAATCTATTTTCATTCATCCTTTCCAGATGGGCAAACCTCCGCAACAGACCTTTTTCTGTTCTATTCACTACATCTTTCGACGTGGATTCCAGCATAAATTATTAAAACCAATTTCAGAGTGTACATTCAGTCTAGACCTTGGTTTGGTTTTCCACTTTAAAATATTCAGCTTTTCTTGATGCTTACCTCTAAGTAAATCTTCTGGGTCTGTTCCGAATTAAATATCGTTGATTGGTTGCTCTAATGTGATTGTAGGTATAGTATATACCTGTATTCTTTTCGATTGTCTCGTAAATTACAATACTCTACATACCCGCCAATACTCTATGTATTACGTATGTAGTTTGGATACAATTTTATTATTTCACATTATTTTATTTTAAAACAGTAATTTAGAACAATCAATCTATGAATATTATAAATTACTGTCTAGACAGAGTAGTTACTACAACATATTGACACTAAATTTCAGTAATTCTTATAAGGTTTATTAAAAATTTTGTACATTTTTCAAGATGAAAGTGAGAAATAGAGCTATTATTTATTAGATAGTAATCACTGCTTTTTAATCTATATCAATTTATTTACTAATATGATATCTATTTTACTTTCATACTCCATAAACATAGTGCTGAAATTAAATACACACTGGAACAATTTATTAAACCAGAGGCGTGATTCAACATCAAGATACCATCGCAAATCATTAAAAGTATTAAATCATTGACGGCTTGCTAATCGAAATCTTTTTTTAGTCAGAATCCATAATTAACAATATTCCATTTGAATAATGGTTAGGTACGAAAATTTTGTGGAACATTCACAAATCTATTGTGCTATTCATTAATCATATATTGCATTTATTGTTCGATTCCAATCAAGAATACAATTAAATCACATACTACATTTCTGAATAAATCCGGTATCGTGCATACGAAAACATTACCGAAAAATTTTGTAAAAATTATTTCCAATTCCAATAATACCTAAATCCATTCCATTTACTTACAACCTTCTTCATAATTCTCATCCGCCACAGAAATTCAAGAGATGTCGAGGCGATAATGTCGTATTCGAATTCTATTTACGCTAAAAGTACATCGGCAAGTTGAAATCTCATTACTGTCAAATGTGGAGGCTTTGCAGACGACTGCATCCAAGATGGCGGTCGATCAATGGTCGCCATGACAACGCGTCGACCCGCTCAGCTGGGCCTGAAGGTGAAATATTGAAACGGAGAAATATATCTGTACGTTGTAGTGGATTGTATTGATTTGGTTTTTTAAGGAAAATCTGGTTGTCTTAACTAAATACTCTTAAAAAGAAGATGAATCGTTATGATCGGTATCCTCAATAAAAACCTTGTTTCTTTTTCTCTCATCTACAACATTAATATGAAACATCTTAAAGTTTTGTTTTTAATGAGTTATAGAAATGATTTTATTCTTTTAATGTTTATCTTTGGCAATTAAAGAAAATCTGTAGATTTAATATAATAGTATGGTCGTATATGTATTTTTGTTTTATCAAATCCTTTTTTTTTCAAATTTCTTGACATAGAATTGGGAATAAAAGAAAAAAATTATATACGATTGATATTACCAACAAAAAGAGGCGTATTGTAAAAAAGAAAGTGTTTATAAATAAAAATTATGAAAAATTAAGTTAACCTACAGATCAATTCCAAACTCAATAAATAATTGTGAATAAAACTCTTCGTTGACAACGGAATGGTGATCCATATGTTATATCTAGATTTACTGGAAAACGTTATGACTTAACGCAGTTCGGGCCTATACATACAATCTCATATACATGCCATTAAACGCAATAATCCCATAAAAGATCGTTTTTTTATAAAACGCCACACAATTCCTATAACCGTGGCATCGCGTTGCCGGATCGCCGAGTAAAGAGGAGGGAACGATGCAGAAAAACCGTTGTTAAAAAAGGACGGATATATATTATTATATATATGAATTAAAACCGTCCTTAGCATTCGCATACGACGGCGATCTCGGAAGATACCCAAGATCGTCAACGCTGAAGTGATACGTTGTATTAGTGTCTGCGTTCACTCGATCGTTTCGGCAACGAAGCCGAGAATAAATTTTGTGCCGGCATAGGTATATTGACTCCCTCAGCACTTCTGCCTGAAGAGGTGGTGATATCGCATGAGACGCATCCCAGTAGACGCCGAGAATAAGCTAGCGTCGGCTGAAAATTCGCATATCGCATACGGACCGACATGCCTTAATCAGTTAGTCTGATATCGCAAAATTATAAAATTCTATTTGAAAATACGAATATATTGTCGATATTTCAACGAAATGCTTTTTTCAGAGTATAAATACAGTAAATAAATAATGTGTAAAAAAAAGAACTAATAGAAAAATATTGAGAATATTGAAAAAGATATGGAAAATACATGTTTCTGTTAAATTAATATTTGTGATATATTCTCGTTCTTTTATATTACACCTAATAATGCCGTGGATGGAGTCATACGGGGCATTTTAATGAATATGGTTTTTTTTTTATAATCTTTACATGTTATTTCCCAAACGTGTTTTCTCTTGTTGACAAACCATACTTTCAAGATTTACTTCACGACCAATGATGAGAAATAAATATTTATATAAGATTGAAACTCGTGTCGTATTTAATTTTTAAACTAATCCAGCTACGTGTTTAATGAAACTAGATAATGTTAAGGTAATTTAATAAATAAATACATATCGATGATGCGACATCAAGTCTTTATGTTGCTTTATACGTGGGGAAGGGAATGCGAAGCATTGCCTTATATTTACTTTTATCATGCGAGTGAATAAAGCTAAGAATAATCTATTGGTAAGGCAATATTGTTAGGTGCTCGTTTTAGCAGTATAGATTATATCCTTCTTTACGTAGTTAATCTTCAATGTAGGACACGTATGGGAAACCGTTGACATGTTGTGGGCTAAATTTTAGTGTGCAAATACATTCGCGAGCCGCGTTCAAAAAGTAGTGCATTTTAAAGTAGTGTTTTAAACTAGTGTTCATAGTTTTTAGCGATAGATAACAGACATGAAATTTTTCAAAATGTCTCGCGGGCCGGATCAAGTCTTACAGCGGACCGGATGCGGCCTCGACTAGCCGGCAGTTGCCCACATATGGTGTAGGATGTAATTTGGATGTTCCTAAAAAAATATTGTTATAGAAACTGCAACACTAATATTATTTATGTTTATTTAAAAAAGTAAGTTGAATGTCTGAGTTTTACCAAATGCCGTATATTATTACGATGTTCCAATATCGAGGTTCGAAGATTGAAAAAGAAGGAAAAGGAGACACTAAGAAAAACTACGAACTCACGAACTACTTGACATACTTAAAAATTGTCTTCTAATCGCATTACATTAGAATTTCAGTATATACCTCCGTGAGCGACTAAGTAGTGTAGAACATTCCTTAAATGCAAACAAAAACGTGAATGTGTTTCCTAAAATAGAAAGGTGGTAAACATATCACGGTTGACGTTAACAAATATCCAGTATCATCTGGAATATTCTGATCAATAAAAATGCAGACTATGTAAACAACCGCGCTACGCGTTTCGAGATAAACAAGGGGAACGCTATTCTATTATTTATCTGAATTGTGTTTAAAAGCGTAGTTCTGCGATGGTATCGACATGTCAACGGAATGTATATTTCGAAAGGCGTTCAATTCGTAATTACAATACAAACTAGATTGAGTCATATATTTATTGTGGCTTTTTAACATTTTCAAATTACAACATAAAAAAAACTAATTATATGTATAATAATAGTTGGTATACATTTAATGATTTTTTTCGAGTTAAATATTATTTTCCGTTGGCTGTCAAATAGTAGTCTCTGTTTTTGCTTGTTACGACATTGCTTTCTTCTATATATTATAATGTATTCATCGTCTAGATCGGGCGGTATTTAACTGTATTAACCATAGATAAATGCTCAACTCAAAAACGATTTAAATGCGATTACGTAACGAAAATAAAAATGTATCACTGTCTACTCTAACCTTAAAATTCAGACGCCTTTCGCAATTTGATTCTAACTTGACGGTATACATAAACGTTCTGTATCAACAACGTAAATTTTATATTCTACGCATTGTTCATTGATATTCAAATATCTCTTTTATTATAATGTAACTGATAATATTCTATTTATTACCAATAAATAGCTTCGGTTTGATATAAAACATATTTTATGTATATTTTTTTTATAACGAACTTCAAAAGCACCTGTCTCTTCTAATCGTCCATCTTACCAATGCATGTATTGTTTTCGTGAAAAAACTGTTATCATGTCTTGCGCTGTGATTTCTTTCATAGGAAAAAGGAATGCGGAATAACAATAAACAGTTTTCAGCCCCGCTATGGCGCTGAAAACTGAAAACAAACTCGTGCCTATAAAGGGCCCCAGCGTATAAACATAAAGAACCTAACGATCGCGACGGTCGACGAAATAAAAGGGCCCAAAGACATTGTATTATGTTTATGTTACACTCGACTCGTTTTAATTCCTTTCAACGAAAAGCTTTTTATATACGTGCCGGCGATGTGAATGGACGGCGAGAGACGAAACAGCAATATATATATTTCAGTTAAATGGGCGTGTATTACTGGTTTTTATGCTGTAAGCTTTGACAGATTTGGTCTAAGAATGATAGTGAATATCCAGAAGGTGAACTCTTGTTCTTTTTCTTTACGGTATTATATTTTCCAAGTGGCTGCATATGTGTCTATATTGGGTGTTGTTTTTTTTTTTTTTGAATTTTGAAGGATTTGAAGAAGAACATTTATGAAGGATTCGCTTTAGACGGACTGCTTATAAATACTAGATTTTTTTGCCTATTCTTTGTTCTGGCATCACTCCAAAGTGGCTGAATTAAATTATGTGATTCTCATGTGTCGGTAGAGCGCTATCTGAATGTAACGCACTGGGCTATTAAAGAAGACTATTGTTTTAGAATATAATTCTGTATTTTTATAACTATCTCGCATATGACCGGTTGAACCTGATAAAATATCGTCCACACGAAGATAAATCAATGCCCTGGATAATTTAATAATAATAAGTAACTTTTCTTACTAGGTTTTTGCATGCCTTAAGCGCGAGCGTAGGTAGGTCGCCTGAAAATCCCGTCTACACTGGGTGTGATCACGATAAATAAAAATCTATTTAAGTTTTAACTTAATTTCTTTTTCAACTTATCAGTAATCGATTGGGAATAATTGTATTGAAAATCAGCTTGAAATAAAACCGATTAGCTGTAATTGAATTTTTAACTGGTAGTTATTCATGTTTTGATCCGCCATTTCGCATAAAAATCTAAAGTAGAGATTGAGATTGAGCGTGAAGTTGTTTATTTTGTAATTGCCAACAGATGGCGGTAGTAATATAAAAAGATTCTCGTTAAAAGTGAAAAAAAAATCATGCATTAAACTACACATATAATTTTGCATTATGATATCTAATAAATATGAATCTACCTATCTTTTTTTCGATTCAAGTTTACTATAAAACTATTTGAAAATTAAAAGAGGGTTTTTGGTGAAAAGCTCATATGTTATAAACCTCTAATTTAAATGACATACGTATAGTACGAGCACTTAAGGCGTGCACATTTGGTTTTACCAAATTTTTTGTTTTATATAATTCTATATTCTAAAATGTTTTACGATACGATAAGATTTGTTCGTTGAAATGTCGCGGCAGGGTACCGCTAAGTTTAAGACAATAACTAAATAGCTAAACTAAAAAAAAAAATTGGGAGGTTGCAAACTCATAGCGCTCCCAGACTTAACAATTTTCCTAACATCCAATGTAGGTAACTAAATTTGCAACCAAAATTTGATCGTATTGAGGCAAGTTGGTCGGAAACGCTAATAAATAACTAGACAGTCAATCACCTAAAGGGGTTGACTTTTAGCGGAACCCCGCCGCGACGTTAGCGCCATTTCAACAAGCAAACCCTATCATACCATCCATCAATTTCTATAATTAATATATGTATAGATACTTATAGGTGTTACTCAATCGAATTTGATAGCTCAACGTAAGGTATTATTTTTGACTTTTTAAATGTTCTTTTTTTTTTGTTGTGGGTTTTTAAAATTTTTAATTTAATAATCATAAATGATCAGTGCTATAAAGCTGAAACTTATATACTTCCTAAAATTAAATGAATTCATAAAAAAAAAACACGGGACAAGTGCGAATGGACTTGTCAGGTGTTATGTCCAAGAACACCCTAAGGGTTCCGTACAAACGTGTTTGTGCATGTAAACATTTCACACCTCATGAGTCTCGGTGTGTTTTCAATACCGATACTGGCAAGATATCGCGCCGGAAATTCATAAACTTATTGTGTTTCTATACTTAAAAAATGTTTCGAAAAACCTTTATAATTATCTTAAATCCCAAATTTTCGTAATGGGAAATATTTTCCTATAAATCGGTTTATGTCAAAGTCCATGCTCCAACTACATAATTAGTTCGTAATCTCAAAAAAATATTTATTTTATATGACATAACTACAAATTAACGATTTTCAGATTTGTTCCTTTATTTATGCTGAAGAGCTTGCTTCTTGCCAAATTGCATCACTAGGTCAACGGATCTGGGTATCTTACGGGTTTTGATTTATTTACAGCAATCAAGATATGGGGCAAAGATAGTCGTATTTTTTATAGCGTTGACTTAGAGACGCAACTTTTATTTGTGTTCATTTCAACTTGATATCTCGGCACATTCCTATGGAAAAGGGTCTTGACAGATAGACAGACGGACAGACGGAAAACGAGATGTAGTAAAATATATAGAATAATAAATCTAAAATTCCTTTATGACATAGCAAATCTGTCTACGAAATATGCGACCTTAAAATCATTATGATTTTTTTAAATTAACTGTCTCCGATTTCTACCAGTTTAGCTGTTATTTTTAAAAATCTAAATGTTGCCTACTAAAAATTACTAAATCTTACAAATCCTGAGTGCAGTTTGCAAGTTATGATAGCGAGGTATCAGCGGTGGTCGCGTGCGATACTGCAGAGTTGCAAATGTAGAATTTAGAGTTGCATATAACTCAATTTTTTGTAGCCAATATTTTCCAGAACGGTTCCTCATACGACAATATGCTCTTTTGTTCAGTTCAGTTCCGGTCTATCAGATTTCGCTCCCTCATGCTTTGATCAAAAGGACCAAGGACATCAAGCGAATAAAGTCCCGTTGGAAAAATATTAATTGATTTTACAAAAAGTTACACAATTAACCAAGTGACTTTTTCAAAGCTCCATTTTCCTCGATGACAAATATAAATTATTATATATCGATCATTTAAAAACTTCTCTTCTCCTTGGTCATTAGTACGACAAACGCTTCCAACAGATCCAATTAAAATACAATATTCATTGAAGTTATTAGCCAAATTACCTTTGTTAAGCAAGCTCTATTAGTTTAATGGTAATAGACGACCACTATTTGACATGTGGTGGAGTGAATAGTTAATATAATTTTCTTATCAGATTGAATGATAGCATTCTTTCTTGAGTTGTCATCAGCTTAAATGAATACATTTTCAAGATTTTTTCTAAACATTTACGTTGGTATTGTCATAGCAAAAAAAAATTATTAATAACTTAACTTTATTAAAAATCTTAATGTAATAATTATTCACCTAATCGAGTTTTACAATACAGTCAATCTTCCCATATCGCATTTAATTTACTTATGACAGAAGCCAAAAAGAAAGTAAATGTATGAATTACAACATACCATTTAATAAATTATCAAATAAATAACTCTAACATTACTAATATTCTTTATGTACTTCGGAGAGGCTTCGATGTCCATATGTTTGTCACAGACCTTTTTCTCAGTGAAAACTATTATTGTCATCATGAAGTTCAACATAATTAAATTAATCATTACCCGCATCTATTTGTGATGAAAGAATTTCGAGGTTTTTTTTACACTAAATATGGAGTTTTTTTTAAACCTTTAAAATTTCTTTATCGTTTGACTTATAATGACAAATATGCCATCTGATAAAGCTTTTAATGCATAATGTACTTTTTTAAATATCTGGCTGCATTAACTTTTAAATGTTTGCCAAGAAATGTATGAAAAAAAAAATTTCATATTCAAAATTAGTATATTCCACAGAATCAGGTTAACTCGTCTGCGATCTGCGCACCTTTTTAGATCAACTTTGCCAAAAAAAAAAAAAACTATAGTAACTGAATTTTTAATTTTTGAGAAATATAGCATTGAGTACACCACACACTGGCTAACAACGTTCCTCAAGGATCCGAATATCAACTATTATTAAAAAAAACATGTTCAGTGCTATTATTATGCACTTACGGCATAATACGGTTTGCTTTGACGTCAAAAGCACCTACTTCTCCAATAAGATTACAAAACTATGGCCTAGGCTAGGGAATAAACCATTGAATTTCGTAAAAAAATCCATTTAAATATTTTCATACAAATGATTTATTTATTCGCTATCAAGAGTACAGACTTTGACACTAGAACCGACATTTCCAATATGTATTTTCTGTCGGGAGGATGACCCTTATTTGCTTGCTAAATGCTACACAATACTCTCGGTCCACGGGCCTGAGGGAAATTTTTGTAATTATTGTGAGATTACGATCTAAATATAATTCTGATAATTTATATGGATTTGACTGGACTGGATTATTTTGTGACTTAATGAAACGAGTTATACAAAAGCTTTGAACAGCGGTAATGTCCCCAGTTTATCGGGAAGTATGGCAACCTAAATCTAAGTACAGATACTACCGACTGCTCCGACACGCTCTTGGCCCGTTTTTTTTTAATCATAACGGATAGCGCGCGTAATTCAATAACCCAATAACAACGACTAAGACAGCCGACGTAAAACCATCCAAATAAAACTCACCGTGAGTTTGAAAACTCGTTTATCTTTTTTATTATTCAAGGTTTTGGATACGCCGTGTTTATGTTTTACGTTACTCGGTTCCTTAGAATGATTCTATGTGAGGGCTTTCTGGATCTCTCCATGTGCGTATATCTATATAATAAATTAGGCTCCATACAGGTCACGATTCGGATGATTCTGATTTATTTCGGGCTAACCTCCCGGGAACATGTCGAGAGTAATTATGTTCCGCTCTGAAAGTTCGAGGTGAGTCTCACAGGGGGCGTCATCGAGAAGTACTGTCATTCCGAATTTCTTACTTCCCAATTCGGAACGTCTCGGAAAGTGAGTTCTCGTGTTTGTTATTTCAATGTTTCCCGGATGTTGTTCCAGTGAAATACGCCTTTTATTACACGTCATATATTACCATATACGCTGAATATATTTTATAAGTGTTATGTATTTGTTATATGGATATATCACCCAACGCTTCGCCACGACACTGCCTCCCTAGAATGGAGATACCGTTTTTTTTTTTATATTACATCTCATCTTTTCTCTAAATACCTAACAAAACTGTAACACAATTGTGATTGTACACTGAATATATATAATATTAATTATAAGATTAAACAATAATTTTAAGGATTCGTCTCTGTTCGTCCTTTTATGCATGCATCAAACAAAACGAGTAAACATATGAAGATTTCTTCTTAAAATACCTTGAGATTTTTGTTTTGAGACAATGCCTGGGCTATATTTCATGATTCTGTTTTTATTATAAAAATATGTAAATACTCCGCAATTTAAGATCGATTTTATTTAGATTTTTATCTTTGCTTAATAAGTACATCATTTCACGGGGAAAACTCGGTAGACGTGTTAAGGAAAACCAAGCGTGCGTTTGGTACGTACATGACATTCTTTTATATTTGTGTCGAATATCTAATCTGAGTGTAAGCGCTATTTGATTTTGATGGAATGCATAAAATGCGCTACTACTGTTTTAACGTTGTGCATTGTGTACCTTCTACTTTATTTATGATGTTTATTTTCCACTCATGTACCATATTCATCTACCAACCTTTTCTGTACGTCAGAAATTCAACCGTTTTATTAAGCTATATAAATGTTTTCTTTTTGATATTTTCTTCGTCGGTCGAACTTTGAACCTTGGACCGATTCAATCATTGAATTGAAAAAACAACGATGTGTCAATTTACATCACACATAATAAAAAATGTGTAGTTAACTGACACAATTCGCATTTTCATACATTTTATTTTTAATTTATAAAAATTCTAATGAAACTTGTTTAAAGAAACATTGTTTTATTATTATTTTTTTCTTAATATACTTTATTAGCTCAACGTAGATTGCAGATTTAGTTTGTGTGTACATTACACACATACTAAATCTGCAAATATTTTTTTATGTTTGAGTCGAGGGGCATATTAAAATCGATTTTTAATTGCCTATCTCTCACGATTTTCAGATTTCAAATCACTCTAATTCCAAAATAATATTTTGTTTAAAATAGCTAGCTCTATATCGTAATCTCAACAAATGTTCGTAGCAAATGCAAACAGCTTATAAATATTTTTTTTAAAGCGCCTCTAATACGATCTCGAAAGCAAATAAACGAGGCCTTGCCTTAGGGCTGGGCGATTTAATAACAAATGAGCATTTTTTAAGGCGTCTTACTTGAAAGTCCCGAACAGGATCCCTCCGGCCGATTCTCCGTCCGTCATCATTGTCCTCTGGCTTTTGATCGACAAATGCAGTCTGTGTATCGTTTAACCAGATTTTATGAAATGGTAACCTAAAATTATTATAGCCGGAGCACATTAGAATAAACATCCATATGGGCCATACAAAAGAGGATAAGAAAGGTATCCAATCACATATACGTATTGTTAAAATTAATATAGAAAAAGTATTTATATTCTACATTTGATCATGAAAACTAAATTATTTTTTAATAATTAACATCACAATGAATTTCCATATTTTTAACTTGTTAGAAGTACTTTTTTATTAAAAAGCGTGTTTGTATGTACGTACACAATTTAGAAGTTACATTTTTTTGGATTCATTATAAAGATGGTATATTTGATTGACAAAATGAAATCACATATTTATTTAAAAAGTATCAAAATTCATTGTTTACTAAAACAACTTTCTATAACGATTTCTTAAAAAATGTTAATAATATTAAAAATAATTCACTTCTCTATGCAATATGAGCGTATATTATTTATGTGTTTTATCAGAAAAATTCATGTTGAATTGGTTAGAAAACAAGAAATAGAATTATAGATAGAGACAGTGTAGCCGCAAATGTGATTCTACTTTTACTGCATCTACTCTTTGGAACTCACGAGTGAAGTTATTTAAATATACATTATTTCAGATATATGTCTCACTCTCTTTAATAGACTAATTTCATGCCATTAATTTTTTTCTAAAAATGCGCAAGAATTTTATAATAATCCAAAATTTCAACCTTAACATTTTTCTCTAACGGCACCTAAATAACTGTAACTTCATAAATTTAGATATTTCTTGATAAGACATTTCATTTATTTAACTTTTTTCTTACGTTAATTAGTTTCCTATGTGTATTTATATATTTACAATAAACATCTGGCTTTCCCCTAAAGTCCATTTGGGACAGACGAAGAAGAGGGCATAAAATGCGAGCAATAAAATGCCTTGAGCTTTTATTACTCGTGTTCAAATACCCTGGACCTGTGTCAAGTCTAGACGTATATTATTTACTAGCTGTATGTTCGTAGCGTACGAAGGAAGATCTAATAAATAATATATCTAATAACGTAAGTATATTTCAGTGTTATATATATATATATATATATATATATATATATATATATATATATATATATATATATATATTCCATTTTTTATTATTTTATATCAACAATTAGACAGAGAGGATATTAATAACGCTATGTCCAACTTAAATTGTCTTACGTAACATAATTACATTTAGAAAGTATTCGGTAAACATTCTCCAAATTCTGTATATTTATTTTTTATATTGCAATATTGCAGTTCTATGCAATATTGCTCTTTCTCAACATTAATTTATTGTCAATAAATTTCGAGTGTATATTCACTAAGGCGTGGGTTGCACGTTCAATTTGCGGTTAGTCTCACCACAAGCATAGCCTTATATTTTGCAATTTAATTTCAGACAGGCTGCTACACGATCATTTTTGCTTCAATCACAGGTGTGACTGGTAAATTTGACAGCAAATTGAACGCGTAACCTGCACCTAAAATTAAATGGTTCGTACCAAAAAAAATATGCTTAGATAGACAGTCGTACTGTTAAGGCATATTTTTTTTCATATGAACGTTCAAAAGTTATTAACTATAATTTTTTATATAAATTATTATGTCGGGCATAGACAGCAAGATCCCATCGCAAATGTGAATGTAATAACACATTATACAAGCAAAGATCGAATTTGGCTATACGTATACTGAATATCATATGTAGAGAACGTTGTTTCTTTGTCTGTCCGTGAGTTGTACACATTAATTAATCTCTAATGTTAAAACGCGCATTGGACGTGATGTATGCGCAGGGCGGCACAAAAAGTGCTGTTTGGCTGCTTTTTCGGCGTACGCTTACCAACGATTTTGGTAGGTTAGGTTGGGTTACTTGGTTCCGCTTATGTGCTCTTGATGTTGACCGAATTTTAAAAATTAAACTACAAAAATTATTCGATATGTATAGCGAAACTTTTTTAATTTGTCTGCATTGAACTATTATCGTAATCTACTGATCATAATACGAATTAAATATGGCGGCGGGGAGGGTGCGAGAATTGGGGCGGAAGCCGAGAGTTGTCGTCGAATCGGAAGTAAGTTTATTAACAACGCAGCCGTAGTTCCACGCGAACAGAGCCGCGGAAAAAAGTAGTCATAAAATAATATACGAGACACCACACCACGATCAGCCATCACGGACCCTGTACATTCCATATAAAATCCCATACGCACATCGGGCGTTGTTTAACCCTGGCGTCTCGTCACAATCTTTATGTTGAAACGTCGGACCGACCGTTGACTTTTGAATCATGAGAATTCGGCGCTGGCGCACCTAATGCCTTGGTAGTGTGGACCGACGCTTGCATGAACGACGGTTGACGAGCGGATCCTTCGATAAATTAAAAATATAGTGCGTTGCCATCTATAAGAAATCCTACAACTTTAAGAAACTTTAATTGAATCTAACTACTTTAGAAAGTTTTTTTCTCGTAATCGTAAAAGCAGTTGCTTAACGAACGCTATCATTGCAACAACTTAGAAAGCAAAAATTAGTGTTGTCTAGACGTTCATATTGTGCCATAGATAATCATATCTAGGTATTGCATGCATGTAATTATGTCTTAAATACTCTAATTATTACAGTATCAAGCGTATTATCCTCGCTTGTTGCTTTTCAATTCTCTACGATGCGTACGATATAAAATATATAAAGGTGACGCAACCGCGTAAGCCCTGAATAAATACAGACTTGCTGTCATTTTTTTATTCATGTCTTCTGCAATATTGTAAACATGTTTGTGGTTTGTTATGTTTTATACGGCTGAGTGCGCACGAGTATTGAAATTTGATAGACTAAAAATACTCTAATGGTGTTCAAGAAACATTCGTTACTCATTTCGCATCGAGCTATTTCTGTAAGGAGTCATCGGGTCGAACAAGACTTGTATTTTATTTTTTTAATTTATTCTTAGATTCAATAATATACGTCATTTTTATGGTTTGGCTAAGTCTTTGGGCTGGTGTTTTCATGCTGAAAAACATTTTCTGTTTGCAGCGGCCTACGCACCAATACCTTATATAACTTTTCTATGATACATACATTACCTCCCTTTGTCTTAAACTCTGTTACGCCTTATCTGTGAAGCTTGTCTATGCTTCGACCGTGAAATTTTTTGCAAGTTCTTGTCGTATTCATAATTTTCACAAGAATAATAAAAATACTGCTGTGATCTATTTGGTTTTAACATCGCATGCTATGTTTGGTTTTAAACGTTAATTGCAACAGCAACACCGTCCAGATATAGAGTTTTTCCTTTTTCTTTGTACCCAGACTCTTATAAATATTTGTCCATTTGCAATATCGTAACAACTAGTGTTGAAATTGATTCATATTATCACAGATGAGACTGATTTTATGGCTAACGAGAAGACCAGAGAGGGCTTCGTCTTTCACACTAAAATTTCCCGACTTGAATGGGTCGAAACATATTTATGCTGCCCTTACCGATATTGTATTAAACGCATAAACCACACAAATATTCTTCACTACCTGTGTAAAAATTTTACCTTTCTTTTGTTGTATTGGAATATTAAAATATATTTTTTTATATTGTTTTCTTACAATGTCGACTTTTAAATAAGTCAATTACAAACAACACAATAGTGCAAAATACGTGACCGTTCCTCAAAGCTTCAAACGGAACAGAAAATATCTATATAATTATAAAATAGTGAAAAAATCAACATGCCTCAAAGCGAAAGCATAGCAAATCACCGTAATGTGTTCCATTGGTGTCGGCAATTTTTTATACATTACATAAACTTGGTTCATATTTATTACGTACAATGAGCTATTATATATTAATATGGCTATTATGTTACCAGCCTGTATTGTTCTCGATTCTGTAGTAGAGATCCGGAAATTTCGCTTGTGAATTTACGGAAAACCAACTCGAACAAAGACCGGAGACTTACCAGCGGTTACTTGGTAACCCCGTAGATTAAAGCTTTAAGCGCATAGAGAGTAGACGGCGCAAAGTAAATCTTTGCGCGTCGGTTTATGACGCGCGGCCGCAACTCTCAATTTATTAATATGCCTATGGTTTGTTATGTTTAATACACTTGAAAAATATGAAATAAACGGTGAAATGAATCCTCACATTTGATTTAGAACACACGTCGCTTTCTTTTCTGGCTAATAAAATGAACTCGCTTCCCGCCACTCGCGCGTGTCTGCCGGACATTGTCGCGTCCCTTCTAGTACGTTCGTATGATAAATTTCAGTGTTTTGATGTCAGCTTGTATATGCTTCATTAAGGAAATAGCCCTTTTTTAAATTCTAATATGAGAGAAAGGGTCGTCGTTGTTACATTATGGTAGTATACTGTTTCTATTTACTTGGTTTCTATCTATATAGTAAGAGATAGAGAACTTCATGGTGAAGCTTTCACTGAAACAGACTTCTTAATTAGACTAATTAGTTGTTTTTGAAGTATGATTAGTGGTTTTTGGAGTTGGTTTGAACAGTTATGTAAATATGTTTTTGAAGGTGGTTTTAATATTGTATTTTTTTTTTGATAAATTAATTTCATTTCGCTTAACAAAAATGTAAGAATCAAACTCAATGAAAATGTTATCACATTCGATGCATAGCATAAACATTGTTCTGTTTATGGACAATGTCATTCTATGTATCATTATTTGTAACTGTTTAAGAAGTCAGAGCGGGTCGTCAAGTAACTTCAAAACACACAACCGTGTTTTACTGAAAGAGTGCGTTATGATCATGTAGTAGAAGTCTGTTGATTTAGCTTTGAAGTAAACTCGATCGGTTTTTCTACCTACTAATTTTGTACTTCCCTATTTTTTCCAATTTTAAATATAAACAACGAAAGGTTATTTAATTATCATTCGCTTCATGATTCGGTCGTTGGCTCTGAAAATTACTATTATAATAATTTCATAAAATACAATCTATAATAGATTAATCAGATCGGCGCACACAAGCAACAATCCCCAATATATCCAGTATGTAGATCTATAAATACGGCGCGAGATAGAGTCTGGGGCAGCGCGGCGCGCGGCGGTCGCGGTATAAATAGATGACGCGTGCGCCGGCCCGCCGCCCGCCTTATTGGGATGCGATGCTGATTGTCGCCTTTTTCACTAGCCGCACCGTCCACCTCTAGGATACGCTAGTAAACGATATGGTTATGCGAACTGGCTCTCGTCTTTAAAGGACAATGTTGTTTATGTTGTAAACATGATGTGATCATTTAATGTTCATTAATTTGAAGATTTCAACATTTATTTAGAGCCATCTATATTGTATAGAGAGAGAGAGAGTTAGAGAGTGAGTTATTTTGATGGTTCTAAATAAGTGTTGAAATCTTCAGTACCAATTTAGAATATATATATTACATAGAGACAGCCCTTGAAACATTTAAGATCTTTAATCCCGTAAGCATATACACATTACTTGTCTTCTAATATTTATCGTAATAGAAATCTAATAGAAAGGGTGGATCGTTGATTCAAATATTAAATACATAGTTAATCGGCGCTATCGGACGATAGCAACCAAACCATCTTAGAAATAGAAGACGGTAATGTCGCGACCTTCCAACTGAAGGCTGGCAATCGATAATTTGGGAACAAATAATATTAATTTCTAGTGGTGAAAATTCGGAAACCTTCAAAATATTTTAATATACACGTTCTCCGTATAATTTAGTGCATATTCCCAACGAAAGATGCGTAAAGCTTCCGTTCTAGAATTGTCTTCGGCGTAGCTTTTTCTTCTCGCGTTTGCAGCTATCTAGTTCGTCTTTCGCGCTGTTCGAGCTTTTTTTTCACGCCCTAATGATAATTAATTTCTTAACCGCCTCGATTATTATACTCTCAGAATTCAGAAATACAGTCAGCCGTTAGCGCGATCGTGAACGTTTAAATTGTATTTTAGAGAGACTGTTACAGCGAAGTGTTGACTAAACGTAGCGCTAATTACGTATCTTACGTCACACCGCTTTTTACGCTTAAGCGTAATAAAAGTATTCGTTGTATAGAACTGAAATATGTATTCGACGAATACGATATGTAATTTTAATTTAATTTTTATGTATTGATTGAACAAATTTTTGATGAAACGAAAAATTTTTTGCTTTAACTACCATATTTATAATTTCATTAATCGTGTGACAGAACTGTATCAGAACCAACAGTAAAGATAGATTTCGCAGGCGTATATAACAACATAACGGACTATCATTTTCGTTTGTCGATAAAGAATTCAATGAATTTATCAAATCTCTATTTAGGACAGTGTTTAGAACAAACAATTATATATTAAAAATTCATGAACAAAAATTACTTTTATGATTCGTTGTTAATGCATTTGCGATTTCCTTTGTAAATTTCAAATTTATGCTTAAATACATTTAAATATGTGCTGAATTTGTGATCCAAGTTATTGATTTGAAATATCTAATCACAGACTCACGCGCACACACACATTCGGCACGCGCGCGCGCGTTTCGTGTATACATGAGTACATACGTCTAATTTTGTGTTTCAAGCGTCGATAAACGATAATCTACTTATATATAATTTCTATATTTCCCTTAATAAACCATCCATCAATGTATATTGTCTATACAACTAGTGTCGATGTTTCACATCTGCCAGGCGTCCCGCGACGGCTTATTTTTTATATGTGCATGCGCGTGCGTGCGTGCGTGCGTGCGTGTGTGCGTGCGTGTGTGTGTGTGTACACATTCATAATAGCTTTTTCCCGCGGCTCCGCTCGCATAGACATAAATCGATGAAAAAAAAATTTTTAGTTAGAATTCGTGTAAAACCCGTTCTCTGTCAGCTTCTACGTCCATAAAAAAGTAATTATGTCAAATTTGAAGTCAATCGGAACTATAGTTTGGAGATGTGAAGAGTCGGTCAGTCAGTCCGTCAATAGATAATATGTACATATAAATGAAGAAACCATTGAACGAATCGGTATGAGACTTTGATCATTTGACGCGGAGTAGTCTATAGGTGGTTTTAGACAATTATCTTTTTTTTTAATTCTGTACACCCTTCTTTATATTTTTTTTTATCTCCTTTGCCCTGCAAAGCGGGGCAGGTGACGGCTAGCGTTAATACATGACGCTAGAAAACAGAATCAACAGGAAACAGATCTACTAACCGAATTTACATTTTGAAAGGGTAATCACCAACTTTGCGCCCGTAGAAAATGCTTAAATTCTATCCCGTCTGTTCATTTGCAAGGTTAATAGCTGAAGTTGTATTAACGACGGCGAAAGTTACGTAATTAATCCTATCAAATAAGTTATACTATTCGGAGTAGAGCTTCGGATCGTCTGATTCGTGAAATTCACCTTTATAATACCATAATACGACTTTCGCAAACGATATCGTCGTCCGCTCTCGCGGAAAATTAAAACTGGTGTTGTACTTGTTAATATATATGATAATTAGTAAAAGGATAATAAAGGATATTAAGTTGTATCAATTTATGATTTCGTTTAAAATAAAAATAGTATATTTATAAATTGACATAAACACTAAGAAAAAAATATTGCAAAATGATTCTATGTAACCATAAGACAAATTGTAATAATGTACTGTTTATAGCTTATTATTTAAATGTCAGTAAAATTTTATAAAAGAAATACGTAATTTTAATATCGTATTAAAAATAGCGTTATTTTTTATATTACACAGTCGAGGGTAAACAAGCAGGCGAGCCATCAGAGACTAGTCACTGTTGCCCATGGACATTCGTAACCCCAGAGAGGTGGGGTCACCAGTGCGTTGCTGGTCTTTTGGGAGGAGGGAATAGAATATGTAATGCAAGGAGACCAGGTTGATGGAAGGGGAAGAAGGTAATGGGTAACCGCAACTCTCACTCACTGGACGAAATGCGACAACGGAAGTCGTTACTTTACATCTGTATTCAGCGAGAGTGTGGTGTTTCACCATTTCAAGACGACCCGGTCTAGTGCTGTAGCATAATTAATCACAGTATGGCTCTATTGCAATAATACACAAACAAAACGTAATACGGACAAAATAACAGATAATTCATCGGCCAGTTGATAAAGATTGCAATACTAATAATTTTTAATGCTACATATTATTTTTGTATATTTAAAATTTTTTTGATGTATTAGAAAACCCGAATGCCTTATTGAGGCGGGTTCATCCACGTTTAGTTTTCCCAGACTTCACGTCGCTCCCTTCGACGTTTGTGGCTCTCGACAACTTGACCAACTTTCGCTGTTGCAGGCAGTCCACAAGACTTGTATTCTTCATGTGAATCTGATTAAACATAGACTTCGACTATCGAATACGTTGGTTGACCTTTGTCATGCTTGCCGAAGTACTTTGTACTTATACGAAGGGCATTCAATAAATTCTCGGTACAGATTTGAAAACAAAGAAATGTAGATTTTTATTAATTTAATAATTTTCATTAATTTTCCAATACAATGCTCCTTCATTTCTACACATTAATTAGAACTGTCAATTACTTTGCTTAAATCTATGTAAAAGTAATTTTCATTTTTTGTGTTCATATGTTCACTCACAGTCGCCCCCAGTGCTTCATTGGTAACGTGTCGATTCCTCCGTAGCTTTTTTTTTCCGGTACTAGAATAGCAAGTAGTCACTGAGGATCACATCTGGACTGTACGAGGTACTGCTACCTGTGATGAAGCGTCCACTGACCGGCCAGCACGAGGGTTGTAATCCATGTTCAACCTTCCACGTTTAATCTCATTCGACCACTTTTTGAACAGATTACAACGGACGAACATACCCCCAAGTAAACACCATCCATTAACTCTTCAAGCATTTTTGGATTCTATCTTGTCTTATTTAAGAATTTATTAACGGCTTGATATTATAATTTCACCAAAAAACATAGAAATGCTCATACTTGTAACGCTTTTATATGCAATATTCACACAAAAGATATTTTTTTTGCGTGTGTATATGGACATAACATATACACTTGTATGGTCAGTATTAAAAAAATCTTATAAAAATGTACAAAATGGGTCATATTTATACCGATAATATGGTGAACGCCCCTCGTGCATAAACCGATTTCAAAACGAGGTCCTTGTACGTCATTATCTCATTGTGGACTGGTTAAAAACAATATCCTCAGGCTTTGAATTGTACAGTGGAAGCTCGACGAAGTCATCTCCGAAAAACTACCTACTGCACGAAATCCTATAGTCTCCCTTTTTGGGTTTGTTAAATTAGAATTAAATAAATGTTTTTTTTTATTTACACACTTTTCGTTTTAGTTTGAAAAGGATGCGAATATAGGACAATTATGTGATATTTCATACAATTAAAGTGGTAAAATTATACGTTGTGTACCTACATAATCTATATTCATTTTGTAATATAATTTGTATAATATTGTAGTTAGTTATAAATTGAATGTCTATAACATTGACACTATACCCGCCTTCATTTTAATATAAGTTTATCTCATATTTATTATTTTTTTTTTAATTGATTTTGTTATGAAAACTCATAAATATATTACACTAGCTAAAAGTATAACTTTGTAATGGCTCGCGTATCGTATCGTATAAAGTTCATATATCTTAAATAAAATTATACTTTAATCATTGGAAAATATTTTTATTTCAAAAATATACTTCTTGATTTTGTTTCCTATCATCATCACGCGTCAATGATCGATTACGATCACGCTTTTTGCGACCCGTCAACGTACGACGTTGTGGCATGTTATTTTTAAAATAATAATTAATGAATAACTTAAAATTATAATACAATAATTAAAACTTTTTCATCACTCGTATCAATATCATTAAATTTTTTTGGGTTATTTAACTGTAGAACTGCTAAAATTAATAGGTCATGTTTTGTTATGACGTTTTTTTGTATTTTTCATTGAAGTTTTTTAATACATGAAAAAACCTATAGATGGCAACATAATTTAAAATATACAGTTCACAGATGAAATCGTTTATGATAGACACTCGTCATACTGGAGGTCACTACACATTACATGTATACTGGAGTCCCCGATCATACAACATACTATAGCAAATACCATGATTGGGAGTTCCAGCATATATAGACATATTTTATAGAACTCAATTCGCGAGCTCTACTACTTATTACAAAGTTATATGATTGTACATTTATATATTATACAATAATGAACTGACCAATTATGTATTAGTATTTGATGTAGCTTACAGATGGAGCCACTGTCTCTCTCTCTCTCTCTTCTTTCTCTCTCTGTATATATATATATATTATTTATATAGTTTTTCTAAAAATAATAATTGATAACACATCTAGACATTAATATGAACCAATTATATTTAATTTTACGTCTAGATACTTTGTAGTTTTTTTGTAAATTGTACCACAAAAAAGTGACATTTTGACCTAGTAGAGGCTCGCTTCGCTCGCCTAATTATTTTTTATTAATAGAAAATAATAATTAAAATACCAGACAATCTACACTCGCGTTAGTATACACTAAGTGTCCTATGTCTGGCTTATCCATATTCAAAAACAGGTAATCTGTGTAAAAATTTTAATTATTGTAGAATTTAGCACTTAAAGTTTTCCTCCTTCATTTCGTTCGGTTCGCACAATGGCACTGGTCACGACTGGGCGAATCGTGTAAATAAACGCAAAAGAACTCCCACGTTCCCACTACTCCCTAACCTACTCCCTCGAGTGAACGCGAGTACGTGGGCACGTGCGATTCCGCACTGGCCGCCTCCAATTCGCATATTATTCAAGTCGAAATAAAACCAATAACGCAATCGTCGTGAATAAAAATGTTTTTTGTCGTAACAATCTAATAAGGAATTTTATGACTATTGTTCATTCATGAATTCGTTCCGAAACTGTTATAGGCATCGCGAGATTTTGTAGAACACACCTCCGCAACAAAAAAAATCAAGGTAATCAACCAATTCTAAATTGTATTCGACTTCACAACATTTTCGTGATATGCCGAAGCACCTCTGGAGAGCATTATTCTTGTATGACAAAGACTAATCAGTGCAATTTTCTCACACGACGGCTACAAAAAAGAAACAAATATGTGAACAAGTTGTGTGGGTTTCAGAATTATAAAAAAAAAAACTACTAAGTCGTTAGATATCACAGCGTGAAGATGTACATTTTTTATTTCTGCATAATAAATAAGTTTACAACAATAAGATCCAGTTTAATATTTTTATGCGTGCTGAGTTTAATAACAAAACAAATAAACAAAGAAGGTGCAATGGAACAATACAAGATCAAAATCTTGGTTTTGTTTAAATATATTGTAACGAGATATTACAATATTCCATCAAAATGCAAAAAGAAAGAATCCAATATTTGGAAAACTTAATTGAGAGAATTTACAAGATCTAAAGACTTAGGCAAGTCGATGTATCAATTTTTTAACAATTCATCGCTATTAAAGTATTTATTACGCAAAACTGTCGTGATTTCGCTATGTCATCGTATATAATGAAACTGACCTTTTAATAACCCTAAAAATAAATTTTTCCTCTCAACCAACTCACAAACTGACCGATATATAATTTATGACCGTTGCTGTATTCTTATCGAAGCTCTGGTGCTACGTCGACCTTTACAAATTTAATTGTACCTAAGGTAAAAAAGGTAATCATGCATCCCCTTTGACGTAAGACAAAGGGACGACATCATACTGAAACGTACATAAAATCTTTGTCGGACATCCCGCGTATTTCATACAAGACGACTGATGGCTAGTTGTCAAATCAGGATTTGATCATCCCCGCTGAGGAGGCATACCCCACCACAATATTGTTAGTTCAGATTGAGGGCCACAAACATTTAAGTTCTAGACAGACGTGGAGGTCGATGTTTGTGGGTTGATGACTAAACTTGACTAAAGTTGAAAATTCATCGGTCAGTATCGAATCCAATCGGTTCCTCGGGATCGAACCCAATCGAACTGGAGAGGCTTCGACGGCAATGCACTTAATCACCTGAACCACTATCGCTCTTAACGGCCAGCGGTTTCCGATTATTAACAGCTCGTTATATCACTCCTCCGTGAAGCTCGTATAGCTTTAGGTGATGTGACCGAGCGGTGTACGCGTAATCGTCATCATTAGTATCGGAGGAGCCGTAACTCGAATCCTAACGCACAATAGGTCGTTAGCGCGCCGCGTGGGCGGCTCCTGTATCGCCGAATGAAAATAAAAGGTCTGAGATAACCGGCAAGGTCGACCGGTCGCGCGAAGTGCATGTCTCTCGAAGTATGTATTATATTATATTTATTTATGAACATATCAGTAATGTAAAATTTATAAATAATTACATTAAGTACGTTCTATGTCCTGATAGGTTTGGATTACCACATTCGTGATGTTAGCGTTCCTCGATTTTATTACTTCATGTTGAGGAGCTTGTGCTGTGGGAATTGAAGGTCGCTTGTCAGCGACACGGTCACATCTTCCGATTTCGACGCCTGAACGTAGTCTCCATGACACGGAGCGACAATGGTTCAACTTGACTTAAATTAGAAAACTCGTCGGTCTCTTTATATTAATAGTAGACGACCAAGGGAAGACATAGAGCACGAATTGGTCGATTCATTCTTAGTCAGAGTGCATTAACTTCGGATTCGAAACCGACTTCCTGAGTATGGCACTTCGGTTCATCATATTCCTCAAATCGAAACTGATTTAGAACGTACACAGGCGCGCTCACATGCGCACACGCACATGTTTTAATTTAAAAGCGATTCGTTGATGGAATGATCTTTGTTATTGACAGGGGATCATCGAGTTCGGAATGACGCATGAATTCCGCTCTCATCCCGTCGAGGCGAGAGCTAAAATGTTCAATGAATCGAATCGGCAACGGGCAAAATTATCTTCCGACTTTGTCTTCATCCCCCATAGATTGTGTGTATCTCCGATCTCGGCCCCAACATCTTTTTCGTTGGCGATTCCGAGTTGATAGTTAAATCCTTAAAACCATTTTAACACTTCACGGAGTCGCACTAGTGACTTCATGTAATGTATACTCACACTTCGTCATCTAAAACCTATTTATGGTATTAAATTATTTTCAATTCTAAATAATCTTTAAATCAACTGCAATTGTAAATTATCTTCATCTTTGAATTGTCTATCATAAATAGCCACTAATTTCGAGTTACATTTTTAAATCATCCATAATTTTGCATTTCTTCGTCCTTGACTGAACAGTTTAATTTCGTAACGTCACTCGCAGGCGGAAACCATCCAGGCCCCCGGAGTCGCCATGTAAATCAATTAGTATACATTGGCAGAAGAAAAGCAAATACAATGTTATGTAGTTTTGGTGTCAGGTACAGGCGGAGATGGAACGGATTATGAGGTAACTTTAAAAACCTCATTACAAGAACCGCCCGCCCACGTGGCCCCTCGTCTTTATTCAGTCCGTTGGGAGTGACACTCGAATCTCGACAAAAAAATCGCTTACACCGAACTCAATCTGGATTAATGATGATACGATGACAGATGTACTCGCTTTATCGATTTGATATCGATCCGGGAAAAAAGCGACCTTGAATACGCGTCGATTTGGAGTCTTGAGCCTGTCTCAGTGAATTCGGTCAAAGAACAGCAACGACAGTAACTTTTTTGTTTTAACAACGATAAATTTTCATTTTTATTATTAAGAGTTAGTTGCGGTCGTTCGGAAAATATAACTGTTATATTTTCCAAACAACCGCATAAGTCTTATCTCGTTAGATTTTTTTTTTACAATAAGCATAGTCATTGTTAAGGAACGAAAGTGGACTTATAGTTTTTCTATGAAACTTTTTTGGCGGTCACAGCCATTTTCACTTTTCGGCATATTTTAGAAATCCATTTTGATCTTTTTGTAGTATAGAGATATTCTTTTATTTATTTAAAGATATGGCTAAACGTTATTATATTTATGATAATAATAGAATTCTATCCTATTTCTAGGTATGTATATAAATAGAAGTAAAAAATGACTTATTGAAAAAATTAATGGCGATTCATGCAATAAATGTCCAAATCAAAATCACACTAATTTGATTTTTTATCATGTTTTGTTACCTTTTTTTTTTCTGAACAAATTCCCAACCGTCTTGACAATATTTCGAGAACTATCCAAATTCTTTTAAGTAATTTAAGCTCACAAGTAATACATAACCAAGAATTATATATTAGTACCCGGGCAAATAATTGCTTTGTTTTTTTGTTTCTTTATTTAAAAACTGCCCTTAACAAACGAAAGCATTATAACTGCGAACTTACCAAAACTAAATACATTTGCATTATGACCTTCATTGCGGAGGCGGAGGCGGACTCGCGGCAAAATAGACTTTCGAGCCTGAATTTAAGTTCTAATGGGCCGGCCCATTAGGGCCTAATGTCCTGGGCCTTTGATACATTTACAATTTCCACTACAAGAGAGATTCGTATGCAAATACTGTACTTATTCTTTATGTTGGCTAATAGTTTTGTATATTAAATAATAAAGGTAATATTTATTCGACGTTTTTAAAGCCCTGCAAGGGTATTGTGATAATTAAATTTTATTGTTTTTCATTTATATAGGACGGAACTACAGATGTGAACTATATTTTTAAGAACATGAATACTTAGGATTTTAGTGCTAATAACGACTTTAGTAATGTTTTCTGGAAAATGATTCTCTTTTTAAACAAAGTCAATAGGACGGTTATTATTCTAGAAGACTATTTTCTAGGTTTCTGTGTGTGTATATATATATATATGTACACACTAGTACGCACACATGCACGCACACACACACATGCAGCTTCCTCACTAGAAAACTTAAATAATTCCAATATAGTAATTCATTGTCAGAATTTTGCAAAATTACGGAAATTTAATGGAACGATAACTATTCGACTATTAAACCACAATAAAAATTAAAATGAAAATAAATATGTGGGAAATAAGTTATTATTGCACTTATACAGCTTAATACCCGTTGAATTATGAATGCGCAAACGACGTTCAATTTCAAGAGGTCCGACTGTCCCAGTATCGACATTCAACAACTGATCACGTACGACATCACAATTCAGTAATTACTAGTTTTCAGTTACATTACGGACTATTCTCTTCCTTTTTAGGGTGTACTTCTTTAACTGTGTTAGTAATAACAGGTTAGAGTGTATCGTCAGCATGTGACGCGTCGATGTAACACACCGTGAAGGTAGTAAGGCCTCGAACTATCCAAGTGGTACCCAAATGGCATATGCTATTGTATAATAACAGCCCCACGCGCACGCGTGTTAGCCTTTAATTCAGTTAGTCGCAATGCAATTAAGTGATTAACATATGTTATAAACGTAACAGATATTGAGTCATAGCAATTATATGTACAAGATTTTCTATAAACTGCTATTCTATTGTGTGAATATTGTCTATCTACGTCCAACAAGCATATATTCTTACGTACTTATATGTAGAAATACAAACACGTTTTTTTTTATATGCAAGACGAGTCACAGTTTGCTTATTTTTTATTTCTGTATGATATTGTTTTCCCCAGAATGTTAGGTTTCTATCTTCATAACAACATAATCTGTACAAGCACACATTCTAAATGAAAATCGGAAGGCTTCCATCGATCTGTTTGTGAAGAACTCGAGGAAAACTGGATATATTACCTCGTGAGATATTAAAAATTATATTGCATATAATATACTCTATGGTTAGACTACTTTTACAGTTGAGCCTTTCGAATGTTCTGATGACGTTTCCAATCATATTCAGCGCAATCACAATTTGAAGGAGCAGGGCCAATGACGCGTTATTAACGATTTTCGTGGACAGGTAATCGCGCCTATTGTCCGTACATATGCATTCGTGCCTGTCAGTTTGTGCGAGTGAATTCGCGTTTGCAGATATCTAGAATTGAATAAATAGACAATAAAACAAATGTAACATAGTAATTATATTACTAAGTGTATTTGAATACCTTTAATCGTATGTTGCAAAGCTGTTCAAATTCTGTTTTTGAAATATATTTATTCAGATTATTTTGTTTCAACATATTTTGTAGATAGCACATTTGCGCTCACAAAAAAAAAATTAAGACTGAGAAACATTTTGGCATTTTATTTAATGTCCATAAAGCATTACATTCATAGAAGTTTTAATAATTTAAAGACTAGTAAGCAATTAAAAAAAATTGGTTGTCTCTAAAGTCGATTTACGGACTATAATTTTACATGATAACGTCATAAAAAAACATTTATGAAAACTTGCAGACTTTTATAAATTTAATTATTAAAATTATCATTATTTTGTATCTCTCTTTCACTCCATCGGACGATGAAGTGAAAGAAAGATAGATGCGTCACAAGCCGAACGCTGAGGCTGATCGTGCCTCTCTATCACTTGTTCAGTGCTCTCGCTCGCACGCTCGTCTCAGGCGGAACGTGACAATGAGTAGTGCTTTTTTGTGCGTGTAACCGGCGTTCATCGATTTATAAGACGTTATCACGTCAAACACTATTGCATAAAGTGCAGTTTCGTACCCTACTAAGTTACAGGACTACAACGCATCTAAACCTGTTTAATTTTGGCGTCGTATATGTCTATAGTTTTTTTTTCTCGTCACGGCACTATTGGCAGGGTCCCGACGAGCGCGTGCCAATTTTCACACCTCGGGGCTAATTAAAAACGTTGTTCTGGCGCCGATGATTAACGGCGCACGTTGAACTCTGCCATTAGTATGAAAACGCCGCCTTTTCTGTCATATTAGTGTTTAGGGTTCCTTATGTTAAAAGGGAAAAAAGGAATCCTTATAGAATCGCTTTAATGTCTGTCTATTTATCTGTCTGTGGTCAAGACCCTTTTTTTCAGGAACGTTTAGAGCTATCAAGTTGAATGTAATATCAAATACTTCGGATTGCAGCTCCATGGAACTGTACAAAATTAATCTTTTGTGTTAATGTTGTAAAAATGCTGCCACTTAAGCCTTATATTTTGAAACTCGCAAGCAAATACAACATATAGAGTAATTTCTGTTGACATAGAATCACGAAATTCAATAAGAAATAAGATGTTCGTTTCATCATAAGTAAATGAAACGATCCGTAAATCATTAGTTTGTAGATATATCACAGGAAATAATATTATTATGTGATTACAAACTTACACTTGCACTTAGAGTATGTATCGCAATGTAGACCGATGTATGAAAGAACATTTTTTGATTCCCTGCAATGAAAATTCGGATTTTGTAAAAAATTGCTTATTTTTTTTTGGAGTTTACTCCTTAAGAATCGATTTCATATTTAGGCCCGGGGAATGGAATTTTATGGGAGTAAAATCAAGTGTTAGATAAATGACGTTACGCTATCGTCATGGTCACTGAAATAAATAAATCGTCATGGTTACTGTTTACATTTCAATCAGTCAGAATGTGACAAATATAATAGATTTTGTCCACGAATCATTGTTAGTGTATACAGAAGGGGGTTCAAAACTATTGAAGAAACGTTACCATGAACTTCCACTTATACTTGGTGGAGATTTTGATATTGATTTTAATAAAGAAGATGGTTTCCGTTTAGTACAATTTCTGAAAGATGAACTGAACTTAGATTTAATTTCTGACAGAACACTAGGGACAACTATATATGGTACGACTATTAATGCGATGTTTTCACGATTTATCACACATGTATCTTCCGACATTCATGTATCATATTTTAGTTATCATAAATCAATTGTTTCAGTGTTTAATGATACCGCTATTGTTCCTGTGATAAACATTACGCAAGATAACGTCAATGATAGAAAAAATCAATCTTACTAAAAATTTTATTCTATAACATAATTATTTTCAATATTTTCTTAAATGACGAATGAATTGTTTTACTATTAACATAAATAAATGAATTGTGCTTTGAATAATATAATAGATGCTTTCATTTACCATTATACTAATCTATATGTACGACATCATCTTAAAGCAGTAAAACTCCATTCGTGCGTCGGAGCTGACACACTTTTTTTTTTTGAAGAAAAACAATTGAAAGTTTTGGAACTCCCGGGAACTTTTTTAAATTCCTTGCATAATTTATTTTCTTGTTCGTAATTCCTCACCTTTTAGGACAAGAAGGTAGCTAGAAGAAGAGTTGTATGTACCAGTGCACGAGATCTGTTACTTAAGAAGTTTTCATATTGTATTTTATACGATCAAAAGTGTTTATCAGCGGAGGTTGCGTTTAATAAACAGGCTTCGAATACTGACACCACGAACACGGGATGAATGGTTCCGTGGGATTGTATGGGGAAATATAATATGAAGTACATACATGTATGCTAGCGTTTGTCAGCGGCTCCGGCCACGTGGTCGTCGAATGAATTGTTTCCACATCCATATCGACCGATCGCGCTGTCAAGCATGATGCCGGTGTCGTTTCTTCTTTCGATTTCAATCTCTGCCCCGCTTTAGAATGAGATTCCGGTGTCGGTCTTGATTACGGTCTTTTCCAAATATTCATAATTCATACCAGAGGAACCAATATTCTGACATCGAAAACACACGTAATGCCGCAATTATTTTTTTATTATGAAACAATCTTATTCACGATCTTGATCCTGATCCCCGTCCTGCTCTCGATTCCGATCCGGAACCGATCTTGAACTTCAACCTCTCTTGAACGTTGTCGTTATCAATAACCGATCGCCATAATTGAAGAATACTTTTTACGATAACGCAAGCAAAACTGCGAGCAAAAGTTACTGTATTCGTAAATTATAGCTTATATGTTGTTCCAATGTATAAACTATATTACTGTAAAGCATATTATGTGGGCAACCACCGATCGGCTGTAAGGTTTGATCCGGCCCTCGCAACATTTTGAAAAATATAATATTGGATATCTATCGCAAAAAATTATGAACACTACTTCAAAATGCACTACTTTTTGAACGCGGCCCGCGAACGTATTTGCACACTAAAGTTTGGCCCACAACATGTCAAAGATTGCCCATACCTGCTTTAAAGTGTTTAAAGCTAATCTGTTCAGCTGTCAAAACGTGATCGAGTAACAAACATCCAGACGTCAAACTATCACATTTATAATATTAATAGGAAATAATGAAAGCGATTTAATGAGAGATTTTCATAGATTTTTTTTTCCATGTATAAACTAGATTTCCTTTACATTGTTACGCCCAAATCGGCGAACAAAGCAGAAGAGACACGTGCCATTTGTTCGTTCGATATCGTCGCGACGAATAACAAGTTGATGCGATAAAACGTGATGTTCGGCACCGATCGCGCGAAGGCGGTTTCCTATCGCGGGGCGCGCGCCGCGAGACTTGTAAAAGAAATTTCGGGATTTGTTTGTTCAAAATTAATTTTGTTATCCGTTTTGTTAGGTAACAGTGAAACAGATACACGTTTATTCCAAAAATACAATCTGCATCGTCAGGCTTGGACCTCTGAATAGAGACATTTTCGAAAGCGGATACCCTTAGTTGCAGTTTTTTTTTAAACGAGAATATTTCAAATGCGATTTACGGAAACGCGAAAAAAAACTTTTTCCATATAAAGAGGAAACGGAAGGAAACGGACAAGACGAGAACTGTCATTATAAAAGTTTTTATGTACTGTAATTATACTTATTGAATGATAATTTATGTTACGTGGGCGATTAAATGAAAGTATATTTGACGAAATATTTCTATTTCTCCCTATCAAATTTGGACGCATATAAAATATGATTGTTTTGAGATAGATTTTAACGAGATCGTTACTGTTTTGTGCAAGTAAATATTTCGAGAACAGTTGTTTTATTTATTAGACAAATTAATTAGCATTATAATCAACGTTAGCTCACTTCTAAATTTAGATACAGCAAACATAGGTTTATTGAGTTCAACGTATGTATTAATACCTGACATGTTATACCTAACACTTTTTCTCAATTCTCATTTCGCAGAACTACGTGGCATCAACGCCGCCAAAACCGTCATCGGCGCCTGCGCACACGACGCTCCAGCGGTGCGTGAGGAGCAGCGGCGCCAACCGGGTCATCCCGCGGTTCCACTTCCCGCGCGGTCGGCCGCCGCCCGCGCACCAGCACGAGCACGCGCTGCATAAAGTGCAGTCCGCGTTCGCCACTTTCCCTAATAGTCAGGTACGTAGATCTTTTTTCTAACATTTCATTCTTGAAGGGATCCATATTAACTTCATGAGACCTTCCATAAAATACATTCGCAACAGTGAGGGGATTGCTTAGCGCGACGAAATGTGACGTGAGCGAAGGGAGGTCTAAGAAAACGTGACGTTCGCCCTTCATCAAAATTTAATTAATATTTTTAGATATTAATATTCACATACTGATAATCGGACTATTTATTAATCACAAGGCATCCCTTTTAGTATCTAGTTTTCGTAATATAATTCTTACAAGCAGGTCGCAGACGAGTTACGTAGCTTAACAAAGGAGGGAAGGGATAGGAAAGGGCGAAATTTAGAGTGACGTATTTTATGAACCGCTCTTGAAATTATTTGCCGCACATCCCTTTTTTAAAAATATCTTGTTAATTACAAGCCAAAAACACAGGCCAAGTATGTAATGTTACGAATTTTTTGAAAATAACTTCGAATTTTAACTTTTTCATATACTTTGAATACAAACAAAAGGGAGAGTCGGAGGTTTCCATAGACGCCAATTATGAAAATGCATAATGTGGATACGTCAGATTTGTTCGATATACTAAAACCATACTTTGTATACTAATATAGCTTAAAAATAGAACTTTTTACAATCTTCAAAAATGTTTTTAAACTTGTCACCCAAATTTTATTGTTTTTAATATACAAATACAACTACATATTATAAAAGTTATGTATTTCGTATCTACGTATAAATGTATCAGATATTATTTAAGTACAATGAGCTCAGTATCGAAAATTATAGTGTGTAGTATATTAGTGTTAGAATATTATACTTCCGTACATTATTATTAAATCAATACACTATATACGAGGGGCATTCGAAAAAAAAAACTAGATACACAAAAATTATAATATTTATCATTTATTACTAATATCCCTCCTTTCAGAGTATTCACCCCGAGCATGCAAACATTTCTTCATGCCTTCAAACCGCTTGAAACATACATCTAACCACTCTTTTTCAAATACATCAGAAATTTCGGAATTGTGAACAACCAGTGCATCTTCTTTGCTCTCAAATCTCTTGCGATTAAATATTTCTTTGATATTGGGAAACAAGTAAAAATTTCATGATGCTAAGTCAGAAGAGTATGATGGGCAAGGTTTTCTACCTTGCCCATCATACTTATTTTACACATTTTTTAAACAAAATATCAAGTGTCCTTGCGGGCGTGTGCGGTACAGCGTAGTCATGGTGCCAAAGAAGATACCGGATTCGTGACATCGGTCGCTTGTCACACCAAACTGATGATACTGCTAGGGCACAGACTGTCACATATCGCTCGGAATTAACTATCATTTGATGCTCTAACACCAGTATAGCGATATAACCGACATTACAAAAAACGTAACGCCCTTTAGTATCCGTGGTCTTCGCGCACGGCGACATTTCATTGGTGTTGGTTCATTTCCAAAGTGTCACACACGGTCGATTGTCGTTTTATTCCGGGGTCGTAGTTGTTCAACCATGTTTCGTCACCGGCAAGTATATCGCATACGTTTTTTCTCTCAATTCTGTCGAATTTTCAGTCCTCATCTCGAATAGTGCTTATGGAGAGAAAGGTGACCGTGAATAATGGCTTGCGTCGCTGCCGATCCAATACCCCGTTCTCGCCCAAGCTCTATATACGTAATTCTTCGCTTCCTCTCGCATCAGTATTGCAATTTTCCTTGCACGTTTTCTTTAATGACTACGCTCGACGGTCGACCTGTCCTCGCTTCGTCTTCAAAGCTTCCCCGTCCTCCTTTAAACTCATCAAAGCAATTAAAAGCTGTTGCTCGCGGACAAGCAGACTCGCCAAAAGTATTTAATCAAAAGTTCGAAATGTTCTTAGGGCTATAAACCTTTTTTTTGTAATCCGAATAAATTATAGGGCGAAAATGACATCAACTAAGTTCCATTGTTGCAAGCGAATTTCCACCAGATTTTCACAAAAATAAGCATTTGTAAAGAAAACAGTATTTGAATTCAAATATTTTCCATTTTTAAATTAAAATTTATCACTAAATATTCAGTATTTATAATACTGTATTACTTACCAGTAATACAGTATTATATCATATTTTTAATTAAAGAGTAACTAATTATTTTTAGCATACCCCTCGTAGGTATCGTTTATTATAATAATAATAATACCAACGAGGCTTCCCACAAGCATGTAAGTACTATTATTCCTTTTGGTTTTTCTTATTTGTTGTTTGTTAATTTTCTTTTACAAAACAAATTCAGTCCAAAACAAATCGTAATTTATAGAATAGTGTTGCGTGCTAAATTAATAAAAGGAATGACAAAATAATCTCCAGCTAATAAACAACACAATAGGGTTTCATTTTTTTACGTACATGTATGTTTTGATTAAAAAAAATTGATGAATTTTAACTGTTTCAATTGGTCCTGAAACGTCCATCGGTCTTTTTTTTCCCAACTAAAGATAACATATATAGGATTTTGTTTACGACAAAAGATGACAGTGACAAATAACTGTAACCATTCTATATGCCGTCGCTCGTTACTTTAGTACAAAGAAATTTGGGCATTGGGACTTGTTCTTCAGTTAACGAAAAATATATTCTGAAATGAAAAGCGATAAAGTTAAAAATGTTCTAAAGACTAGTGTTTCTTCGTGTTGGTTACTTGGGTGGGTTCTATTTCTATGTGTTCACTTTTTTTAATTCAATCACTGAACCTTAATTTTAATGGAATGTAACGATGTGTGGTAATGAGTACATATGTGAATATGTGATGAACGAGGGACGGTAAGACCGATGAATTAATATGTTACAAAAAGCTACGAGGCTAATTAAATTTCTGCTAACGCATCGAGTCCGGCGAGGTTTGGCGTTGTGGGCCAACGCTCATGAGCGCGAAGACCTGTGATCCTGACAAAAGGTGATGCACCTAGGAGTTCTTTAACTCAGTGACAATTGTTGTTAATATCTCACCTTGTACTGCTACAACAACGATTTAATATTTGACTTAAGTTAAACAGTCATAGGACTCAGTCTACTCCAGATCAATATTCGAACCTAGGGACTTGTGGGTTCGAGGGCAACACTAACGACTATCGGTCCATTGTTGCTCAGTCTAACCTTTTTTTTTTGCTCTATCATTCTCCTTCAAAAATTCTTATCTGGAATATGCTCAACGCACACCGGACGGCAGAATTCTTCGGGTACGAAATGAAAAAGTATAGGCACCCATATGCGTCGACAGTTTTCTCGTCGCGCTCAAAGAGGTCTATATTAAAAAAGTTTCAATAATATTGAATCCGTTACGAAATTTGTGTCTACTTTGTGCTATATGACAAAAATTTTTTCGAGGACTACAATGCGACGCAATAGGTTTAGATATGAGACCGGATTGTTAAAATGTTTCGAGTTAATATTCGTCATTGTTAAACAAATCGTCAAGGTAGATTCAAGAAGTGGCAATTTTTTTATGTCGATTTATATATCGCAATTGTCTATGGTTTATAAAAAAATAAGCGAACACTTTTTGTTCGACGTAATAGGTGTTTATAATAATTTGAGAGTTTATGTCCTTTATCAATCTGTAATTTTTCCTTTTTTTTTTTGATGTTCTCGTCAAGTAAATATACCTATAATAAAAAGCTGTCGTTTAAACAATAAAATAGGTTTCCTAAGAAATAAGAGTCAATAAAATTAAATAAATAAATTTAATTAAACGGTTTTATTGAAAATAATTATGTGAATAATGTACTACTAAACGCTAATAAATAATTAGGTAGATCTTAGGTACCAGTCAACACACTACTCTTCTCATCGATCTAGGGCATTGATCAGATAAAAAAGTAAAATCGTGGGGCGCATGAATTTCAGGAATTAACCAATTTCGAAAAGCGTGAAATTCCCCATAAGGTCCATCAAACCGATTCATAATATTATAAAAAAGGGATAAGCATTAGAAATTTGATAAAGAAATAATTTTTTTTTACATGCATTTTAAATGGGAAAGCTTCAAATTTAAATAGATAAGTACTTAAAAATGATAATAAGAACTCAAACTTGGTTAGATTTTTTTTTCTCTAGGTAGAAATTTTTTTTTTTTTGCGGAAATGAATCACCTAATGTAACATACATTCAAACTTTTTTCCTTAGTTTCCCATGTACAATAAGCGGTGTTGGTCATCGTTCCGGGTGAGACTTTGAACAAAGGAGAAAAATTTAACGTTTCACTTTAATAATGTATTTTGTTCTTATTGAATAAACAGTAATCGATTGCGACTCCTGTGCAAATCGAATTATCCATTGCCACTTAATTTCGGTGATTAGTTAAATTTGAATATAAATCTCTCAATTTGAAATAAAAAGATAATGGGGTGGTATGCCTAGACAGTGCCTTGATTGAACACGACACAGCGGTGCACTTAAACGGTCAACGAACAGGGATGTATAATTTCCAACAAACATTGGGCCCCGCGTGCGCAGGACTGTCGCTTAGTGCATTCTCCTTGTAAAGGACATCCCTCCCCATTAGCGGGCCGTCTCGTGTGAATTACACGTAGCTTTTAGCAACAGAGAACTCTATTGGATAAAGTATGTGAAACCAACTATCAAAAAAAAATACAACAAAAATCTTTCAATCTTTCACCAAAATATAAAGAACACATCATTTCTTCACTTTAAAAAAAAATACATTTTGTATATTCCGTGTGAAAAATGTTTTGCGAAAATATTACTTTTTAGATTCCATTGACTTTTAAGTACAGTATTTATCAACGCACAATACTTTGCCACTGTGAAGTTCATCACGAAAGTGTCGCAATGGCGTAAAATAAGAACGCGGCGGAGAAGAAGGAAGGGTCAGGGAGCGTAATACTTCTGCAGTAAATCATTTGCAGCCAATTCAGAGCGGCAAAGTTTCGTGCGTTATACTGTACGTAAACGGTTAAACTTATGGTTGTTTGTCTAACATGACAAAGTGTAAGGCTAACTGTAAAAAAGGATCTGGTATCATTAAAATTAATTGTCATCAAATGTGGCCAATGAAACTTCAAATGACTATGAGATTGGTCTTTTTTTTCAAATTATACAAAAGAATTGTTTAAGTAACCATTAGCGCCCTTGAGTCAGGCTCTAATGTTTTTTTTGCGAACAACTCCACTGCCACACTTGATGGAGCGTCTCAGATATCAAATCTAATATTTGTAGTTAACATTAATAAAGCCCTAAAAAGCCTATTTTTATCAAGAAAACTTAATTTGATCTTGTTTTCAATCGAAAAAAAGGAAAAATACCTTTTCGTTTGATAGATAGGTACATCTAGTGATCCACTTGATACAAGTATTGATTAATTACAAAGTTATTAATTAGAATTAAGTAATTTTTTCATTTGATCCGTCTTGGGATGCACTTGATACCAGTTTCGATAAATCAATGCTTAATGAAATTTTAATATATTTGGAATCCACTTCAAATTACTCATTTAACTTCATACACACAGCAGACACTTCGCCGAAGCCATACAACGGCGTGCGTCGCGCTAGAATTGAGACGTTATGTAAATCGAGCCCCGGCGTAATCCGTCGAGTTCTGGAAACTCGCGCGCCAAACTCGAGCATCCTCGACGAAACCCTCGGAAGGACGATTCGGTTCACGGTTTTTTTTTTCTCCGCCTACAAAAATAAATTTCGCACAATCACCAATCGGCGCGATCTAAAACGGCGCGGACCTTAACCTCACATCAAAGAAATTGACCGACGAAAGTGTGTGCCGAACACGCGAACCGATAATTTTCCGTGGTCGTTCAAGCGAATAACTCCAGTGATCGGAACATGATAAAATGGTGACTTGTCCCGTTGTCCTTGGTGTGCCGTGCCGGCACCTATGTCGAAGTATACTTGTATAGGGTTACCTCCTAGGCTAAGAACCGAGCGAGTGCAATACCGTTTCGTATGTCGCGAGTTCAATATCTCGCATATTATTGGAAAAAACGAGTTTGCCGATCCTCCGCCACCCCGTAACGCTCACGTACCAGCCGTATATTTATGAAAACGATTTTCCTTTGTCGGTACATCGGTCGAACACCAGTGAACGCGTCGCTAAGGGACTTTATTCGATGCGAAATCGTTTGTGGTTTTAGACTATTGATTTTAGATGTTCATACAGCCTTCACTGCTCCTTTCATTTATTTACTTTCATAGGTTTCAGCAAAGCGGACGGATCACTGCTATTATTTCAGATTATCAATATATTTATACAGCGTTCTTTAGCAGGAAAAATAAAATTCCACATAAGCCCGAACGGTTTGAATCTGATATCAAGGACACTGTCTGGTTCCGATAAACCGATCAAGGGAAAGCGCACAAAACAGAATAATATTTTATTTCTATACCGAACGCCTTCCGCACGCATTTTATTCGATTCAATACAAACAAAACAAATCGGAAGTTCGTGGACGCCGCCTTAGGCCGCCTCCGATAAGGTCGCTTCTATCGGCGGCTACAATTTTATTCGGAACGGTGGTGGCCCTTTGCCAGAAGCTCGAAAAAATAATACATGCAGACGCAAATCAAGGCGCACCCTTAAAAGTTAATTACTAATTTTTTCTGCTTCGATTTTAGTTATTGTCAATACTCAGCTGTTCTGTGGTAACGATTTGGTGGGTTGTTATTAAAACCGAACTATTATTATTTAATTCATAATGTTCGTGAAACTCAATAAATAGGGAATTCAGAAAACAATACGATATAATACCAGTGGTGAGGGGAGTGTAATGAGATATCACGTGTATTCATTTTTCGTTACATACATGTGATATTTAATTACACGATTTCCCACTCCGCCCTCCACAACAACCGCCCGGCTTACCAAAATACATGTCTTTATCTATTATATGATATTATAATTTTTTAAAAATAGTTTGTATTAAAAGAATAATTTGACGTGGGGAGGTCAATCTAAAACCTCATCATGTGTCACTGAGGGGGGGGGGGGTTAAAAAGTTGCTAAAAGCATCACGTGATTAATGGACTACTCCTTAACGATAAGGCGAAACCTCGTACTGCCTAAAAGTTGTTTTCACTGTATAGACTTTTTTCCGAGCTCATCAAACTTAGCTTCAGCCGACTACAACATTTTTCACATAAGTTTCTGTAGAGAGTTAAAAAAGTTCTGCGAACCAATAAAAATGCTTTTAAATTGATCTCCATAGTTTCCTTGTAAAGTTATAGATAATGTGAATAAAATTACTTTGATTAAAGAAATATCTATGTCTATCTTGAAGAGATAATATTCCGATATTTAATATGGAATGATCGTTTTCATATTTTGTTTTTTAAATTGAAAAAAAATTGAAATTAATGATTTAATTCCAATTTTACGTGACAAGTGTGATTTTTTTTGTTTATTATACTTAAAATGGGTAAATCATCGCTTATAATATACCAGTGTGAGGATTACTTGTAAAATGGCTACAGCAGCGCTCTCGGCACAGAGGATCATGACCGTAATACGATGCTGGCAGCTCGCCAGCCGGACACGGCTACCTTATTGCTTGGATGACTAGCTGTTTCAGAAGACTCGTGTTCGCCGTGCAGAACGTTGTAACAATATAGCAATAGCGGTATGTAAGCTTATTGAGCTTATATTAACCACTAACGAGCATCACTAATTATAATATACGATGCAAAAGGAAGGAAATCGACCAAGCGTCACGACTCCCGCAGTTGGTCGATTTTCAAAGTCCAATTCAACAATTTCTATATAAATCTAGACTTTTTAAATCCACATAATGAATGCTATTGTGTTTTGCGCGCACTTTATGAACCTGTTTATTTATTATGGTAATTATTACGTATTATATATACAAAGTTTTTCTATAGCTAATATTCAGCTTTACTATCGCTTAATTCATTAATATATTTATTTATTATATTTTCGAATTCGACGACCGTGAAATCCGTGTTGAGCGAAAAATAATAAACCTAATTAAGGCGAATGAAAACTCGAGACGCGCATTGCGCAGTTTGCAGATCGTAAACCTCCGCGGTTGAAGTCGGTGCATACCAGGTTGCAGATCATCAAAATGAACTCTCAATCTCCTGAAATAAGATTCAATTTTGTATTAGTAGTTGTGGTTTGTTTGTCGTTAAATCAGGATAATAAAACTCAAATGTTTTTTTGTTTGACTCGTACTTTATACGCGCCTTGCAAAAGTCTTATTGAGATGTTTGCACATCGTCTATAGTTTACACGGAATATCTCTGTGGTAATAAGTATTTAGACCGACCAAAGTAGATTTTAAGTTTTGTGTTAAATACCGAGATTTATTATTTGTTTAGGACACTACTAGCTGTTGCTACTTCATGAACCGTATATTCTCATATACTTTTTTAGTTCATTTCAATTGAATATACGAATTTTAGACACTAATAAATATGAAACGAGTCGTATCGATAAATCATGTCCGCTTTTAAATAACACCGTAACCAATTTTATTTATAAAAAAAAACGGCCAAGTGCATATCGGGTCACGTGCATTGTAGGGTTCCGTCGTTGCTCGTCAAAATATGCGCACTTAAAAGAAGGCTTTTTTGTTTGCTACTACAGACATATTGATTGAGTTAATCGTTTAGTGGCTGATAACGTTTAAAATGGATCGGCTGTTGTGATTTTATATTTCTTTAATTTGGTTTATAAACTTATATTTATTACCTGTTATATACAACTAATGACTTCTTTTAAGTAATTTTCAATGGAATTTGTACCACATTTTGCTTTTTACTTGTCCAAGTACATCGTGTAAGTTGTTCGACTATTACTCGTTAACTTGTAAGGCTTACTTAGCAACGATAATATACCTTTTAACTTCTTTATATGTATGCATAATGTGGTATATTCACGGCATTAGAATTTTCACGTATCCAAAAAAAAAACCATTTAACTGGCGGGGGGCGCACTGGGCTCTAACGAAAATTTGCAAACTAATCCTTAAATCGAAAAATGGTTTTCTCATATCAATTTACTGGGATACCCTAAAAAATTTTTTTATTAATATTCCATTTTATCACTTTGTCGGCGGGGTTAATTTGTATATATATACCAAATTACAGTTCACAAGAACAAATCATTTTGGGGGGAGCCGTGGACAGACGGACGGATAGACGTGGCGAAGTATAAGGATTCCTTGTTGACTACAAAACCCTTAAAACAGATTAATATCTAATATTACACGAGTTAAACGACGCTTGCAGAACGGTTTGTAATATTCTAAATAAGCTGAAAGTACTTTTTGATTTATTGTGACGAAACTAGAAGGATGTTCGATGAGAAATGATAGAAAAACTTCGATGCCCATCTATCAGCGCGACGTGATTGGCGAAATATCTATTACTTTGACAGGGTAATACAAAAAAATAATCTTATCTCGCGCCATATTTGAATAGAAAAAAAAAACGGAAGAGGAAACAGAAAAAAAAAGAGTCAAAAGTAAATGAACGTAACCTTGCATAGATGGATTAGGTCGGTTCGTGTGTCGGTCGCGACGTAGCGCGTGCTCTGCGTGGGAAGCTTCCCACGATTAAACGCTGTAGACGCAGACGTGTCCTCGGAGTTATCACCTTCGCGACACGTTCAGAATATGATATACTAAATAATTATTATTGTACTTAATTATTGTGCAGCGCTTAATGAATGGTGGTGTCGTGACATACCTACCCTTTAGAAACGAATTCTATTATATTCGGCAACTATTAATCATAAATTTTGTTTAAGGGTGTTTCGTAAAAAAATAATAGAAATTTTATACAGATAAATATTGTTAGTTTAATTTACTTTTCCATAATTTATAAAAAATACATGTTAATAATGTAAAATAAAACAAATACTTATGCATATTAATTATGTAAGGACTATTTAGAGCGCTGTGAGAGTGGATAGATTTCTCTCTCTCTCTCTCTCTCTCTGCAAACAGTAAGTATAGAGGGAGAGAGATAGAAAACCCGTAAAGTTTTAAAGTATTTTTTTTTTATATTTGCATCTCCGTCTCACTTCCGATGTTGATTCTGATCTCACTTCGGTTTCGATCCCGATTTTAGTTTCGATTTCGATCTCAATCGCGCTTTCGATGCTGATCCTGGGCCCGCTTACTGATCCCGACTACAAAACTTGATGGTTCAAGGCGTCAATCAATACATCCATCGATCTGTGTCGATATAGAATCGAGGACGCAATCGTGATTGTGATCGGGAAGGAGGCCAGTTTCGGAATCTAGAGCGGCATCGAGAACGGATCGAGGACCGGAATCGAAACCGGTACCGGGACCGCGATCATAGTTGGCAGCGCCATCGCCCGAGATAAAACATGGAGAAGAAAAATTATCTTTGTTCCCGAAGACGGAGCTGCACGTGAAAGCCGATAGCTCAATTTCTTTGATCGTATATTTTACCAGTTTCTGTGTTTGATATACAGCAGTTACAATTTTAATTTGTTTTGAAAATATAAAATGTAGATATTGTGCTTCAAATATAGGAACTATTTATATCGTGTCACTGACTTTATTTTACGTCTACTGATAACGCTATTTTGTATTGCATCATTTTCACGTATATCCAACATTTATTCACCGCACTCCGATAAAGCACTCAAGCATTGCTTTTTCTTCGCATTTAATTTGCAAATACCTGTAGGTATCGCAAATTAAAAATATACTCAATAAAAATACATGTTATTCAGGAGTAGGAGTTTTGATTAGTAAGAGAATTTTTAGAATGGGTTGTATAGTTACAGAGATTACGCCTAATCCAAACAAAGAAACAAACTTTACATCTTTAGAATATTAGTACAGATGCAATTAGCATAAGCTACCGCATAGTTCATCAAACGAGGTCAAAATTATACACCAGCGCGCGCACAATGCGCATGTGTCGAAGCAGATCTGCGCGTAACAAGTAAGGTTGGAATTATTAGACATTCAGGTGTTTACTATTGTTTTAAATTCAATGCATTTGTGACGTTAAATACTATAACTTTCCTCGCCCAATTCTGTATAAAGTTTTGTGACGGTTTTGAAACATTATATATACCGAAAAAAATTTCAACGTAACTCAAGCAATATGCAATGCTGTGTTTTCTATCTCGCATGAGTTGCATCCGGACAATACACACGTAAACGTAATCCACTACATCTGTTATCCATCTTTTGATAATTACTTCTTAAAATCTGAAATTGGATGAAATAAGTGGTAAGTATCCGATTCCTTGAGAAATAACGCCATAATTTTATGGCGTTATTTCGTTATACAAGGCTGGAGCGTCTATGTGAACGGTCTTATATACCTATCTTGATCAAACATACGCGTGTAATATGGTCTTTCTATTTTGCATTTCTCAGTTTAACTGAATTTGGATCTACTTTAGAAACAACTTATTGTTGTTCTGTGACAACATTAAAATCAACAACAATTATTACATAAATAATTGAATTAAATAAAGGAAGACAACATTTGAATATTTACATGGTTCTTCATAATTAAAGATTTATTCTTGAATGTGTATAGTGTGGTTTTGGATGATGACCGTTTGGGAAAATTTTCTTTTACAGAAAATATGTCATTTTTCATCTTCGATAACAAGATATTTGGCTCCAGTGTCGTTATATTTCCGTATCTGTCTAAATAATTCCGGCACAGAATAAATAGAATGTTATACTGATTGAATCGTTGACATTATTTACATCCGGCTTCGTTCACAGTTAAGGAACGAGCTTTACAAAAAAAAAAGTAAACAATTTATTACACGTTTTATTTCTCGTCTCTTATTGGCTCAAACTATATACCGAGTCTTTTTATGTATTACCTACCCATTCCCTATCTGTATATCTATCCGAAAAAGAAGTTAATGTCCCTGCGATAGAGCGGCGGCCTCTTTCGCCATTCGGAAAATGTAGGTCAATCGCTGGCCCGTATCGCGACCGGCGCGGGCGCGCCAGCTCGGCCGCCGGAGAGCCGTATTTTGTTAAGGAGCTAGCCCGCATTACGCTTGTGGCGCTAAATCATGGGATTATGAAAAGCTAACCGACGTCCACGGGGATAACAATACGATTTGTTTCACGAATTTATACTTTTCCGGATAAAGACGATTCTGAAAAAAAAATTATATATATAATTTTTTTTTTCAGAATGTTATCAGTGTTTCTAAAAATATCGTAGACTTTATCCTCTGATTTATTGTCATTTTGATGAGGTTACCTATTTTTTATTTAATGAAATATAAACTGTTGCATATTATTATTTATTTTTATTATTAACTAGATTCCGCGCGCGGCTCCGCCCGCGTAGACATAAAATGAATTTCTTGATCTTGTATATAGATCGATTACGATCTTAAGCGCTATATTATCCTGTTTTCGAATCCGATTACGGTCCTATTCTCCATGTCAATTTTTCTCACTCTCGATTCCGATTCCAGTCTCGATTTGGATTCTAATTTTGAGTCGATTTCGAACTTGTCCCGTCCTCGATTTCGTACCCTCCTGGTCGCGTCTCTCGATTCTGCTCTGTCTCGTTTGCAATTTCGATTCTGTTACCGGTCAGTTCAAATTTTGACAAAGTCGGGGTAAACGGGATAAAAAATAAATTTTACCCTATACTATTAGGGGATTGTGTAGCTATCTGAGTGAAAGAATTTATGGAATCTGTAGCAGTACAAATATAACATAGCAGTATAACAGTGCAAATGCAACAGATGAATACAAAGCGAAATGTTAATAAGTCCATTGTACTCAGGGAAGTTCTTATTAATAAAGTAATTCTTAGAATCAGTTCAATTGTACATAACGTCATTGGCAAGTACATATTTTCAACTTATCGTCAGTTTCATAATAATTGGATGATTGGTTTAGGCACGCAAGGACACGAACGAAATACATACTCATTTCTATACATTATGCAACCCAGTTTCTCCCCACTTAATTTTCTAAAAAAAAACGCGTTGACGAGACGCGTTTTTAATAAGCAATGTTTATATCGAATTGCATAGTCGTTGGTCGTTCCCTTAAAAGTTTGATACAAAATTCGACCCCCCCTTTACGTCGATAAATGTCGAATTTCAAAAATTCATTCTTCATGGATCTTAACATTTGTGACGTACACAACAAGCTCGATCAAATTCCATTTTGATCTGGCTGACAGTTTCAGAGGTCCGTGTAGGTAGATCGTTTTTCTCTAAACTTACTGTTTTTATTTCATATTATTTAATAAAACACATCATCAACTGATGTACTGTTAATGATAAACTCTTTATGCATAAAATTTCCATACTATTGTTTGTATCAGGTTTCACTTACGCATCGGCAAAGGTATACGCTACGAAAATCATTTTATTTCAGATTAAGGACCTTAACATTGATTCAGTGTCGAAAGTATCGAAAACTGTGAAAATTTTTTCACTTAATATAAAAACCGTCATTGCGGCTGAAATATTAAACTTAGATACATGGTGCCGCGGACTTTTTTGTAAAATTATTAAGGAATAATATTTTTGCTCTATATTTAATTTCTTTCTTTCAGGCGTTTAGGCAGCGCTCGCCGATAAATAAAGCAGACGTTTAGTTTTTTCTTCGACTCCAATTATCGTTATCTTTTTTCTTACTGAAAATAGATGTTTATAATAATTGAAACTAACCTATAACATAAAGGATTAATGTTATAGGTTAGTTTCAATTAAGTTAGTTAGTGGTTAGTTAATATAACGGATAAGTAGTTCCATAGAGTATTCCTTACGTCTAAATTTACGAATTCATAAAATATACCTCTTTATAATATTAGTTTTATGCAATTTAACACATTTAAAAGAAAAACATCAGATCAAATAACAGACTTGCATAACGTATTAATCATAAAAAAACCACAATAAAATTATCATTGACAGGCACGCACACGCACACACAAAGATATAAAAACAAATAAATATAACTAGTAAAGAAATACAAAAATAAATACATTTTTTTTTATTATTTTTACCATACGGCATACGGACACTAGATATAGTCCAACATTTAAGCATTTAATACATTTGTATATGGGGCCGTCCATATATTACGTCATCAATTTTTGCTGATTTTCGACCCCCTTCAATCATCCTATCGTCATTTCCTAATGACTCCCCCTCAAGCAAAACTAACGTCATTTCCAGTTTGACAAAATTAAAACATTTGCGGATTCGAAAAAATAGGGTAACATTAAAACGTTTTGTTATAGAATCATCTTTTTTATTATCATGTACTTTGGCAATGTTCATTAATATAATAATATTATTCTTCCCTATTCTATACATATATTTAGTTTCCTTTGGATAGCTCCCACGGAGTTTTCACCTATTCTTGCTAATCCTGGGTCACGGGTAATATTTCTGTATCCTCCCCATATTCATTTTGGCTCGATTCTTTTGGCTCGAGTACAATATATTATTGTACATTTTCGAGTAACTGGTATCACAAGAATGACGTCAATTTCGAAACCCCTTCTTCCATCATTTACCGTCATCCGCAGACCAAACCCCTTCTTCCATCATTTACCGTCATCCGCAGACCAAACCCCTAATTTAGAATGACGTAATATATGGACGGCCCTATTCAGTTTTTTCAAATGGGTAAAAGTGTCTTGTGGTCAATCTTCACCTATATTCTTAGAACTATGAACTAATATGTCGATCATGTTCTACTTTTTCCAAAATAGCATCGACTTTATCCGTAACAGGTCGACAAGAACGAGGTTCATCTTCGACATCAAAATTACCGGATTGAAAACGCTTGAACCTGTTCTGTGCTGCTTTTACCGACACTGCATTAGGTTCATAAGTGTCACAAATCTTTTTTGCGGCTTGTGTTACTTTTTTGTTTTGTTACAAAATGTATCGAATTTCCACGTTAGTTAATTCACACACTTTGGTGAACAGAAAAAACCATAGAAAAATGGCGGAACACTGTTTTACTTTTTATTTTTCTATTATTAAAATGTCATCTATTTAATGGTATCAAAACTGGCTTTGAGGAAATTTACTGCAACTTTTTATTTATAGAATACGAAAAAAATTTTTCTCGGTCCTAATATTTAATGAGTAGGTAATACTTATTGTATTTAAATCCATATGCGCCGTCATATGAGCCGATAATGAGATCATTACTTCATATAAAATACTTTCTTAAAAAAACATGTTTTATTTCGTAATTTCCTAGTTGTGTGACAGTTGACATAAGATTCTTGCTTGTATAATTTTATTATAATTCTGTGGCTAAGGTTGTGTGTGACATATGGATGGACGGACGGGAAATTATTATAAGAGTGCCCAGTTATAAGAAGCTTCCTTTTTTTGCCTTCGGCTGGAATCCGATGCAACAAAAAAATCTAGTAATACACCTATTACGAGTGGTCTGTCATTATTATTTATTACCTGGAGTCGTGAAATACGGTACGTTACAAACTTTGAAATTCATTCTGAATAAGTTTATAATCGATTTTTTCAAAAAAAATTAGTTTTTGTAAAAAACGAGCTCATTTGTGTGGCAATTACACTCAGTCAATTTTTTAATAAATGACATTTTCACTAAAAGCACATTCAGTGCAAAATATAGAACATAGAGACCCAAATTTGAGATTTAACCTTAGCTTATGTAATCACTTTCACTCGAATTTAGCAACTCAAAACAGTAATCCGAGTACCCTAGCATTCCCTCCGATGGAACGGGCTTATGGAAACAATGGCGCTGTCTATCACTATCGTGTGAGGTGTCCTTAATGAAAACACTCCATGGATAAAGTAATTACCTTCTAAAAGTTAAAAGGATACCGTGTCATCTTTCATTAAGGCGGTCACGCAATACTAGGGCCGTTTATTAAAGCGGGCCCGTAGGCCTTTCCTTAGCGTTGTAAAGTCAAATAACGTTGTCGGGGTTGGACATTGTAATCGCAAAGCTTTCTCATTCATATTACACATTTTCATGTAGATCTAGTTTGATGTATGCGATGCTGATGTCGTGATCGCTTAAACATGTATTCGTACAGAAACAATTTCAATACAGTGGTTTTAGGCTCGGCCGTTTGTTCAGAAGGACCACATAAATTTGTGTTTTTATGCCAACTAGCGAGAGATTCGTTTAAAGATTTTAAAAATATATTTTATTAATAAATCCATTATAAATATCTTATAATGAGCTTATTGAAACTCGTTAGAAATTATTAAAAACGATAGAAACATTCTGAAATTTATGTCTTTCTTTTGACCTATGTTTTGTATAAAACCTATTACTGGTATACTACTGTATAAGTTGGCCAATTAATTGCGTAGAAAAGTAATCTTCTAAGGAACTTTGATTTTTGTAGAGGTTTTATTTTAACATAGTTGAATTTAAATCTTTTTAAGCATTTTAGCAGCTATTTAAACTACATTTAACTCTGTTTTCCTAAATCGACAGTTTATTAAAAAAATATGTTTAACGGCTAATTTTGACATTATTTCATAAATGACCTCTATTACAACATCGTAATAAACCGCCATTTATTATATGTAATATTAAAACAAATATGAATGAGATTTAATAACAGCGATTGCGTGATGTCCCGATAATTGCTGTACAAAAGGCCGTAGTGTGATGCGGGGCGGCGCGGGGCGGGCGTGGGCTGCCCTTCGGCCGGGGCGGTCGCGGCTGACCCACATACCCAGGTCAACGGCCCTCCGTACGCTGACGCCCGCCAGGTGTTACGAATCATATGTTTATAAGGAGCACATGTTTTTTTGTATATACCGAACCGATCGGCCGTGCGGAGTCTGCTTCATCTAGATACGTATGATTCTGTAAGTTTGTAAGATGGAAGCGTAACCGAGGAGCGACTGCTGCACGCTCGCCTGTTGCTAATATCGGCGGCGCCCCCGTGTCGTGTTTCGGTACCTTCTCATCCCTTCGTGTAAACGGTTCGCCGATGGGGCGCGTTTGTTTGTAATACCGGCCTCTGGCTCACTCCCCCAACTGATTTGATTGACTTCCTGTAAAGATATCATCGTATCGAATCACCCGTTGCAGGTTCCACGAGAAAGTTTCAAGCACATAGTGAAGGCATGCGAGTGCCCGTTGTACTGGAAGATGCCGCTGTTCTTGGCGACGCAGCAGAGTCTGCACGCGCCGGTCGACGGGCACAAGTTCATCGATTTCTGGCGCGAGTGAGTATCATTCCTCGTGTAACTGTGTATACTTTTTTAATCGCTCTATGTAGGTATACATTGTATGTATACTTCTAAAAGTGCAATCCATGTATTCGTAATAAATTTGATGTATTTGCGCAATCCATGTTGAATTATGAGTACAGTTGTAGTTGTTGGATCAAAAGAATAAACACGGTTCGAGATGGTTGATGGTTTATAAATTTAGGATCGAAAAGAAATATGAGAAGCTCATGTCGACATCATTAATAAAAATTATAAAAACTAGGCTTCTAAGTTTTTAATCATTCTTTGTAGAATTTTATTTTATTTTTTCGGCTTTGAAGAATGTGCCAATATTTCAATTTCGAAGAAAATTTAATCACAGTCCGTAAATGCATGGTTTTTTAAAATGTCTAAAAGCATACACAGCATACACTTTTGAACAACCATTAAAAGAAAAATTACATGAAATTGAAAAATGATTTTTTTTTTATTCCGAAACTGTAACCTACCACTTCTTATTTCTTTGTTGTAAAGCTGATCATACAATAGATATATTTATTTATTTTTTTACACATTATATCTGCTGTGAGTTGATCAGCCATAATCAAATTTTCTGTCTTCAGTTGTGTTATTACAGCAAATCGGTACTCCAAATAAGAAAAAAAAAGTAAAAAAAATACAGGAAACGCTAGCTCAATGTGCATTATCAATAAAACATTGATACATTCGGCGTTTTACGCGGATAACGTGGAGCCGTATTGTTTCTAGAACAAATAAAAATTCATTTATAGCTGTCAACAGCAAGGACGTGCAGCGGGACATCGGTATAAACAATACGACGCGTGCGCTATTGCCGTATGCGCATCTCGATAATATTGCTTATTTTATTTTAATTCACGATTTTCACTGTTTCTTCAAAATTCTACACATTTTTTAATGGACCTAGTTGACGACCGACAAAAGCTTTTTCCGTTTATTTTTAGTGATGCCGGTATTGTGATCAACTATCCATATGCGACGTTGTATATTCATAGAAATTCTTAAAGTCAAGGCGAGATAAATAATTCTAATACGCGTTAGTTATACATCGATGTTGGTAAACATAAATTGTTAACGTCGATTTGACACATCTTAAAGAAGAAAGATCAAATCTCAAATAGATACCAGCGATCCCAATATATCGAGTGTCGTATATGTATAAGGAACATCGGTTAAAACTTTTTCGTCAAAAAGTATTTTAACTAAGTATGTTAACAAATGGTGATAATTTAGAACTCTAATACTATTTAAATTCATTACTTTCACGCTGGATCTAGATTTTTTTAGCCTCTCTCTTTAGTGAAAACTTACTCCACTGTCTTTTCCAGAATGTCGTCTCAGTGTCACGACCAAGCATCTCGGTTCGTGTATATCCTGACCAGGGGGAAGAATAGTACTCTGGCTCCCGAAGACTTCGTTCCACTGGTGCAGGATGTGGTGGATACCCATCCGGGGCTCTCGTTCTTGAAAGAAGCGACAGAATTCCACTCCCGATATGTGCACACTGTTAGTACCTATTTAATAAACGAAATAAACTTAATTTTGAAACGAAACCCAGAGATCTATTACCATTCTCCAATTTTTATTTTAAGGCAAAGCATTTAAATTAAATTTTATTTACTTTACTTTTAATTTTTGCTTTGCAGGGACAATCATTGGAAATAACGCCTATTGTTTTTTCTTTTCCTGATACCATATTGTTAATAGAAGGAAACATTAGAACTGGATGTAAAATAACGGCAACGTATCATTAAATCCCCGAGTGTCCTTTATTACATAAAAAATATTTTAAATCTGGCTCGAAGCACCACAGACATTGTGTAGTGAAATGAAAATTAAGTTCCGTCATAATTTTATTTGATGAAATCGATTAGTACATGTTGCTTTATGTTTACGCAGGTAATCGCTAGGATATTTTACTGTGTGAATCGGTCATGGTCGGGCAGAATCACAATACCGGAGCTCCGGCGGTCGAATCTGTTACAAGTCATACAACTTTTAGAAGACGAAGAGGACATCAATCAAGTCACACAGTATTTTAGGTCAGTTCATAACCGAAGCAAATCTTAGTGATAAATTATAAATGTGAAGATGCTATAAAGTATTCCGATTTTCTTTGTTAAAATATCGGACTCGTCAATCGGCAAATGCGATTATTTGACTCCGTTTCCTAAGAAGTGAACTGGCAGTTTTGGCCACCCAAGGAAATGTAGTACCTGCCGTTCCCGTCGTCAGCTCCATTTAGTGTCGTTTTACGTTGACATCAGTATACTTGCCACGATTAGCCACCCCTGATATGCGGCTACCCTAGGTGCTGGCCTAGTGGTTGAATAATTTGTATAGTGGCATAAATTGTAGAATGCAACAGATCAATTTTCATTTCAATATTCATCACGTAACTAACAATTGATGGAATATTGTAGTTTGTATTGACAAAGCTTATCAATGAAGTTATATTTATATTTTTGTAATGATAATTTGTCATATTATTTTCATTTCTTTTTTCAGTTACGAGCATTTCTATGTCATCTACTGTAAGTTCTGGGAGTTGGACAGGGATCACGATTTGTTTATCGATAAACACGATCTGGCCAGGCACAATGATCACGGTGAGTTACAAGCGTCTTTTAAAATTGTTCTCCCGTGAAATTACTTAGAACTGGTAGTAATCAAGGTAAAATGTATAGTATAATTTAATTTTGTTTGTCTTCTGTTTGCCTTACACAAGGAAGGTATTCACGAATATTGATTTATTTGGTTTAAGTTTTCTATTAGGGTACTTCTCTAATCTTCTCAAACAAATAAATATCTTAAAAGTAATTCAGCATCGATGGCGTATTTCTTTTTTGTATTACAAAAGTTTATAAAGTCAATTCAGTAATATCAACGAAATTGTCAACTAAATGATGTTACAAAAACCTTTTCGTTGTCTACGTCATTATTTCTTATATTGTTATAATAATTAGATGTATTGCAAGAAATACAAGAAATTTTCATGTACATCTTGCCAGAAGTCAGGGTTTGCATTGCTCCTTGACACGTCATACCAAATCCTACTCTTAAATTGATACATCCGCGTGCGTCTCTCACACGATTTGAATTAATTATCATAAAATGTATTCACTAAAGCTTTCGTCACTGTTCTTAATCTTATAATCCTTATATACTACTTGACCGCTTTGTGTTTGCCGATCAGCCACATGACTAGGAAGGGTTACCATTAGCATAATCGCCAAAAGTTGACAAACTAATAGTAATTAGAGGATTTGAGAGATGTGATGAATAGGCGAGTTGGTAGGCTATTATATCAAAGTTGTAACGTCGTCACTATAATTGTCGATAACTTCGGCATCCATGTTATATTCGCTTGGATTACAGTTGCACAGCTCCTGTTACACAGGATGGATTTTCTCATGCATATTTTTGCAATTATTCATTATCTCCCCTTTAGAACAACTTTTTTAGAAATAACTATAAGAAAAACATATCATTGAAAATATATTCATAAATAATATAAAATAATATAGGCACAACCTTAATAAATTCTCAGCCAGATTGCACGCGCGAGCGGTGCGCCGCGGCACAGTACTTACGCATCAGGGGTTCTAAGGTTATCAGAACGACATTTCTACGTAGATGTTTTAAGCTATTTTTCTCAGAAACGGCTACTTAAATTACTATGGTTTCTTTGATAAAATTGTTTTATAAGGGGAGGAGATTATGAATATTTGCAAAAAGATGCATGATAAAATATACCTGTACATCAATGTGTCCCCATACACTCTGTATTTGAATCGCTTCTCACACCAATTTTAATAATAAACTAGTAGTAGTACTAATTTGGTATGCGAATATATTATTAAAATTTTCCAAATAGTAATCGACTCATACATGCTGTTCGCAGCATTGTCGAGTCGTATGATAGAACGCGTGCTGTCGGGCTGCGTGACCCGCGGCAACCAGAACAGGCTGACGCCGGACGGCGAGCCCAGGATGTCTTATACGGAGTTCGTGTGGTTCCTGTTGGCCGAGGAAGACAAGACACATCCGACAGCCATCGAATATTGGTTCCGGTCGGTATATCAATGTCATTGAGAAGCTATACGTATGTAAATCTTCGCCATATTTATAGTTTATGCGATTATTTATGATGCAGATAAAATTCGATTCTCGTGTTACCTACTTTAAGACAACGACGTTCTATGACTTGTGTCAGTCGAAACCAGCCAATTCAAGATCAGTGTATTTTTATAATGTTATTTTGTTATAGGATATTTTTTATTATTAATTTACTATTTGTTTTCGTGCCTGTAGAGACACATTTCTTTGCAAGCGTTTTAATGTTTGTATAATTTTAACCCTAAACTTAATAAAAAAAGCAAAAGTCACGTGTCAATGCAACACCGACGCCATTAAAATCGAGATTAGATGTACTTGATATACGTAATTGAATATTATTTACAGTTTTTTTTTTATGAAATAGGTGTAATGATATACCTTTCTGGACATTTGAATATGTTTTGTTCAGGAAAGAAAAACGGAAGGCAGGTTACAAATAAAAAAGTGCAAAAAAAATTATTGTTTTTTAAGATAATTATAAAGCACCTGTGTCTCGACACGTTTTATTTTTAATTTAACCAAAAATGTGATTTTAAAGCGAGTGTATCGTAGTAATTTTGATAATACAAATACATGATATGTACACAAAATAAAAACCCTATATATATATATGTCTATATTTCCAGATCCAAAGCCCAGACTCAGTATCAAACTTAAAATTCGTATCATCTGAACTAGACGTTTTACCTGTTAGGATACAAAAGTGTCGCCATTTTTCACTATCGAACATATGTATTATTTTTGAAATACATCATCAGGTGTTTGTCCACTACACTGCCTGCCTACACTAAACCCACAATCCTATTCGTAACTAAACAGTTTAGACTTTGGGGTCCTCTTCATTGGTTTAATAAGGGTGCGATGCATAAAAATCCGTATATAACAAATACGAAATGCATAACCAATGTTTTATCACTATTCCAGTTGCATGGATCTCGACGGAGACGGTTACCTTTCGATGTTCGAACTGGAATACTTCTACGAGGAGCAAATGCAGCGCATGGAGGCGATCGGAATAGAGACTCTGCCTTTTATTGATTGTCTATGTCAGGTAATAGTCCTATAATCCATCCTACAGTAATTCATTTTGTGTATTTTAATTTTGTGTCAATTAAAAGAGTTTTAAATTAAACCACGTATACTATTTTTTAATGTCTGTTTGCTAGGCCTTTTAGTGATTTTTGTAATAAATCCTTGTATTAATAATTTTCTATCATTATACTTGTATAATTTGCTTTCCACTTTGATGCTTTGTAGCGATTCGTAACTTTTACCATGACCAGGTAATGGGGAAAGACGATTATTTGTTTTCTATACCTATATTTAGAATTTTTATTTAAAAAAAAAAGTGTAGTAAATAATATTTTTATACAATTACAAAATGAACATAACGTAAATGAGTCAAATTTCTAAGTAAATAGAGAGTGTTGACTAGGAAACTGTGACGACATTAAATGTTAAAGTCCATTTCGCAAGAAAGACATAGGCAAGGAATCTTTGATAATTTACAATTCATTGTTTTTTGATCGATTGCAATTTTGATTTTCATCTAGTTGGCTTACATTATTTCTGCAAAGTATTTTTAGTATCGGTCGACTATCCTACTATGCAGTGTACAAAAAACAGCCATAAACCTGAATATAGAGTGGATTTCTTCAAATTTCAGCTCATTGAACTGCGATTCTCTGCCTGACTTTTGGTTTTGATTGTGACACTTTCTGACGCTTACCCAGAAAGATTGAGCTTAAGTGATAGTGCAATTGCGATAGTTCACTCATTGCACATGCATTAGGAGGATGGGCAGTAAGTACAGTTGGAAACGTACCACGGCCTCACTCAGGGTCGAGCAATATTTAGTAACAGAAAGACGAATTTATCCTTTGTAGGGTATTGTTGAAACTTATTTTCATATATGCAATAAGCCTTGACAGTGATAGTAAAACCTTTATGCAACAAAGGAACTTAAGGGATTAAATAATTAAAAATCCTATTTTTGGATGCAGATGCTAGACATGGTACGACCGGCTGTGGAGGGCAAGATAGCTTTGTCAGATCTCAAGAAGTGCAAGCTAACACCTATATTCTTTGACACTTTCTTCAATCTCGAGAAATATTTGGATCATGAACAACGCGACCCATTTGCGACACAGAGGGATTCCGACTCTGAGGTATGTTCAAAATGAAACATTTATTAATAAGTAAGCAGCGCTTTTTATTACACAGATAAATCATAACCATGTGCCGAGGATTACTTGTTCATTAACTTTGTCACATAATTTCAGATGTCCGAATGGGATCGATTCGCGGCAGAAGAATATGAACTGCTTGTGGCAGAAGAAGGTGGAAGCGACGCTCAAGATCAAATGTAAGGATTCTATTCTAATTCGTATCAGTTTGAATTCAGCTTCAAATTGTAAACTTACAATTATTTGTGAACAGGGAGTTGTATAAATTAATGAAAGAATCTGAGAAAAGGAAATGCATAAGGCGGTTCTATGAATTGTGCAGGAATAGTGGCATTAACGGATTCCGCTTTAAAAATAAAATTAAATAAATCCGGATTGTCTATCGTCAAGTAAGATGGACGCACGAACATAGACTAGAGTTATGGGAATGGTGTATTATATGCTAGAAGAATGTTATATTCGTTCGCATCTGTAATGCATTGGTTAAACCTTCCTGCACACACCCTTGTGATTCTTTCCATATGTTGTGTAAGCTAAAATTCATCTTACAAGTTTCACGAAAATGCTCGTCCAGACAATGGGGAATAATATGTTCTGAATGCAAAAAAAAAAAATATATAAAACAAGAACAGTGAACTGGTTCATGACATTTTTCTTCCTTTCATTCTTCACGTTTTACGTAATATGTACTCTTTGCTGTTGATATCTTTTCATTTTAAATGTTATACTAAATATCGTTTATTACTTTCTGCTTATTGTTATACTTACATATATCGAACAATGTATATTCTTATTATTTTTTTATTTTTCATCAGGGAGGAAGACAGAACTGGCTATGCTAGGGTAAGAGAAATTGAAGGACTGTATTGAATGTGCCTAATGTGATGCATTGGAAAAAGTTTGATGCATCACAATAATGCTTGAAAAAACCTATTAGCTTGCATATGATCGTCCATATACAGAATGCCATTGATATTTGAATATACACTATTTCGCCTGCGCTGGTCTTTTCCTGCTTATCGTTTGTATTGTTTTGTTCTTTGATCTTAATGCGCGTGCGACTGTTCTCATATAATACTCGACCCATACTGTAAATATTCAGACTTCACTCCTGAAGGATCTATGTTGCGTCATCCGCATTCCGCTTGGAACATAAGAGAGTGTCTGCCTTACTGATGAAATGATCTTGTATAATATGGAATCATTGTAATTCTATTGATACCAAAACATAAAATAATATCACCAGGCATGCCTCACGACACTAACATAACACATTTTTTTTTTTCTGAGTGATGTTTCATAAATTTGCATTCAGTACATATGAGTAATGTCAGCCGTTTATTTTATGCGTTGTTTTCGCTCATCGATCGACCATAATTTACAGCTCGTACGATGAGACCGACGAAGACTGCCTCTCACCGAACATGGACGATAACACTAACAACGAAGCAGTGGACGACTCCAGCATGGAGGAGTCCACGCTCAGCGAGGGCGGGATCGGCCGTGCAGCACACCGAGAACCCCTTGCAGCCGTCGCCGCGTCGCCTGTACAAAAAACTCAGCTAAACCAAGGTTTCGTGAACCTCAGCTCGATATATTCCCTCGGAACCGAAGAGCGATGGAATAGATCTAATGTAAAAAATGGCCAGACCTCCAAAAAACCGTCGGAAAAGCCCGTGCCGCCGGAGAAACCGGTCAGCCTGTTGATGATGAACGGTAAAACGGACAAATATTCCTCCTTCGGCAACAACAGTTTCCTGTATTCGCATCTCCTGGGGTCCGGCGGCGCGAGAGCAAAAGACCCGCCATCGTACACGGCGAGCACTAGCGCCCTCTTCGACAAGTCACCGGAGGCCAAGAAGATCGTGTCCCCTACAAGGAATAAATCGCCGATAACTAGTCCCGTCAACGGAGTGAACAAGATATCGGATAACTATGAGAAAGCCGTCGCGGAGAGGACGAGCCCTCAGAAGGAGGGCGCTAGAACCAAAAGTAGCCTGTTCAGCAAAGTGAACACGGGCGTGGTCTCGGGCGAGGTCAAGAAGGGCGGCCGGCCCCGGGACGACGATGACGAGGACTACGCGCGCGACAGTGACGAATGCTCTATCTAGGCGGGTGAATCACATTATCTTCCACTGTGCTGAATCGATGAAATGTTTTATTTGGAAATTTATATTCTATAGAAAAACATCGATCTGAAGCTTGCAAAAAAAATAAAAAAAGAATCATGTGAATATAAAGACACCAAAGATCGTGTTTGAACTGCATAACATTAGTTTACTAGACTATAATATTGCAGAGATAATAGTTGTAGAAAACGCATCGAACGAGACGATTCGTGTAGATATTTTTACAACGTATCGTAGTCGTTGATACGTGCCTTGTGTCGGTGTAGTGATGATTCGAATTAGAATAAACTTTAAAACGGAACCCAACTCGTTAACGAACTAACCATTAAATGAGAACATATTGTGTTGTGTTCGTTTTACGGACTAGATGAAGCATTTTTAGTCTTATACTAAAGTATATGTTGTTTTTCTTAATTATTAAGTAGTTAAGTTTTAACTCCATTGTATTAACTCAACTCGAGTGATGCATATCAGAATGGTCATGAGCGTCAGGTATTCGTCAAAAATTGTCAATTGTTATGTGGTGACGTGTTTGTACATCATCTGTCATTTCTTAGTAGTGAAAGTTTAAGTATAATTTCAAATTTATTTATTAGCCATTTGGCTCCATTGTTATCATTTTCATAACATTCGAAATTGCTGAAAACTTGGATTTATCACGATAAAATGTATTTATCACGTGAAAAACTAACTTAGGGAATACCATTTCGTGCGAAACATTGAGCTTAAAGTAATATTAAAACACCATAAATCCATCCAAATGCGAACACTAAAAATTATTGTGCTATTTATTTGAAAAGAGAGGTAATATTCTAAATGCTTATATAGTTAGAACGCTACTCTAAATCACGCACACATGACTGTCCAATGTTTATCAATTCTATTGACAGAACTTGTCATTACTGACAGTATTATCTAATCAAACTAGGGGGTTGTGATGACTTCTAAAATGACACAGTTCCATATAATCGTATTGTTTAATTAGATATATCAGTGAAATTGATCGTATCCGAGGCAGTTATTTATCAGAGTATTTTTACAAGAATCGAAGTAGTGGTGAAATAGGCCTGCTGTAAATTAGCTTTTAGGTAATGCTAGATCAAATGTATAAACTAGTCTAGCGGTGCTAAGTTAACGTTCAGATTGAATAAAAGTAATCTTATACCAAAATAAATGGAAGCAACCACACCAAAACTATATTTTTAGCCACAGCAAAATATTTTCATGTTTGACTTTTTGTTTTGTTTTAGATTTATTTTTGAATTTGTTACATAATGAATGTTTAACTTTTATATTTCTATTAACAGACTAATGAAATCTTAAAAAGCATGTCAAAGTCAACTTTCAAGTTAAAAAGATATGAGATGGGGCTCTATTGACTGTACTGTTTATATCATAAAAATAATAACAACAGTTTTTTATGTCATTAACTACAGCAATATAAATCTTACATTTTAAACTGTAAACGATTTTTCAATAAAATGTTTGAATGACTGGAAAACAAAAAAAAATCATAAATAATTTAATGTTTTTTCGAATAAATCCTGTTTGAAAAATTATCAAATCTCTAATCAACACATTACCAAAATTGTGAAAAATGTGTCATTTCTATACAACAATTTTTCGAAAAAATAAATACAATCATTGGTAGTTTCGTATTGTTTATAATAAAAGAAATAACCATGTAGAATAAAAAAAAAACTGGAAATATCTATTTTTCTTTATATTTTCGGTGACTCTAGATAAATAACGACAAACACATAAGAATAAGAAATAACTTAGTAATATAAAATTATTGCATATAAACAAGGTCTCCACGATTAAACTTAGTTATTACTAATGAGGCCTAAGAAATACTTTAAAGAACGGAAAATATGACCGGCCTACCGTCGACCACGCGGCACATCCCCGCTCAAAATAAGAGATAGTCATTGTATAGTTAGATATCAATTAAAATGTCGTATTCACATTGCTAATTTCGAATGCAAACCCATGCATCTATTTTAAAATGAAGTTAATAATTCAAGATGTAAAAAATATTTGAGGGTTATTTGTTCAAAAAAGCGTTATTACTTTAATATTTTACCATTGAGAAGTAATTGGCTACTGCGTATTCGTCTTTCAAATTACATAATCACACCTTAAATAACCTAATTTGCTAATCAATGTTTAGTTTTCAATTATTATTAATATTTATTATTGTCAATCAATTGTTATCAATATTTATTATTGTCAGTCTATTGTTATGATATTATAAATCTCATAGTTACGTTATGAGATAAAATGTGATACATGTTATTTCTCATGAGATAGAAACTTTTCAAGTAGCCTTTTAAATTTTAAGATCTTTTTACGAACAGCTATAAGGTCTCCAATGGAATCTGCAAAATTAATGAAAAGTTTTAAAATACCCTGTCAAAAATTTAAGTACCTACTAATGCTTACATATATTTATTTCAAATGGTCAAATTAATATTTACTTCTGCAAAAAACTGTGTATATCATAAATTCTGTCGACATAAAGGGTCGAAGGAGGTAGTGTCCACTTGGAAGTTTAATTTCTATGCTAATAAAACTTAGACACAATACTATCAGGCAAAGACACAGGTTATATATTGATTGCAAATCTCTTCTGCCAATATCATTCACTATTTTGCGTTTTATTGACAATTTTTTTTTATTATTTGTAACAATAACAATATTTATTTGACGCCAAAGGGATTTTTCCTAGTAAATTTCTTAAATATCATTCTGATTTGAGCTCTGTTCATACTTTAAAACTTAGAAGTCGTTTTTTACTTTTTTAATACGTTTACTAGTTTATAAGTAAGACATTTGTAAGTCTGGTAATAAGGCAGCCAAACTTTGGTTTGTATGCAATATTCAAATAAACTATTGCGACTGGAAAAATAATAAGAAACCATTTGCCACACAGTGCATTAACAATGCACAAAGAGCGATTTGGATTTGGATACAAGTAATCAGTACCAGGTTTGATAGTAATTACTAGGAAAAAATTAAAGGGGCCCACACATATGTTGGCATCAGCATTCTTAAAAAGCTTTCTATAAATCTGATAACGATATTTCATACAAGAAAATTATGAAAGGTAATTAGGTAATTTGTGCAACAAATAAGTCCATCTATATGTAGATTATGTTGCAATTTGCAACCCAACAAATTATGCGTTGGGGATCCTTATTCTTATTGTTTCTTATTTGGTTCAGTACAACCCTTCTTGGACGCCGACTCCGTTATCCACATTCTGTATATACCAAGAACATAGACTAGTTGTTTGTATTACATATATTTTTCGGATTGTTTATAAAGTTGCTGACTTAACACTCGATGTCTTCAGATGATACAATAGTTTATTTCAGTAATGCAAAAATCAATGAACAACATTTTATTTAGTATTTCTATCCATTTCTTCTTGTTTAAATCTTGTCTTTTGAAATTGCCATTGTTAACAACTTATTTAATCTATATGTAATAACCTCCATTATTTCGAGTACTTATTACAACTTGTAATAGTTTTGCATTGTTAACCTTTTATATTATAATCACTGCTCTATGTCATTACAGAAATTACTAGTAGGTGTAACAGTTTAATAAATTATTCTTTGTAATTGATTACAATGCTTTATAAATAAATTAAATAAAAAATGTGTAAAAAAGAAAATTGGATAATGTGCCCAATTATGAATTGTCGTAATGTTTGTTCAAGTTGAAATTAATTTAAAGATATCATATAAGCTGGCAGTGTCGAAAGCTCTTGTTTATTTTCCAGTGGAATAATTAAGGCTAGTCATTTCATATTATTAAATACCATTATAAATTTGACTTTCACACTAACTCTTACAAAGTATTAACCAAAACATTGTTCATCTATTAATAAATTTTATTCATATGTTGTTTCTATTATTGTACATTATTTTGAATTGGTATGAATTAATTTTAATAACAATATAGGTAGTTGTTTTAAGATCAAATTGTATTGACTAATTTATAGTTAATATAAAACTTTAAATAGTTTCATTGTATTTATGAAATGTTTAAATATCGTACAATGGAGTACGGACATTTGGAGTGTCTAATTGTTGCATTAGATTGTGACATTTTTATTCCTTGATTAACCTAAATAAATTGTACTTTAAATATTTCTAGGATTAATAAAATAGTTAGTAAGTAAACAATTTAATGAATGAATAATAAACTGTGTCTTCTCAATAACCCCAAGCCATGTTATTATATTTAGTGCCATTTAATACGATTTGTGCAAAAATAATTATTAAAATGGATGAAAACACTCGCAAAGGCGAGTATCCTGTCAAAAATTTTGTCAGCGATAAGATAAATAGATATAGAATCAGAACATAGAACGAGTTGTCCAACCTTCTCTGAAATGCACGATGATTCTTAGGCAACTGTTGAAAAGTAAAGTTAGACTGATGTGGTCGTAAGGTACACTAACGATACCAATGTAATGCCTGTGAAAAAAATGTTCTTGTGTTGCGGAGGTACCGTAAGGCATGTAGTTGTAGCAGCTAATGTTACGTAGTTACGGGAAACAATCCATAAGATATTTTTCCAACACTTCCAAGAAATATGACAATGCTTGTTGTTCTATTTACATTATCTTTATATAACCTCTGTTTTTAAATAATAATTTTTTAGAAGTAAAACAAAAAATCGGGAGCGCTCCATCAACGGCAGAATGTTGAGAAAAATATATAATTTAAGACAAACTTAAATATGTAGAGATTTTAATTGTCTACTGATTAAATCATATTTATATTTGTTATTTGACACACATCTCATTAATCGTCATTTTGAGAATCAATTACATTTCATGTTTCTTCATATTCATTTTACACATTATAATTCAAAACCTTATTTTAATTAAAATATTTTGGGCATGTCACAATATATACAGTAAAAAAAAGTATACTTTAGTAATATAGCAATTTTATCTATATTCAGTAGGTGCAGTAATTTCACGTCGAAGTTGAGATATGTTATTGTCTTTTCTATATCTATTTAGAATGTAATGAGTTATGATTAATTAAGAAAAAAATGGAAACTCGTTGATTAATCGAAATAGTAAAATAACTTAGGATGAAATTGAAATGTTGTTTGATGGCGTTGCATATGAATGTAGTGTAAGGTTTTTTTACATGATTTAGTGAAAAATGTCATGGATTAATTACTGATATCAGAATTCTGACATCAAAAATGTTGTAAAATCATAATAAATTGCAGTTGTATTTATTATATTAAGCCTCTTTTATTACAGATCTTGTTTTAATTCTTCCTTTTTTTTTCGTTTCTGTTTCTTCATTTTATAGTCATTTCAAATTCAAAATATCTTTATTTCATAGATTACAAAATAACACCTAAAATACGTCATGATTTTTTGCGAATTTACACTTTACCGTTCGTTCGGAAAGCAGTTTTCCCTCAAGAAGAACGAGCAAGAAACTTAAGGGTAGCTCTTTTCTAATTTGCACATACATAGCCAAAACAAATACAAAACCATTAAAAACCAAACAGCCCGATAAGAAGTCGAGTCGCTTATGCCCATGGATATTTGTCTTCTAAATATTCAGAAATTGTATAATGCCCTTTCTTATTGAGTGATTGTTTAATAACACTCTTAAATTCATATAGGGATAAATCTTGTATATCTACAGAAACCTTATTGAATATGCGCTCTAAATGAATGAAAGGACACAGAGCCCTCTAAATGAATTTGTGACTTAATCGACTAACCTGTGAAATCAGTTTCATTTTATTTTTGGTATTGAGTTTATGTAGACTACTATTTCTTTTAAACATTTTTTATTTTTTTTTACGTATAATAAATTTTCATAAATGAATTGAGATGCCAGGGTTAAGATTCCAATTTCCTTAAACTTATTTCTAAGAGATGCACGAGGTCTGAGCTTGTAAATCGCGCAAACGGCCTGTTTTTGCAGCACGAAAATTCTATTAACATCCGCGGCGTTTCCCCAGAGCAAGATGCCACACAACATCAGGCCGGAAACAGCCATTGGATGAGATAATCAGATGATTCAAAGGAGACCTTTAAACGTGTATGAACGATAAAATGTATAGACGTAAGATAATTGAGTTATTATGTAGGTCTGCTGGGGTCAGATATATCAGTTCAGGCAAATTTACAAATAATTGGGAATTTAAAAACGAAAATTTTGTTTCTGTTGTCATAATGGACATATAAGTCATGTAATTTGGATGAGGTTCTCGAGAGACATCATATTTCTACTCATTAAATTTTTTAAAGCGGCAGGTAGTAAGGTCATTCGAATGTCACTTAACTAGACCCACCTTTTTCCTAAAAAAATATTACTTTTAAATTATAATGTAGCTTATTGAAAACATTTTGGGCCAAAATTCTATACTAATTTTTGCTAACTTGCCATGAGCTTTTTGCTTTAAAGAGAGGTACATTAACGGTTTTCCATCAATCATTAAATCAGTACTCTACAGCTTTTCCAGCACTTGTTAAAAAGTTGGTACAATAGGCTCGCGACTATACCCACACCACCCTTGTCATACGTTTAATTGCTTTCATGATTTCTTCCGTGCTAATTTCATTTTTACTTGCATCACTATTTATATATTCAGATGTAGCAGATATTTAAATTTTGGTATTGTATTAGGATAACGCGAACAACGTTATATATGCCCAAGTGTAAATAAGTAACAAGTAGCATCAAATAAAATCAACATTTTTGAATAGAAATTATTGCCAATGTACGCTTTTTTATTATTCTATTCAAACCTCTTTGAATTGCAGTAACATTGTCATTTTCATTTGTATCTTCACATACAAAAACAGGTTTGAAATAAACCTTCCAGCGGTCTTTGACATGATTTTCTTCTTTCAGTAATCGTTTATTATTACCATCTCTAATCACATATACCCACGATGTCTCGGAATTATTTCAGGCTTTCTTTCACCATATTTCAGAAAACATTCGGTTTATCGTGAAATGATGATATATTACTGGATGCAGCTAGTCTGGGTGTCACCCAAGGTGGATTTGAAGTGACACCCTTAAAACCAAAACTGTTAATTGAAGAAAAACTCTAATGATAAACAATGTTTTATATTTCGTTATGTATTTTTTGTGAATCAAACTTTGCGGTTGGATGAATTCTGGTGTCACCCTGTGCGGACTTGTTCATATACACAAGAAACGACGAAAAAATTACACATATTTTTTTAGTAATCTATAATATTAGACGCGTGCGACATGCAGTTAGTATGCACCATGCAACCCACTATTGACTTTCGAATCTGTTCTTGTACTATGAATCCTCATCAAACGAATTAATTATTGATTTGAGAGGATTGACAGATATTAAACGTCTAAGCAACTGTTAATTTTTTATTTACCTTAACCGCCAATTTAATAGTTACAATTTCTACATACGTTTCATACCAATCATGCACACATTCACAAAAATGCAGTAGCTACATCCAATAACACATCAGAAGTTTTAAAACCATAGATAATACACTCTTTATGGTAGTTATTTAAAACTACCAACGGGTACGCTCCCTACTACCTCACTCACTTGACGCACAATGGTGAAGGTAGTAGTGGGCGATATAAATCGATATTTAAAAAATATCGATATATGTACGTGATATATCGCTTTAATCCGATATTATCGAATCATCTGGAATCAAATGTAATATCGATATATTTCATCCGATATACCAAATATCGTGTCACATTCCATTTTTTTTTCTTTTTATCTACTTATTCACAGCCGCACAGGTTCTTACACAGCTGAGAAGCAGATCGCAACCCAAAAGGGTAAATAAAATTTTGTTTTTGCAAGGTGTAGCGAAAAAGTACTGGGATTTATGATGCTAAACATGACTTTTGGGTCGTATGGCCTTGTCTACTTTTTCGTATGATTTATATGTAAACTTGATTTGTTTCTTCTCTCTAAATGTTTTGACTCATATTAACCGGATCCCTATATAATATTATAGATAGACTAGTCAAATACAAGTAATTTCTTACGTTTCGATATTTTTAATATATCGATATATTTGTTCGATATATCGCAAAGTATCGATAGAACTACGATGTATTATATCGAAAAAAATATCGATATATTTTCTGTATGACATCCCTAGTGCAGTAAGTGGTATGTCAAAGATGGCAGGAGCCCTTTCTCTAGTAGTCACAGACAATCATTAATAGACATGCTTGTCGGTGATCATCTGATAAAAATCCCAAAATCATTGCCTAAATTTTCACAGGCAAGCTTCCAATAACGCCGATTAGTAAATATTAATTTGATCATTAAGCATATTATCTCTAATTTTATGTTTTTTCAAACGATATAATTTCAAACGGTACTAGAATATTTAGTTTTAAGCCTTTCTCCCATACGTACAAAGCATCAATTTTGTAGTTGTTACTAAGGTTATGACCGGTTTCTATCAAATGTTTATCAAAATTAGGTTTGTCTCCTTTACTGATCTTTTAAACCAAAATATGTTCTTTATATCTATAACGCCCAGTCTTATTTACATAAACAGACTTGCATTCGTTGCAAGTTAATATTATATATATCCCCGATTTTGTTTTTACATGGGACGTATTGAAAATTTCTGGAATGAATGAGATAAAATTACTATGAATGGTCAAAAATAAACTTATTGTTTCTCAAAATATTCTCTATTAGCACAAATGCACTTTTTTATACTAATAAACCTTCTACGGAGAAGTTGAATTCAAATTCTAACCAACCACAACTTTTTTTTTTGTTAAGTAGTATCATTCTTCAATTTGGTTTCTTATACAAATTTGCTTTGGCTTATACAAATTTCAAGCGGATTGAAAAAAAATTAGAGTAGGCTGTGCGGTAATTTACATTACGGAACCCTCCTTACCTGAGTGGATTCGCGTTTGACAGGTTTTTTATAAAATTATACAAAGTACAATATTAGGTACGTCTTTTTTAATGCGTTTTTGACTGAAAAATATTTAAGAACTGTATGGACAGTCTATCAACTTTTATAGTTTACGTTTACGATTTACGTTTTTTTCTTTTGTTGTAACTTAATTCAAAATTAGTCGTTTGGCGTAATTGCAGGCGTCCACTTTTATTTTTATTTAATTTCCAGAACTTTCATGTTTTTGCCAATATACCGTTGTACTTTTTTTAAACTATTATTAAATTGAAAAAAAAAGCTATTTTGACTAAACGAGAACAGCTTTTTCAAAAACGACCTTTTCCTCAAAATTCAGTCTTTCTCTGTTTTGACATTTTTGGATTCACAATATGATTAAACTATTTACATTAAATACATTGTAACATAGAGCTTAAAAATAGTAAGTATTTTATAATCTGTGGTTGTTGTTATTGTTCTGTGATGGCGGCTTGTATTTTACTAGTTTGTGCTAAATGTTTTGTTTAAAAATCACTAAGTATTGTTGTAAAGGAAATTTCCAATTTTTGACTAAAATGCCTTTTTACGCTGTGGCTAAAGGAAGAACTCCAGGCATATTTATGACCTGGCCTGATTGTGAAAATCAAGTAAAAGGTTTTCCTGGTGCAAAATACAAAAAGTTTGATTCAGTAGTACAAGCTCAAGAGTTCATAAACATAAATGGAAACCAAAAAATGAGTTTAAACACAAATAGTAATGTAAATATTGGAAATAAGTCTAACAATAAAAGATCATACTACAATAGAAAAAGTAATACCTCTAGTAGTACTGAGGTTCCTAACAAGAAACCGAGAACTAGCCAAAGCACAGAACATGTAAATAATGAATTAAATAAACAAATGGACGACATCGAAAAACGACTCAGAGGCGTGGAACAGAACGTCAACCGAATTATTGAAAATAGTTCTGCCAACAAACATTCTAATAGGAAAACTATATTGATAGAACCTCCAACTGTTAAAAAAGAAATAGATAATTCAGGGTTTGAAGTAGGTGACGATGGATACATTCAAGTTTATACTGATGGGGCATGTTCGGAAAATGGAAAGTCTAATGCTCGAGCTGGATTAGGGGTATTTTGGGGTGAGAATCATCCACTTAACTTAAGTGAACCTGTTACGGGAAGGGCCACAAATAACTGTGGAGAAATTCAAGCAGCCATTCGTGCTATAAATCAAGCTGTACAGCATGGAATATCTCATTTGGCTATCAATACTGATTCACAGTTCCTAATAAATTCTGTTACAAAATGGATGCCAGGTAAAATATAGTTTTTACTGTGTACTTGTATAACAATGACCTTAAAGGCATAGGTATCAAAATCTATATTTTATTATATTACATCAATACCAAATGATGAAAATATCAATTTTGATAGGCTTGGACCTTAGTCCTGCGTGTTAACTCAGTAAGGGTTGCAGGCTGCTAATGACGATTGTCACCAATTCCATGACAACGTTTGGGACTGATTTAATATATTTTCTGAGGCATGGAACAAATGGTTAAATTTGACTTCAGTTAAAAGATTATTAGTCAATTTGTCTGTGGTTATGATCAAATCTCTTACTTCCTGCTTTGAAGGCAACTCTTTTAATTACTGAGTCGACAATTAGCTGCTATCGAATCAACCCCATAGGCAGTGGAGTAGCTAGGGGAGGGTGGCGGGGGCGGTCTACACCGGGTGCTACCCATTTAGGGTGACACCCAAGTTCGTCTGACTGCAAATTTTGATTCTTAAAATTGCACAACGAAATATAAAACATTGTTTATCATTAGAATTTTTCTTTAACTAACAGTTTTGGTTTTTAGGGTGTCACTTTAAATCCACCCCGGGCGACACCCAGACGCCACTGCCAATGGGTTGTATGTTATTATTATAAAAATATTTAACCCCTATTTATTGCAACACAAATATTTGTTTGTATGTAATTGAATATATATTTTAGATATATTTATTGTGCTTATTTAATTATTGACTTCAATATTAAAAAAAAAAAATATTGAATTATTAAAAACTCAATGCAATGTATACTTGGTACTTGCATGTTATTTATTGATCATTAAGTTATGATACTGGAATTTCAGCATGGAAAAGAAAAGGGTGGACCTTAAAATCAGGAGAACCAGTAAAAAATCAGATAGACTTTAAAGAGCTAGATTCTATAAAAAACAAGTTAAATATAAAGTGGAATTATGTGACTGCACACAATGGTGTCTATGGCAATGAGATGGCTGACAAACTGGCTAAAGAAGGTGCAGCTATGTACTGTAATTAATGGACTTAGATATCATGATTAATAAATGTTTTCATCTCTTATATTTTTTTTTATTTTTATGGAATTGAAATGAAATTCTGCATATTTTGGATAATTTCTTTTCCCTTATCAGATTCTTGAAAGGAAAAATTTCATAAAGAGCTACTTAAGAATATATGTTGTGTATATCATGAATAAAAACTAAGCTTATGATTTTGAAGTGTTGGGATTTCACAGAAGTTCTACATCAATATGAAATGTTATTATAAGATAAATAAAAGTGGCCTTCATTCTCTGAATAATTTGTTAAAATCACTATCTTGATTGTTAATTTGTCTATAAGAGTTTTTATAAAATCAGAATATACATTAACAATGTACAGTTATATTAAATACATGGATATCATTAGTAACAAAACACCAAAGTGTGTAATATGTATGTTTGTGTAAGACAGTTAATATCAATTTCTGTACAAAAACAAGATTATACATGCAAAAATTCACAATTTCACTATAATTCTAAAATTAAAATCAATTATTTTTATTCAGAATTAGGTGTTGTAAAACATGTTTTTTAAATGTTTAAGTTATTACATTTAATATTATTCATGGGTTTGGAAAATACAAAAATTGAATAAAAACTTTTCCAGGCATTTTCCATTTATTATTCTTCTCTACTCTTGCCATACATTTATGTCAACTGTGTATTCATCAATGCAATGATAAGCTTTTGTCAGGAGTTTTAATATATTTTGATTTGAATTGTTTATTTTCTAGGTTCAAATTTCTTTTAGAATTTTGTTATAAAATTCTATACAGTAATTTATATATCTACAATAATCTAATCTATATACCTATAAATAAACTACCAACCCTTGACAGTTTAAACCTAATTTTATATTTGTTCCTAGTATTCACAATATGACAGTCTCAGTTCTTCAGAAAATCTTTAATGTTTTTATGAATGTAGATATTTTCATAAATTTATTGACAAGCTACTGCTATAATATTGTATTTTTTTAAATTTCTCCTAAACTAGCCTTGAATTTTAAATTGTATATGGCTCAAATATCCATTTTTTTATATAAAATAATATTTTTCAAATATCTGTAGTTTTCCCTACAACATACCACTATAAATATTATGGAAGTAGTCAAATACACAAGTCTCGTTTTTTGTTCATCGGTTAATCTTATTTGTGTAACTGCAAATACAACCGAGTGTAGTCTTTTAACCTCTCTCACATGTGATCCCTACTGTTTGATGCTCAACAATATGGTTTCACTAACAAAATGAAACACTAGCATAACATCAACTTGTTGAATTGTAGATAATATGATTTTTATATTACCTTTTCTTATTATTTAGTAATAAATTATTTGCATTGAACTCGGTCGAGATTCTAGAAAGTATGTGGTTAATGTCTGAGAATTCTGTCTCTTGCCTGTTAACTTTAAATACCAGAGATGTGTCATCTAAATATAAATTGCACTCGGTAACATTTTCCAACCATCTATGTACGACACTTTTGGGACTGTTGCAAAATATTCCACTGACATTTGTGAAATGTTCGATTGTTCCGAGTTTTCTTTATTAGATAAGTTATATCCTCATAGACCACTTCACCGTAATTAAATACATCCCGTGAATATTACAGCCTGATATTTACGTTAAAATTATCAGTATTAATTTTATGCTAAGACTATATAGAGCGTATGTGGACAACAACCTGCTCGCAGGCCTCATCTGGCCCGCTGCAAGATTTGATCCAGCCTGTGCGAAATTATGAAAAACCCAATAAAAAAATATGACATAGCTTTCTCATACTCATAGGTTATTAACAACACTTGAAATACACAATAGTTCTTGAAATACAAATGTAAATTTTACTATTTGGCATTACTACTTTACCATACATTCAGAAGGCAATTTTTCCTCAAGAATAAGCCAGAAACTTAAAGGTAGCTATTTTCAACTCTAAATACATTGCTATATAAAAAACTCGCTAGAAAGACAATTTTATTGGTTTAAGAAAAAAAACGTCAGATAAAATAATGGATTATATAAATTAGAAATTTAAGATCACCCTATACTCATTTATTAAAATACTGTATTTGTGCCCATATATTCTTTTTAAATTTCCATATAATGAAAACTAAAACAAAAACAAACATTGAATGCTGTAATGAATTTACACTGTGTTGTCTTATTGAACATTTTATTTATGACCTATTGTTAAGATGTTAATTTGTAATACAAGTCTTGAATCATTTATAGCATCAATTTGCCATAGTTGTAGTTTTTGATAGGTATAATCACTTCAAATCAGATGTTGCATAATAATGATAAAGTATATGGCCATTATTATTTCAAATAAAACAAACAATCATCATAGAACAGTTTTATTGACACTAAAGTTAATTAGTACTCTCAAGTACTAAAGTTTAAACTATCCTCAAACATAGATTTGTAAAAACTATACACGTAATTATACCATGTTTTACTAAACTTAATATATAAGAGAAAAAAAATATCTTCTAATCATAATCACTTTCTAACAAACATATTAATATGGAAAAATGTAATAGATTCCTTTAAGGGAGGCAATTTTGTTTAAATACAGTTCAAATATCCAGAGAACCAATCCGCAGTTGATAATTCTAACTTAAAATCTAACAGTCTTGCATCAAAAGTAGCATCATACGAAACAAAAAAATGTGATGGCAAACTATACTGCATAGTATGTAGTGGTATGGTGGCACTTACTTTGCTAATTAAATGTCTACAGATTGGTGATAGAATTTGAATTTGATGTCACAAGTTCTCTTTCTTCAGTTTCATATTTACACGTCGTCTATAAGAACAAAAACATATGTCTATCCATTTACCAAGCAATGCCCTTTTGCATAGGTTTTAGTGCAATTTTTGATGGAAAATCGTGTCTTTAGGAAATGATATTTTGAAACAAGTGGAAGAAAAACAATGCTAAAAAGAGGTGTGACTGATTTTTTTGATGCAGACAACTAGTTTTCGTTTTAGTTATTTATTATATATGTCTACATTGAGTAAAGAATTATGGATGTTTAAAAGTTGTACAGAGAAGTCCTTAACAGCATACTTTGAATCTTATGAAGGCTAAAAAATCTTTCAATCATAGAAAATACCATTGCAACAATTGAATGCTATCATAGAGTCACATTCGTATAGGATAGAAATAAAATGCAAATATTGTTAAAACATGATGTGACACTTTAGGTTGAGATTATTATGTACTGAATTTGAATACTGTTTAGATTATTCAAGACAAAAAATGGAAAATGAACTACATGGTTTAGCAAAGAGACATACTATTCAGATATATACATATAAGTCTCACAAAATACACCAAATAAAGACAATTAATTATAGTATGATCTCTTTCAAAATGCCATGATAATTGATGTCAAAAGTGGACGATAGTTTAATATTTTATAAATATACAAAGGTAAGTGCCGCCTTTTATAAAACTTATGATTAGTTTTAATAAATGTCGTATCATCCTTCTTTATGACACACTGCTTACTGTAAAAGTTTGCACGAAGTATCACTTGAAATAGGGTTGCATAAAATTATAACAACACCAATCAATATAAAATGCAATGTTATATTTATTCCAGTAATTTTGTATACATTAATCAAAACTTGCATTTCGCTCGAGGTTGTCAATTGTTTCAGACAATTTATTTTATTATAACACACATATACACATACAACATCTGAGCATCCCCTCTAACTTTACAATATATACAATTTTTAATCAAAAATGTAACCAACTACCAAGTAACTGTTTATTTAGTTTAGACTTTATTATTAGTTAAATTAATTATTAAAGTGTCAGCTATTCTGTACAGACGTTATGGATATATTCGTGGCAGTTACCATATGCAAAAACAAACTCAAAATACAAAGGTTTACGGATTCAGTAGACATGTATTTAAACATATAGTGCTTAAAATACAAAAGATTTGTTTCATTCCTTCTAAATATAAAGCAAATATGTGTGCACTTCCTTATTATCATTTTTCAATTACATAAAAAACAATTAATATTAGATTTAACACAAAAATTCACATTTATCATTTGAAACCATAACTTTTTTTGCCTGTAAGAATATTTTGTATTCTACTGTAAATCTAAAAAGAAATATTTACAAGGTTACAATAATAATATACAACTTTTCAAGTAGAAATACATGTGACAATTATATATGTATTTTAGTTAAGAAATTTTTTTTTTATTATTCCAAATAAAGAGATATCATTCAATTGATTTGCCTTATTTACAGACAAGGTTATGATCTGATCAAATATTTAAGATTTAAAATAAAAATAATTCAAAACACACGCATTAAACAATAATATATACAATTCCACTATATCTAGTTTCTAATAAACCCTTTGTACTGCTATATGCAGAGAATACAATAATTTTTATGGGTTTTCCTCAGTATTAATATGTCGCATGAAAAGATGTAATTGTCCTAATGTCACAGTTTACTGGTAAGATTTATTATTGAATTTTTATTGTTTAAATGCAGTTTGTAAAAAACTTCAGAAATTTAACCAAAACTGGAAATATTTTCAACACAAGAGTATTTGTATAATAGTACATAGAAATTTCCATTGTGTACTGTTTTTTTACATGAACAGGCTGTTTGTATTTCTTTCTGCAGTAAAAATTTAAACTTTATATCACTTTTGCCATTTCTTTTCTATTTTAAAATAATGTTAAAAGAAAACCTTCAAAACAAGGCGACTTCAAATGCATTAAATATGCAAAACATTTTTAAGCTATATGTAATAAATCTCACCCCAATTTCTGTGTGTAAGGCAAGCGTTTATGGATTGCTGTCCAGGCGTGTAGACCATGGGCTCGTGTGTCGTGAATTAGTTTTTAGCGTACAAACACTTTGATGTTGGAGCTGGTCTTAAGTTAAAAACTCGTCTATGGTCAAGATCGAATCTGGTAGCTTGAGATTCGAAGGTGACATTATTAACCAGTGAGCTGCAATGATGCACTATTCCAAACAGGACCAAATCATATGACCCTATTTTAAGCATCTGAAAGTAATAAGCTTACACGTAACGTTTGGTGGATATAAGTGAATTAAAAGCATGTAACAAGAGGAAATCTGTGGTCCATGCCTGCCCTTCTGAAAAAATTGTCACGCCTATTTTAATAAATGTAAAAATTACAGTAAAATTGTGTAATCATTAGTTCCAATGACAATGAGCATGCACAATTTCTTGCTCATTCTAAAAACTTTTGCAAGAATGGAAAAATTCTCTGATAAAAACATCAACAAATAAAAAATTTTTATGTGTCAAAGATTCCTGCAATAAAATTTTTAAAAGATCAATTCTTTTTTTAACGTACATATCTATGTTTTTCTCTTTTTTAATATTACAGTTGTGCTTAACATCCTGTTGAACAGATAGATACATTTAATGATTGTTTTGCATTCTTTTTTGTAAATTACATCTTTGACGCGAATTTGAATTGTGGATGATACAACGTTTATAATGTATTTTTATATTGTATAAGTTTCATCTCAGTTTGATGCAACTGGCCTAGTAGTTAGTTAGCCTAGTTAAAATTTTACAAAAAAAAGAAAAAAAAATCCATACACATTGTTGACACAAAGTCGACGTTTTAACCATGTTTCCATTTTTTGTGTATTTAATCTTATAATATGCATTTTAATATATATCAGCAAGTGAAAAATAAGATATTTAACAAATTGCATAAAATATTAAATAGAACTAATCCATTATCAATTTTAATGAAAAATTATTCATTCTCTTTAAAGCATGTTTAGAGAAACAAATTTTATATGAATGTGTTCATTCGTTGTGTATGTACAGACATTAAACTTCTATAGTCCTGTCATGTCAGACGCTTTGATGCATTCCTAACGTAACAAAGATAGAAAGGAAATATAGATCTAAAATGGTGGTACAAAAGAAAAACACTATTTTTTTCTTTAAACTAGACGAATAATAAAATATGTAATTTGTACTGTATATTTAGCAAACTGACAAAGAATTTTGATGAAGTAAAGAAATAAAACAAATTTCACATGAAAGAGCCCTATTCATATTTTGTGGATGTGTCATTTTTATTTTGTTGTATGCAACATTTGTGGCTATAAGATATAATGATAAGGATACAAGTGGTGCAGGCGCTACGGGAAGTTGCCATTTTATATGCAGTTCTCTTTTGTGGAAAGTCGATTTACATTTTGGGTACCGAATAACTGTTCAAATGAGTAAAAAATAAAAGTGACCAATAGTTTGTTCCTTAGCAATATAACACACATAGCTCTGACTTCATTACGGTTTTATACACACTTCACGATTCGCACTGTTTCGAATATGTCAAAACTAGTAAAATCCAGTTACGAGTCTCGACGCTCACTTCACTTCTCCGGAACGAACAGTATCGCAAGCTTCGGGATCGATTCGCCGAGCCGCGGCGGTCTCGTCATTCGCAGACCCGCCGGCGCGGGCCTCGGTGCGGTTGCGGACGTCGCGCCCCCGCCGGCCGCCGCCAGCTTAAGGGGTTTTGCACTGTGTTAATTTAGCAACAGAGAGTTGGCCCCTCCGCCGCTGACGATGATGTATCCGCTCGGTGTGACTTTTTTCGTGCTCTCTTCCGTGTTCATTATCTGAAGAAAAAATTGCTAATGAGCAATAATATCCTTTAACAATAGTTTTAATAAATATTGCACTTGTACGAATTAGCCACCTATATTCTAAGCAAATAGTGAGAAAATCATTTGGATAATATAACAATATGGTACAAAAATAATATATAAATTTGTCTAAATTAACCCTTAAAAATTTAATTACAGTAGATCCATACAACTAATATTTCTATAAAAAATAGTATTTGTTATGAATTTTTAAAATTGTATTATTGCACACGTCCTAACATCACACCATATGTCCAAATGCATAATTGGAAAAAATTAAATCACATTTGTTTAGTTTTATGGTAATAAAGTACAAAGACTGAGAGGTTGATATAAAATTCTTAAACCATATAAAAAACTCCAAATAAGTGTTTTAAGTTGGTTGATCTATATGGGTAACAGTTCAAAAAACGTGCATCACGTTAAAAGGAGGTATGAGACATACCCTAAAGAACAGTAATATACCTACAAATTCACAGTAGCATGATTGACATTTAAATTGTTAATATATATGGAAGCCGTTTCATATATTCATTTTATTAAACCATATATTAAAACTTAGAACTATTGCTAGATAATTTTATAACACATTAACTAAAACTTAAACTGTATAAGTAACAAAATAGCACTTATATAATAAAATGAATTCCTAATAATAAAAACATTCAAATGACACCAAGGGCCTCTTCCAAAACCTTCTTGTAACTTAAAAAAAAAAATCACTTTTAAAAAGTGACATTTATTACAAGTATTCTTTGAGTAAAAATTCATTTTAACCGTGACTTTTTGTTAAAAGTGAGTTTTAAAGGAGGATGTGGAAGAGGCACTTACACAAATAAATCAATTAAGTATTAGCAAAAATGTTTCACTGAATAAGGTTACTATTTGATATACTGAGGGTGTGTCATAAGTAATATCGGTTTTATAACTGAAAAACTTATCCTTTTTTTTATACATGTCATAACTTATTACGACAAATCTCTAATTTTATGAAGAGAGTACATTTGTTTTACTTTCTTTTAATGATACTGTCTGTGTTAATTGATGGGGTAAGAAATTTTGATGAAGCATGTGGAAATAAATATAAAGTTTGTGTATTGTTAAGACATTATTGACCATAAAAGTTTAAAGCAGCCGCGGCAGTTAAGATAGAGAAGATAGTTCAAAAGTGAACAGCCCAGTATTAGTTTAAACATTTTAATAGAGAAGATTTGATACTGGTAGATCAATCGCGATCTAGTCATCTACTTGTATTTGATATTAAAGCTATAAAGAAAATATTAAAATTATTAAGTAAGACTTATAAAAGTTGTCGAAATGTGC